>CM076573.1:745257838-745767440 GCA_034641835.2 Pinus albicaulis | reverse complement strand
CTTATCCCTCCCTCTCTCCTTATCTCTCTCCCACCTCCATCTTTATGTCTCCCTCTCCCTCTCTTACCCTTCTCTAACTCTCTCACTCTTCTCCCTCTCCCTCTCTTCATTCCTCTAATCCCTTCTCCTTCAATTTATCTCCATATCTCCCTTGTCACTCCCCCTATTTCTCCACCTCTATCATATATCATGATATATTAATATATATTACTATATAATAAATTTAATATTGTATTAATCTAAACATATTAAATTTAATAATATTAATATTTTAATATTAATGTTAGGGTTAATAATGTTTTTTTTGGCATGGTATTAATAATAATTTGGTCCATGGTATTTGACCCTTATATTTTATATATAATTAGATATTGATTTCTAATCGTATTTGATATATTTTTATTTATTTACCTTACCTCTTTATACCTCGTTTATATTTATTTATTTACCATACCTATTTTATAAATATATTATTTGGCCCATAGTATTTGCCTATGGTATTATTAATAATTTGTTCCATGGTATTTGGCCCATGGTATTAATAATAATTTGTCCCATAGGCTTCACCTAAATAAAACCTCTTTTTGAGTTTTTGTAAATATAAAGTGGTTTATTGAGTAAATATAAAAGTCAGTTTTATTTATTTACCATACCTCTAGTTTATTTATATTTTTATCTATTTACCATACCTCCTGAGTAATATAAAAAGAGGTTTTATCTATTCACCATACCTATGGTTTATTTCTATTTTTACTTATTTACCACATTTTATTTATTTACCATATCTCTTTTTTGAGTGTTAGTAAACGTCTTCATATTTCAAGTTTATATCGTTTAAATTTATTTTTAATAAATTTTTAATTGTTCATTTATATGTTTATGTAAGTTATTGTTCAAGCCGACATTTTTTTTGGCTTCCGACATACTTACACATCGAGGTCATACTGGGCTGTAGAATACGCCTCTCGGTGAAACGAGATGTTTTCTGAAGGGCCATCATTAAATATAATTACAATAATTAAATACCCACTCGGAAATTTAATAAAATACATTAAGGGATAAGTCACATTTGAAAGCAAATTAAAAGGGAAAAAATAGAAATACGATTAACTTAGCAAAATGCGATAACTTCGTGAAATTAATAAAGCATAGGATAACAAATATCCGCTTAAGGAAATAAAAAGGTAAAGTAGAGATAAAAAAAAAATGATTAAATAATGGGAAAAGAGCCCAAAGTAAAATGAGAAGGAATAATGGGAAAATAAGGAAATAAATTATTGATAACCAGAAAAAGAAAAAGATATGTCGGATGAAAAGAGAGGAATGAAAGTAAAAATTAGAAAATTTGAGTTACTTGGTTACTTGCACGATCTACAGGATAATTTTATTAATCCGGGAAATGAACGTAACATCAAAAACTAACATTACCGTGTATATCTTTCAACATGACAAAGCATGGTGACCAAGTTCCAATTTGAACTTAATATAATATAATAAAAATTTAAAAATCAACAATATATATTTTAAAAATTAAATATATATACTTTTATCTTTAGACTAATTATACGTTATGTTCATTTCCAACCTATCCACTTTCATATTTAAATAAATTGTGATAGTTTTAAATAATATAATAATTTTTAAAACTAATTCACTGAGAGAAGATGTTTCATCTTTATTCTTCCAAAGCCTCTCATTTGCCTCAATGTTTTTCATAAATACTTGAAATTTTATATACAAATACATTAGATTTTTCCTTTTCCTCTTTTCATATATATAACATTGATCATTATTCATGAAATCATAATAATATTGGTATGAATGTTAATTACTCATACAAAATTTAAATTATACACTTTACATATATAAATATAAGAAATTCGTCTATATAAGTCTCCAAAATAATTAATAAATATTTATGAGGTGCAATTTTTTTTTAAATTGAAAATATATTTGACCTAATTTTTGGTAGATTCGAAGTTAAGGTAGATATAGACAAGTTGTTAATAAATTAATATTTTTAACTCATTATTTAGGACAAAAAAAATAAAAATAAAAAGTTAAGATATTAATAATTTATAATATCAAAATAATGATGATGTTAACATTATTATTAGATTTGATTCATAGGGACAAGAGAACACGATAGGAAAGGTTTGACTGATGAAGCTGAAGCAAGCAACATCGCCATGATCTACGGTTTGGAGGTTTCTACGCAGGCTTCCACTAGTAGACCTTCCTCCTCGCCTTTGAGGACCCGACCATACCCTTGAAGAGCCCATAGGCTCACCCATAACAGAAACCAGCTGGGGGACAGTAGCTCCCCCCACCTCAGGCCTACCTCCCACAGAAGCGGCAGCAGGGGCTGACAACAATCGTCAACAGAACTCTGGCCCGCTTCATGACACAACCAGGGCAACTCCCACAGTGAAACCAACCTACACAATAGAAGCAGAAGCAACGAACATCACTTCTTCCACATGCATACCCAAAGCTATCACAAGAACCAAGATCGAGCTCCTTGCACATCGAATCAATGAAAGAATCCAATACATGAAGGACCATCCATTGATAGGCAAGTTCATGGGTTTTTGGCCCACTGAAAAATCCCTCTTAGGATGGATCGCCTCCAAATGGAAGCCCAAGGGTCATATCGACCTTTAGTTGTGCGCCAAAGGCTTCTTAATTGTGATCTTCACCTGCATCGAAGACAAAAATTGGATCATGGACAGAGGGCCATACTTCTTCAACTCGACGGGTCTATACCTGCGCAACTGGGTAGAACGCTTCAATCCAGACAAGTAAGATATCACGTCGGCTCCAGTCTGGATCAGGCTCTACACCCTCCCCGACGATTACTGGGATGAGCTGACTCTATGATACATCGGCAATGCCCTAGGAGAATTCATTAAAACGGCAGAGGAAACAAAGATCAACCGACATGCAACATACACACAAATCTGTGTCTACATGAACATTGCAAAGTTTCTCTCTGGTGAGGTAATTCTGTTGTATGATGATTATGAATGGATTCAAACTGTAGGCTATGAACATGTACCCTTTAGATGTCGGAAGTGTCACCAACATGGGCACCTATTCAGAGATTTCCCCCTAAATCAAAAGGCTGCAACGAACAATGAATCAAATGATCAAACCACTGAATGGTTCACGAAAGTAGCAGGAAGGAAAAGGCACAACAGGAGGACAAAATCTAACTAGAATAAAAAATCCCTAGATATGAACAACAGCTTCGAAGCCCTACCTCATCTGAATGAAAATGAGAACAAACCTCCCAAAGATACAGGGAAATCTTCACAAGAGCAACCCTAGACTTCAGAGACTCAACAAACCAAGATCCAACCAGAAGCCTTTCTGATCCCCCAAACCCCTATGCATGTAGGGGAAAACTCGGTAATGAAATACAAAGGAACAACATTGGACCCAATCCCAGAAGCCATGGAGGAAGAACCAGAGAGCATTGAATTTGGGGACCTTGATCTCATAGGGTTAGAATATGCATGCAACAGGAAATAATTTCTCTCAATACCCTCGCACTAGATCCAAAAGTTGGAGGAAATCATCACTCGAGCTCAATAGATCCCCTCCTTGGGCATTCAAGGAGGTACACTCCTAGACACTAAATTTATTCTGAAATAATCCCGCAAACAAGGAAGAAAAATAGATCTCTAGAGAACAGTAACAATGGGCAAAGAGATGGTAGAATCTGGGAGATTCCCCAAGTTAACCCGATTCTACTCCATTATCCCCAACCCCCCTCAATGAATATCATCTCATGGAATATCAGAGGTCTCAATAGCCCCACAAAGCACAGGATCATGAAGAAAAGAATTACTAAGGAACATCCTGCAATTATCTACATGCAAGAAACCAAATGTTCCAGCTCTACTCTGGATACTATCTTCAAAAGGGTATGGAAATGTTGCAAAACCCTAGCGGTGGATGCCAATGGAGCTTCAAGAGGACTGGAAATCATATGGAACCCCCACATCACCCTATAGAACTTCCATGCTAATAAACACTTCATTCAATCCCATTCTCACTTGATTGGAACTACCATCCATGGATTTCTCATGAATTTCTACTTCCCCCAGCCTCCCCAACAAAAAATTTAGCTTCTAGACAACATTGATGATCTCAAAAACCAACAAACTCAACCTCTCAAGCTGCTTGGAGGAGACTTAAATATGATAACCAACCTACAAGAGAAAAAAGAAGGAAGGCCTCAACTGGAGATGGAAAACACTAGGTTCAAGAACTTCATCCAAGACAACCACCTCATAGATCTTCAAACATCCAATGGCATCTTCACTTGGAATAACAGAAGAGGAGGTACTCATCAGATCGCCTCTTGATTGGATCATTTTCTCATTACGGAAGACTTCATACATCCAAGGGGAGATCTTGTAGCCACCATCATACTAGCCTCTGGCTCTGACCACTGGACGATACAGCTCCAATGGCTTAGACCGAGGACGCCCACACCTAAACCCTTCTGCTTTGAGCATTGTTGGCTCAAACATCCAGGGTTCAAAGACCTTGTCTCAGATTAGTGGTCCTCCCTCACACCACCCCAAGGCACAAAAATGTATCAGTTCCAGATGAAACTGAGGATGCTCAAAGGGAAACTGAAGGTGTGGAACAAGACCACCTTCGGCAACATCTTCAAAGATCAAATAGATATGGAAGAGAAAATGAAGCAGCTCCAACAAAAAATCATCTCAGAAGGATGTTCGATAGACTCATAGAACAAGGAAAAATCTCTAACAACCCAGATGGAAGAGAGAAGAAGCCAGGAAGATATCCTATTGAAACAACAATCCTAGATATTTTGGCTCAAAGACGAAGAAATAAACACAAATTTTTTTTACCGCTCCACCATTCAGCACAGGATGCACAACAGAATCACAGTTCTCAAAAATTAGAATGGGGAGTGTATGGAAAAGCGAGAGGACATCACGGAGGAACTGCGCAATCACTTCAAGGATATCCTCCAAGAACCCAACACTCGTCAGCATGCAGCCATAGGAAGAATCACTCAGCACATACCCAAATTGGTCACGAAAGAACACATCAGGATGCTACTCAAAGCTACCACATTAGCAAAAGTTGAATAAGCAGTCTTGCAACTAAAGGAAGGGAAAGCCCCGAGCCTGGATGGATTCACCACCAACTTCTTCCACTTATTTTGGGAAATAATTAAAGAAAATTTTTGGGATGTAGTAGAGGAATCGCACACCATACACTCGATTCTACCGGCTCTCAACACCACCTTCCTCACTCCTATCCCAAAGGAAGACAATGTCACTTCTCCAGGTAAGTACAGACCCATAGAACTTTGCAATGTAAGTTTACAAAATCATTTCCAAAGTTATAGCTAACAAACTGAAGAAGCTTCTTCCCATGCTCATCTCTCCAGAGGAAATGAGTTATTTCGAAGGCAGGAAAATCCTTGATGGCATCATTTTAACCCATGAGGTCATCCATTACCTAAACATCTCCACAAAACCTGGTATGCTTCTCAAAATTGATTTGTCCAAGGCTTTTGACAAACTTAGTTGGGATTATATAAATCTAGTCCTTATAGCCTTTAGCTTTAGCCACACTTGGGTATGATGGATAATCATCTTGATATCCTCCCCCTTTCTATCCATTCTGGTCAACGTCATACCTTCGTCAACCTTCAATCCCTCTAGAGGAATAAGACAGGAGACCCTCTCTCGCCCTTCATCTTCATTATTATGGTAGAAGGCCTAAGCCGCCTGATTAAAAGCTAAGTCCACCCACGTACCCTTCAAGGCATTGCTCTCCACAATCTCCCCCCCATCTCCCACCAAAAATTTGTGGACGACAACATGATAATGGGACACCCCTCGATCTAGGAATCCGATCCCTTAAATCTCTGCTCGGTTGTTTCTCTGAAGCATCTGGCACAGAGGTCAACTCTGAAAAATCTCAAATCTTCTTCTTCCACACTCCGCCTATCATCCAACGCAATATCGCCCGCATTTTGGGCTTCACCATAGCCTCCCTGCCTTCCAAATACCTTGGAGCCCCTCTCACAGATTCAACCATAAATCACACCTCTTGGAGAACGCTTCTGGATAGAATGGAAACCAAATTATCCAACTAGACCCACCGTTCCCTCAACATAGCTGGATGCATGGTTCTCATCATAGCGGTCCTTCAGTCTCTACCCATCTATCTCTTATTTGTTCTAGCTGCACCGAAATGGGTCCTCAAAGCTATGCGCAACTTGCAAAGGAATTTCCTTTGGGGAGGAACTAAAGAGAAAAACAAATGGGCATTAGTCAATTGGAAAGAGATCTGCAAACCGAAAGCACAAGGCGGACTAGGGCTGAGAGATCCTGAGCACAACAACAACATCATGGGAGCAAGTATATGGTGGAAATGGGTTTCCAACCCTCACACTCCCTGGGAAAACCTATGGGCGGCCAAATATGCAAGGAATTGGCCCAAGGAGGACCTAATCCAATTCAACATAGATCCAGGAGGATCCTAAATATGGAATGTGGCAAGCCACCAAAAAAATTTGATCCAAACCCATATCTTCTGGGAACTGCACAGTGGCACTCAAGTCGGACTCTAGGAGGATTCTTGGCAGCAAATGCCCAGTCTTTCCTCAATTTTTCCCAAACCCCTTTGGAGCATTGTTTTGCAGGCACGGCAACACAACTGCATCCAAGATTTCTATACCAATGAAATAACTCAGGGCTACAGGACCTGGTTTCACACAGATATATGGCAAGAAGACTAGAACAATGAAAATCACAGAGACATTTGGGAGGAACTAATAACTAAAAGAAGAATCAGAGTCCAGCAAGGACCTAATATTCTCCGATGGGGCCATACTCCAAGTGGAAACTACTCCACCAAAGAAGCCTACAATCTCTCAACAACAGAACCTAGATCCTACCAATCAGATATGGAAGAAGATATGGTCTCCCAAGCTCTGGCCCAAAGTAGCTACCTTTCTATGGTTTCTCAGCAAACGACACATCCTCACATGGGAGAATCTATTGAAATGAGGATTTGTGGGACCCTCAAGATGTCCCCTTTTCCAAGAAGGTCATGAAACCATCAATCACTTGTTGGACCTCTACCCCATATCCAACGACCTTTGGGACAAGATTGAAACTTTATGTAGATGTTCCAACTAAGAAAGGGGTAACATCATCAACACCATCAGAAAATGGATGGATAAAACATACTCTAGCAACCTCATTAATCGAATCTATGTTGAGATTCAACAAGATGATGAGCTTAGTGAAAAGAGTCACCTTCACTAAGTGGGCCCACAGGCTATTTTTGGTGCAAGTCTATTTTTAGAATATGTCTATTTTTAGACATGGTGATCATATTTCAGAAGTTGCAGGATGCTATTTGTGGATAGTTGATCAAGTTGGAAAAATAGATGAAATTCTATTTTTAGAATATTGGGTGAAGTCTATTTATATATCATCAATCTAAAAATAGAAGTGTCGATTATTATTAGCTCTTAATAATAATCCGCAATAAATAGCAACTTATTCTCTTGGAGCACTTAATTTAAAGTACACAAATTTGGAAAATCAGTGGGCTGAAGGAATTACACAATTCCTAGGGTTTACTGGTGGTTCATGCATGGAGGACTCAATTAGAAATGAAGTGGTTCATCGATAGCGATGTTCCTAAGTCAGGATCTAGTGATGTTGCATTACTTAACACATGGAAAAAGAAGATAGCGAAGACAAGAAGAATTCTATTGGAAGGTGTGAAGGACCATATTGTGTCTAGCCTTCCGGCCCTTCACATGAAAGCCACTCCATTCTTAATGTGGAAGGCTTTGACTTTTATTTCCAAAGCAAAAGCGACCAGAGGAAGTTGGCGCTTAAATAAAAGCTCAGAAAAATAAAAATGGAGAAGGGCGACAGTATTCCAAAATATCTCATGAAGTTTGTCCACTTTAGGGATGAACTAGGAAGTGTGGGGATTATTGTTGATGATTAAGACTTGGTGAGCTTGGCTCTCCTTGGGCTTCCGAAGAGTTGGCATAGCTACGAAGACTCAGTCAATGGACGGGAGAAACTGTCGAGATGGGAGCGACTTTGGTCGGATCTTGTGCAGGAGGAGATAAGGCAGGGTACCAGGGATGGCTCTTCATCGAAGAATGAAGATGAAGAGAATTGCGCTTTGGCTGCCAAAGCAAGGAAAGGGAAGGGGAAGAAATTTCCTTCAAAATCCAATGCTAAAGGCAAGAAGCAGGATTTATCCAAGGTGAAGTGTTTTCACTGTCATGAACATGGGCATTTCGCCACTAACTACCCATAGAAGAAGAATAACAAGAATGTTGCTGGAGCTGCAACTAGAGAGGCCTTAGCCTCGCTATTTAAACTTGATTTCTCTTTGATCGCATGCTTGGTTTCAAGCTATATGGGATTGGTGTGGTATCTTGATAGTGGTGCGTCTTTCCATATGACGGGAGACAAGGAGTTGTTTAGTGACTTGGAGGAGAAGGACCTCCAGATGCATATAGAGATGGGTGACAATGGTCGATACAGTGCGACCAGCATTGGGACCATTAACTTTGAGAGGGAGTCCGGTAATCCATTCTTGTTGAAGGATGTTATGCATGTTCCAGGTCTAAAGAAGAACTTGGTCTCAGTCACAATGTTGGAAGAAAAAGGTTATGATTTTGTTTTCAGTGAGGGAAAATTCTTCCTTCGACATAAAACAACGGGTCAAACCAAGAAGATAGGGGTTCGAATTAAGAATCTCTACAAGCTAGAAGTAGATGGGTGTGCTGCAATGGTGGGCAAAGTAGAAGAAGTGGTGAGACGGGATGAGGGCGAATTATGGCACAGGAGATTGGGTCATCTTCACCATGGCACCTTGAAGATTTTGCAACAGATTTCTACTGGACTTCCCAAGGGTACTCTTGTGCGGTCAGATCATTGCAAGGGATGTACTATGGGTAAGTTTCTGAAGACCACCTTTCATGAGAAGGAGAAATGTGCTTCAGTGATTCTAGAGAGAATTCACACAGACATGTGTGGACCTTTCTCGGTTGCTTCAACAGTAAAACACAGGTATTATGTTATATTTGTTTATGACTATTCTCGTTAATCCTAGATCTTCTTCATGCAGAAGAAGAGCGAAACATTCTCAAAGTTCTATGAGTTTAAATCATTGGTGGAGAAGGAGTTCGGGAAGCAAGTGAAAGCTCTATGGAGCGATAATGGTGGTGAATACATCTCGAGCGAATTCAAAGACTTCTGTAGCAAAGAAGGAATTCAAAGAGAACTCATAGCGTCTCATAATCCACAACAGAATGGGGTCACGGAGAGGAATAAAAAAACGAACGTGGGTGCTGCACGAGCGATGCTCCATCACTAGGGCTTACCGATGCACTTGTGGGCGGAAGGATGCAACACTGCGATTTATGTGCAAAACTGTTGTCCTCATAAAGTACTTGGCATGAGTACACCTGAAGAAGCTTTTACTAGTAAGAAGCCTGATTATTCTCATTTGAAGATTTTTGGCTCATCTGTTTACATTCATGTGACAAAGGACGCCAGGAAGAAGCTTGAGCCGACCGCAAAAGTTGGGATATTTGTGGGGTACATAGAAACACCCCATAATTATCATGTGTATTTTCCAGACAGTCGGATGACTATGGTGCGACGAGATATAAAATTCAATGAGGTGAAATCCATGAAGTTGTCGCTTGAGAGGGAGCTACACTTGCATGCAGAGGAGGAACTACTTGTTCCCAAATATGAGCCTCTATATGTGGATCAGATACAGGAGGAGATTCATGGAGTGGAGGAGTCCACTCATGCAGAACCAAACATTAGACAAGGCAGAAAGAGGACCACAGAAGCTGAGAGACTGAAGCTTGATGCGGCACAGAATGTAGGAGTCCCTACATCACAGTGCAAACAGAGACAGTCACCTGACCAATTTACTGGATACATGGCTCTTATGAGCAAGTGTATCGTGACAGAGCCATCTTCTTTTGAAGAAGAAGTGCAGGAGCCCACATGGGTAGATGCCATGGTGGAGGAGTATGACTCCATTGTCAAAAACAGTGCTTGGGAGATTGTTCCAAGGCCAGTGGGAAAATCAGTTGTAGGATCAAGATGGATCTACAAGGTAAAGAAAGTTGTTGATGGGAGCGTCGAGAAGTATAAGGCAAGATTTTTTGCCCGGGGCTTCTCACAGATCAAGGGGATTGATTATGAAGAAATATTTTCACCTGTCACACAGTATTCTTCCATACGGACCATCCTTGCTCTCTCAGCGCAGATGGGTTGGCACATTCATCAGATGGATGTGAAGACTGCATTCCTTAATGGGATCATTGAGGAAGAGGTGTACATTGAGAAACCTAAATGATTTGAGATCTTCAGCAGCGAGTTGCATGTGTGCAGGCTCAAAAGATCGTTGTATTGGTTGAAGCAAGCACCACGTGCTTGGTACACTCGGATCGACAGATATTTCACTAGACTTGGCTTCACCAAGAGTGAGGCGGATGCAAAACTATACCAAATTGTGGTGGAGGGTAAGCTTTTAATCATTGTTCTTTATGTTGATGATTTAATACTAACGGGTGATGAGCAATTGATACACTCATGCAAGGCGGATCTTTCAAAGGAGTTTGAGATGAAGGATTTGGGCAACCTTCATTTTTTCCTTTGATTGGAAATATGGCAACGGGAAGGTGAACTGTTTGTATCTCAAGGAAAGTATGCCCGGGAGATACTGAAGAAGTTTCACATGCAAGGCTGCAAGCCTATCGACACTCCTCTTCCAGGAAATTGGAGGAAAAAGGATGCTACATCGGCAGAGGTAGTGGATGCCACTGTTTATCGACAGTTGGTGGGTTCTCTCATGTATTTAGTTAATACAAGACCGGACATATGCTATGCAGTGAACCAACTTTCACAAGTGATGGTTAAGCCTACTAAGCTCTTTTGGAAGGTAGGCAAGCATGTCTTGAGGTATCTTAGGGGCACATCTGAGTATGGCTTATGGTATAGACAGATGGATGAGGTGAAGTTTGATGGCTTCACGGATGCAGATTGGGCAGGCAGCCCAATAGACAGAAAGAGCACATCAGGAGGTATTTTCAATATCGGATCTATGGCAGTTTCTTGGTACAACAGGAAAAAAAGATCCGTGGCACTCAGTTCAGCGAAAGCAGAATACATGGCAGTAAGTCAAGATGCATGTGAGGCTATCTGGATGAGGAAGATCTTGGTCGGTTTGTTCGGTTCACATTTAGATCCCATAGTGATACATTGTGATAATCAAAGCTGCATTAAACTCTCAATTAATCTTGTGTTTCATGATAGATCTAAACATATTGATACCTAGTATCATCATATCATAGATTGTGTGCAGCGGAAGATCATGTTGCTTCAGTACATTCGTACAGAAGATCAGGATGCAGATATTCTGACGAAGGCGCTCACAAGGAGAAAATTCGAATACCATAGAGGCAAGATCAGGGTGAAGGATAATCCCTATCTTGTTGAGAGGGAGTGTTGAGATTCAACAAGATGATGAGCTTAGTGAAAAGAGTTGCCTTCACTAAGTGGGCCCTCAGGATATTTTTGGCGCAAGTCTATTTGTAGACATGGTGATCATATTTCAGAAGTTGTAGGATGTTATTTGTGGATGGTTGATCAAGTTGGAAAAATAGATGAAATTCTATTTTTAGAATATTGGGCGAAGTCTATTTATAGATCTTCGATCTAAAAATAGAATTGTCGATTATTATTAGCTCTTAATAATAATCCGACAATAAACAACAACTTATTCTCTTGGATCACTTAATTTCAGTACACAGATTTGGAAAATCAGTGGGCTGAAGGAATTACGCAATTCCTAGGGTTTACTGGTGGTTCATGCATGGAGGACTCAGTTAGAACTGAAGTGGAAAAGTTATGATAAATTTGGAAGAGTAGTTCATGGAGTTGTATTTAGTTTAACTCAGTTAAAGTGAGTTAGACTCAATTGAGCTAGTTGTATCTAGTCTAATTGAATGTTACACTAGTGAGAGTGGAGTGAATTAATTAGTTAATTAATTCACAAATAATAACTCATTAATCAACTGAACAATACAACAGTTAAATATAGTGCATGTTAGTTCCAGTGGAGACCCAGTGGAGAGATAAGTGAAAGGGAAAGATGGACTATCTGTTGTGACTATAGTGATGCATTGATTGCACCACACACACATTGGAGTTGCCAATGAGGATTGCACAGTCAAGGCAAGGGTAATTCGAATTCATTTAGAGATATTTTTTAGTAGGGATTGCGCAGTGGAGGCAGGCTAACAAGAGGGCAGAGATCGGTGCATGGATTTGTAGATTTCTTCTATGTTAGTGTGTGATGATTGATTGTATTGAGAGCTTGATGTACTAAGCTTTGTATGAGATTGTTACATGATCTCCATGATACATAATATATGATAGTTGGGGTTTTTCAGCTTCAAGCTTTGCCATTAAACAATTGTGTTATGTGTGAATGTTTTTATTTATGCTTCACATGTGTTTGCAATTAATTTTCCGCAAATGATTAACAGTAGAATGATCTTGTATTTTGCAAGAAGTTAAATATTGTGAGATCAGGGGAATCTGGATGTATGCATCCTTAGTGTATACCAATTTCTACACTCTGGTAGCTGATTCCAGGCCTAATTATCTGGAATATATGGAAAGAAAGAAACAACAGGATATTTAAAGACAAGGCCTCCAATTGAGAACAAATTTGGGCAAGGCTGCACAGTGACCTCACAGAAAATATTTCCATGACGCCTTGGGGTAAGGAAGACCTCCTGACAACTACTTTTGGATGCAATATTTGGAACAACTGGCATATGAGCATCAACACCCCTTTGGAAAACCCCCCAGTGAATGCCAGAAGAACCAACGCACCTGAACAATGGAATCCCCCGCTAACTGGTTTCTTCAAATGAAACTTCGACAGAGCCTCCAAAGGCAACCGCAAGAATGCTAGATTTGGAGGTATCTTCAGAGACTCCCATGGAAAACCCCTTCTTTCCTTCTAGGGAAACCTGGGATGGGACAACAACAACTCCGCGGAGTTAGAGGGGCTCATCCAGGGCATCTCCAGAGCCATTGAGTTCAACTTTTTTCCACTATAAATGAAGGGAGACTCGCAAATCATCACTCAGGCTGCCACTCGTATTCTTCATGGCTCCCCCTCCTCAAAGGTCTCCACCAGTTGGAGGCTCGCTAATGGGCTCAAACTCCTGTTATAAAATCACAGGGAAATATCATTTCACCATGTGCACAGAAAAGCGAACATTGTTATAGATCTCCTAGCCAACAAGGGTGTGGAAATCCATAAAACGCTGCGTTACTCTAACCTCTCTCAGATTGAGGACGACTCCTTATGCTAGGAATGCCAAACTCTCATCCAAAAGGATCATCCCTCCCTGGATGTAGGTGACATGACACACACGCATGAAAACACTCCCTCCCACACGCGAGCTGACTAAATATGCAATGCACACTTTGACCTGAATTGGAACCACCCCTCTGCAATAATTCGCATGAGGCCATGGAGGCACGGGTTGACAAAGATACGCACTGCCAAAAACCACCTAGTGTGGAACCTCTCCCATGCAATCATTTGAATGAGCTCTCGGCTGTACATGATTCACTACCATAACTCGAAGCACATGCTATCACATGAGAACTGTCGCAGCATGCACCTGAGAGCGTGTCACAATAATGCACAACATCTGTGCTTGTGCCATAGGTCTAAAAAATGGGAAGCCCCTCCACATTGTGTCATTCATAGTTTGCTCCTTCTGGTCTGCAAAGTCCTCCTCACCCCCTTAGCCATTCTTCTTCAGTTTCAGCCCACTTACGTGCTCCACTAGTTGCGCAACCCCCCCCCCCAGCGCCAGGCCACTGGGCATCCTATCAGCTGCGCATCTTCCAGACTGTGAGCCTCCCCTTGGCTCGCCCTACCTTACTATTTTTTTCGACTATGCACTCCCAACAACAAGCTCCCTCAGTTGTGCACCCCTCACCTATGTGCCACCCTGCCTAATAACACTCAACTGCGCACTTCTCGGCTCAGTTCCTGTACTAATCACCCCCCGAAAGAGAAAATTTCCAATCCGTTTCATCCCCCTACCCCTTTGTTTCTTCACTCTCCCATGGCTCCGCATCTGCGCCAAAGGACAATAAGGGGCGACCAAAGAGATGCATTCCCAGGACGCTACCAACGAGGGTCAAATAATCGTTTGGATTCCTTTGGGGGATCCTCTTCTGGCAACCATGCCAGGGATGCTCCTCACTGCCATGAGCGCACCCAAGAGGAGGAGGCCCCTGCTCAAGAAATGTAGAGGGGCAGAAGTGGACCCAGGAAATCCACCATTGTGCACTAGGAGCACCCCACGCCCCGTAAAACCGAGCCTCTTCTGGTTCAGGAGGTCGTGGGGGAAGATACCAATGTATGGATTATGGACTCAGAGGGCGTTTGAACGTGAGTATCAGATGTTGAATACCCGGTCGCTCCCATTCTTTGCACACCTTATTCTTGGCCTTAGTGCCGACCCATTGCTGAGGAGGAGGCCATAGTGTAGGAGTACAGTTGTTGTATCGAGGAGGAGGACCTAGACACCAAGGACGATGCAAGAAGACCATGACTGCATGGTTTCTCAACTCTTTTCAGTTTTCTTTTATTTCAACTCATATCACTAAACTTTTACTTTCACAAGTGCCACGACACATTTTGTAATTTTCTATCTGATGTTATTACAGGGTTGGTTTCCTCCAAGGAGGCAGCCCCATACCTGCACTACTTTGAAAGCAATGAAGGCCGATATTGGATAAGTGCAACTTACCAACTCAGCCTATAGCCTATGTAATGTTTTACTTCAAATTAATATAGTTTAGGGTAAGTTACCAAAAAAAAACATTATTATTAGATTTTATTGGAAATTATTATAAAATGATTAATATTAATAATTAATATATAAGAGATTAATATAAGATGATTAATAGTAATTGTAATAAACATTATTATTATATTTTATTGGAAATTATTATAAAATGCCTAATATTAATAATTAATATATAAGATGATTAATAATAATGATAATAATAAACTTATATAAAGATAAAAATATAAATTTGAGTAATTAAAATTAAAAAATAAAATAAAAATAAGATAAGATAGGCTAAATATAAATATTTAATTGGTCATTACCATGTTATAAAGTAATATGACTATAAGATTCAATTTTCAAATTTTTATTGGGTAAAACCAACAAAAGGAAAAATATGGACTATTTAGTGTATTGTTTAATGTATGTTTATGGAGAAGTAATTGTAGTGTCAGTAAATGAGTGTAAACATTTAAATGATGACTCAATTAATAATAAGTATTTTTAACTTTATCATGTATATTATTAACTTGTAAATAGGCTTTGCTACAATACCATGGACCAATACCACGGCTTATAAATATCACATTGCCAAAAACCATAATTCATTTCACAGTCAAAATATTTTATACATATTTTATTTTTATTTTTTTTAATAACATTTTTTTAATTAAATCTAAATGCAAAATGGTTATAATTACTTTTGACATATATCTAAACTTTTTCTTCGCTACTACTAAAAATATTAACTTAATATGATTAAATCAATTTTTTAATAAAATAACAAATAAAAATATTTTAATATAGAAAAATGTAAAATTATATGCATATTAATATTTATTTTTATATATTGATATGAAATTGTATGATGTATATTTTTTATTTATATATTCATTTAAATCCATATTCAAAAATGTTAACAAACTTACATTACATTAGATACATTACACATATTTCCCTTGTGTATTGGGTTGTTACCTCTCTCCACACAATAAATTTAAATTATATAAAATATGCATACATTAAATATTAAAAATAAATAATACTCAAACTTACCTCTTTTTTATAATTTTATAAAATATATTTTATTTTATATTTACATAAGTTAATAAAAATATAATGTATATATGTCTATATAACTAATTTATATAGGTTTTAAATATAAATAACTAATTTATATAGGTTTAAAATATAAATAAGTAATTAAAATGAATAATTTAGTGAAAATTATAATTAAAAATAAAAAAATAAAAATTAAATGTATAAATTAATCTAAAATAGAAAAGTAATTTTTTTCTTTGTTAAGTGGTGTGAGGATTGCATACTTATTTTTTTGTTTGAAAAATCTAACCTGCTAAAATTATCGAGGGTTTGGGCACACTATCCCTTATTATAGTTGGATTCTTTTTCAGATAGTACACTTCATTACCTTTTATTCAACACCCCGTAAGACAAATCAATTTAATTACTAAATAAAATATAATAAAAAAATAACATAACTCATTACAAAATTTAACAAAATCAAAATTATAAATTAAAGAAAAACACAGAATAATAAAAACTTTTAATGAAATAAGTTATAACGATTCACAATCAAAATTTTATTTATGAAAACCATTTATTTGTGGTTCGAGAAGGTTTCACTGCATTGAGAATTAGATAAGAAGGTAAAATCATGAAAACTAAAATTATTGGAAGTTAGCTAAATGATGAAAAAAGATTTAAATTCTAGTTTTTTTTAATATTTTTTTGAATCAAAATTATAAATTAAAGAAAAACACGTAATAATAAAAACTTTCAATGAAATAAATTTTAACGGTTTACAATCAAATTTTTTTTTATGAAAACCATTTATTCGTGGTTGGAGAAGGTTTCACTGCATTGAGAATAGATAAGAAGGTAAAATCATGAAAACTAAAATTAATGAAAGGTAGCTAAATGATTATGGGATAAAAGATTTAAATTCTATCTTTTATTTTTTTTAATATTTTTTGTATTTCTGTTATTTTTAATTGGTATTATAAAATATATATTATTATGAATTAGGTTTATTTCTGGTAGTTTTGGAAAAATGATTGGGATCTTTTTTATCTAGGTTTAATTTTTGCAAGTGATTTGATGAACTTTGATACAATGACTTTGAATGTATGATGTAATGGATAGAAACATATATATATATATATATATATATATATATATATATATGGGTAAAAATGTAAAAGTGGGTCACACTTTTGTGAGAATCGGGGTCGGAAAAGTCATTTTCCGAACAGTTCGACCGAAATTTCGAAATTAGTTCGGCTGAACTAATTCTACAGTTTACATTCACGATGTATTGACAACATGGGCAAACAAATTTTTGGCTGGAGATGAGAAAACTGACAACCAAAGTTCGGTCGAAATTTTAAAATAATTTGGCTGGACTTTTGCTTATAAATATACCGACTCGCAAACCTTACAAGGTTTCCTTCTTATTACCATTATCACATCTGTATTTTTTGTTTGTTGTGTCATCTATTTGCTGTTGCAGGGGCTTGGTGTTGCGCGGGGGTGAGGAGGTGAGAAATTTGTTGCTTTGGTTTTTTTTTTTGTGATTTTTTTTTTGTTGGTTTTAATTGTATTGCTTTGTTTTTCTGTTTACAGGTAATTTGTACTCCGCATCCTCCATGACGTGTTCGGTGATCTCCTACCTCATCTTCTCGTTGCGGCCTCATCGTCTTATCGTCTCTGAATTTCCAGGTAGACGAAAATCCTCCTATGCGTCGTCTGTCTTGACCTATGTTTTTAGCAAGGAAAAAAAAACATCTGTTTTGTGTTACAAGTGCCTGGTTCAAATACTAATAGCAGTTTCTTATGCTTAGAAATTTACTATAAATACCACAAATGAATGTGGAGATACATCAACATTTATGTATTTGATCCAATTTTAGAATTATTAAAATTGTATCGAAATTACCCAAACAACCAAGATGGTTATTTGGAATTTGGTAATTATCAATTATGTAATAATTTAGGTATTGATCAAGATGGTCATCAAATTTTTGAGTTCAAATGTTCAACATCAACTTCAGATTCTACTCCAGCAAATATGTTTCAAAACCGCCAATCAAGACATCTTCAAGTTGACCTGCGACAGAAACAACAAAGTTTGTTAAAGACTTATGTAATGAAACTTGTTCTAAGTCTTAATTGTAAAGGTCGAAAATGTTTATAGTCCGCTTTTGTAAACCTTAATGGATAAAAAAGATCCTAAGGTAAAGAGGACAAAGTTTAAGTCCTAAACCCTAGGTTTAAGTCCCAAAGACTAGCGCTAAGTGTCAAATGAAAATACACTTAATTTGTTGTAAAAGCCTAATTCTATTCCTAGGACTAAATGACAATCAAAAACCTAAGCACAAAGTCTATGGTGTAAAACCTTTATTAAAAGGTTTAAGTCCTAGTGCAAAAGGTTGTTATAAGGTTCGGATGATGGGTAGGAAACCCATGATATAAATTCTTATTAAAAGGTTCAATGTAATGTTATAAAACCTTTAGGCGCAAAAGGGTTTTATATTAAGGTCGAAAGATGATGTAAAACCTTAATATAAGGTTAGGGAGATGGGTTTGAAAAACCTATGTAATAAACCCATAGTGCAAAGGGTTTCGAACTATAAAGTTTGGATGTCGGGCATATACATATGTGAATGGTTCGGGTTATGTTAATAAACTCCCAAAGTGTTAAAGTGCTAACCGCGTCGGAGCTGTGAAGAAAAGCCATGTGATAGGCTTGTAAACCGTGGCTGCCAGGTGTAATCGGCAGAGCATTGCAATGTTGTAAACTGCAGAGACCGTGTTGGAGATATGTTATTCCATGTGACAAGTAATGCAGAACTGCTAGTTGTTAAGCTGAACTGCCGGAGTCAAGACCGTGGATAAAACCGTAACCGCCGGAAAGGATCTCTTTTCACATGACGTTGGCCGTGAACGCTGGGCTCAAGACCCTAACCTCCGAGATCCGACCACAACAGTAGCCAAAGAAAGTTGTTCACATGCGGCGGCTCTACAAGCACGCCTGGTTAGTTAGCCAGCAGGGCTAAGACTTTATTATAAAGTCCAAATTTGGGTTTTTAACAATTATTTCAGCGCTATGGTAATGCAACTTATCCATTTTTTCAAGAATGAAGTTTGATTCGAAAACTTCATCACCAAATTATCTCCAAAAAATTTCTAATTACAGCAAACAGTGATTTGAGGCAGATTTGTAAAGCCATGAATGTATGTACTCTTAATATATAAAGAGAAGAGTATTCTTTATATGAAGGAGTTCAGAAAGGAGAGACCTCAAGAGACGATTTTTCCCTACTTCAAGAAGAAATAGGCGCTCTTAAGAAGACAGAAAATATAATTGGTGGGGAGTTTCTTATTGCAGGTTTATTGAAGGATCAAAGGCCATCCTACTTGCATAAAGACAGCATCGAAGTACGTTGATGATTGACGAGATCAACCTTGACTTTCTAAAACTCTTTCAGCCACCATCCTGTCAAAGGTCCATAAAGCTTCAGTTCCTTAGTTTGTTTTAATGTGCGAATCATCCATGTCTTTTCTTAAGTGTTGAAAGAAAAGATTTATATCAGTTAGCCTATTCAAGGGATGGTCCATATCTGCAACATCAGTAGTGCAACTGATGATTCAATGTAGCATATTTATTTTGGCTTGAAGAATACAACGGACACACAATTCTGAGGCGGACCCGGAGACGTAGTCCAAGAGGGGCGAAATCCATCACAAACTTCTTTGTCTTATGGTATTGATTATGTGATTGATGTGAAATTGTTCAATATAAACATACATATATTATTTCATGTCTAAAAAGTTAATGCATATAATAACTGTTCAATAATACTGCCAATCACATTTTTTACAAGGACTAGGAAAAATCTTGGTAAATTCCGCATTTTAAGAATCTGAGTGTTAATCTCTATAAATTTCTATAGATAGAATCTGTAGAGGGCCAGGTAGCCTCTGGATCTTATCCTTTATTTAAGGGTGACATATCCAGTAAATGCCCTTATAGTCTATCTCTATATTAGAACTAAGTAACTCAAGTCATTTTCAGATCAAGTGGTATCAGAGCAACTAGTTCTTTGCAGGTACAATATGGGAAAGAACACTTGCTAGTTGTCAACTTGTCAAAACTGCAACTTGTCAAGGCATATTCAAGAAAATTTTCCAATGCTTCCAAAGGAAATAGTACCAACACCAACAGCCCAGGAAGAATCCAAGTCACCTGCTGGAGAACAAACAAGTGTTGAATGGAATTGGGCAGACTTCATGCCTTATGCTTAAATGATTTTGTAATGATTATCTAGATCTAGTGAAGTTGTAACTAGGTTATAGAATTGAATTTTTTTCCAAAGTATTGTAATAAAACTTTTGGAGAACCAAAATTTCTTTAGTTGGGAGGTGTGATCCAATTTTAGAATTATTAAAATTGTATCGAAATTACCCAAACAACCAAGATGGTTATTTGGAATTTGGTAATTATCGATTATGTAATAATTTAGGTATTGATCAAGATGGTCATCAAATTTGTGAGTTCAAATGTTCAACATCGATCGACATCAACTTCAGAGTCTACTCCAGCAAATATGTTTCAAAAGTGCCAATCAAGACATCTTCAAGTTGACCTACGACAGAAACAGCAAAGTTTGTTAAAGACTTATGTAATGAAACTTGTTCTAAGTCTTAATTGTAAAGGTCGAAAATGTTTATAGTCCGCTTTTGTAAACCTTAATGGATAAAAAAGATCCTAAGGTAAAAAGGACTAAGTTTAAGTCCTAAATCCTAGGTTTAAGTCCTAAAGACTAGCGCTAAGTGTCAAATGAAAATACACTTAATTTGTTGTAAAAGCCTAAATCTATTCCTAGGACTAAATGACAATAAAAAACCTAAGTGCAAAGTCTATGGTGTAAAACCTTTATTAAAAGGTTCAATTCCTAGTGCAAAAGGTTGTTATAAGGTTAGGATGATGGGTAGGAAACCCATGATATAAAGTATTATTAAAAGGTTTGATGTAATGTTATAAAACCTTTAGGCGCAAAAGGTTTTTATATTAAGGTCGAAAGATGATGTAAAACATTAATATAAGGATTGGGAGATGGGTTTGAAAAACCTATGTAATAAACCCATAGTGAAAATGGTTTTGGACTATAAAGTTCAGAGGTCGAGCATATACATATGCCAATGGTTCAGGTTATGTTAATAAACTCCCACAGTGTTAAAGTGCTAACCGCGTCGGAGCTGTGAAGAAAAGCCATGTGATAGGCTTGTAAACCGTGGCTAACAGGTGTAATCAGCGGAGCATTGCAATGTTGTAAACTGCAGAGACCGTGTCGGAGATATGTTATTCCATGTGACAAGTAATGCAGAACCGCCAGTTGTTATGCAGAACCGCCAGTTGTTAAGCCGAACCGCCAGAGTCAAGACCACGTATAAAACCGTAACCGCCGGAAAGGATCTCTGTTCACATGATGTGGGCCGTGACTGCCGGGCTCAAGACCCTAACTGCCGAGATCCGATCGCAACAGTAGCCAAAGAGAGCTGTTCACATGCGACGGCTATACAAGCACGCCTGGTTAGTTAGCCAGCAGGGCTAAGACTTTATTATAAAGTCCAAGTTTGGGTTTTTAACAATTATTTCAGCGCTATGGTAATGCAACTTATCCACAGGTTCATGAATGAAGTTTGATTCGAAGACTTCATCACCAAATTATCTCCAAAAAAATGCTAATTACAGCAAACAGTGATTCGAGGCAGATTTGTAAAGCCATGAATGTATGTACTCTTAATATATAAAGAGAAGAATATTATTTATATGAAGGAGTTAAGAGAGGAGAGACCTCAAGAGAGGAGTTTTCCCTACTTCAAGAAGAAGTAGGCACTCTTAAGAAGACAAAAGATATAATTGTTGGAGAGTTTCCTATTGCAGGTTTATTGAAGGAGCAAAGGCCATCCTACTTGCATAAAGACAGTATCGAAGTACGTTTATGATTGACGAGATCAAATTCGACTTTCTAAAACTCTTTCAGCCACCATCCTGTTAAAGGTCCATAAAGCTTCAGTTCCTCAGTTTGTTTTAATGTGCGAATCATCCATGTCTTTTCTTAAGTGTTGAAAGAAAAGAGTTGTATTAGTTAGCCTATTCAAGGGATAGTCCATATCTGCAACATCAGTAGTTCAAATGATGATTCATTGTAGCATATTTCTCTTGGCTTGAAGAATACAATGGACGCACAATTCGGAGGCGGACCTGGAGACGTAGTCCAAGAGGGGCGAACTCCGTCACAAACTTCTTTGTCTTATGGTATTGCTTATGTGATTTATGTGAAATTGTTCATTCTAAACATACATATATTATTTCATGTCTAAATAGTTAATGCATATAATAACTGTTCAGTAATACTGCCAATCACATTTTGTACAAGGACTAGGAAAAATCTTGGTAAATTCCACATTTTAAGAATCTGAGTGTTAATCTCTATAAATTTCTATAGATAGAGTCTATAGAGAGCCAGGTAGCCTCTGGATCTCATCCTTTCTTTAAGGGTGACATATCCAGTAAATTCCCCTACAGTCTATCTTTGTATTAGAACTAAGTAACTCAGGTCATTTTCAGATCAATATTGAATCCCTTTGTTATATGAAACACAACTAAAATGCAGTGAGAAACAAAGACCAACATTAATATTTAAACAACAACTTGTATGCTCAAATGCCAATACTAGGAAACAGAAGAAGCTTTAGGCATTTCTCAATCTTCCCCAAATTTTCTATTACATTTCAAGCTGGTTTTTTGGACTGGTAGAGCTTTTTATACATACGAGCAAATCAATCAGCTCACGATGGATTAAGAAGATCTGAAATTCCAATAATTCATCATGCATGTCGTGCATTTCTTCTAAATTGTCCTTTACAATATTGACACAATTTTGGCCTTGCTCAATCTTTGGAATTGTGATGATTATCATCTCTAAATATTCATCAATTTCTGATAGCATCTATTTTAGTCATTCTAGTTATCTATGATCATTAGGGCATTTTCCCTCTGTTTGGAGATTAATGTGCTAAAATAAAACAAGAAGTGAAATTAATCGGTATGCTATCAGGCAGTCCTATCTGTAATTTTGAATCATGTATAAATGACCGAGAGTACCCTAGAAAATATTAGATTTCACAATGTTTTAACAATGCAACGCCAGGAGCTTCTAACACCTTCTAAGTGCAAGATTTTGAAACAAATGCCTTCCTCTAAAAGTGAGGTCTCTTTCCATGGAAATCTTCTAGAGATTCCAAGGTTATTTGTCTCTAGATGTATTTTCTCTTCAAGTTTTCTCCAACAAACATATAGTAGTTTTGTCATCATCCGTAGAATAAGCCACATGGTGCATTCATTGTCTTCATATAAAGGAAACATGATATTCTAATCGGTGGAGTTCATCTTAGTTTTTTCCTTCTAACATCTAACATGGCTATAAATTACCCATCATTTCCAAGGATATTAAGAAATATAAAAAATAAAAACCTTTTTACAAAATCATATAGGAACTTAGGAATACCTGCAACATTATCCTGTAGATCTCCAACTTCAACAGAATCAAGAATATGTTATTTTATTTATGGAACATTCAGTATTTTCTTAGGAATACCTGCAACATTATCCTGTAGATCTCCAGCTTCAACAGAATCAAGAATAAGATATCTTATTTATGGAACATTCAGTACTTGATGATAATTTCTCTTAATCCTGTGTCCAAATGGCATGATTTTGAATATCCTCTTTACTTTCATTAGAAGCCTCATGGCATTACTCCAAGCTATATGATTATCAATTTTATTTGATACTCATCACATTCCTAGGTACTTACAAGATTTTAGGTTTTCTTAATACGTTTTTAAGTCACTTCATCATTGGAAACAAGTTCAAATCCTTTTGCAAGGATCAAGAAATACACAACGATGATCTGTTGCAAGAAGCACTTCCCGTGCCATCATTTCATTCTCTCGTAACCAAATCAATTACATTCCAATTTTAGACCAATGGTTCCACAATCATTGTATTTCAACTATTAAACAAAATAAATCAGTCCTCTTAACAATTTAAGGGATTTTTTTTGCATGTAGGCATTAATTTTTTATTTGCTAGATGGCCAAGCACCATAATTCAGGGGATTTGCTCAAATTTTTGTTCTCAATGTTTCTATTTATTTAATTATTTTTGTGTTACAAGTACCTGGTTCAAATACTAATAGCAGTTTCTTATGCTTATAAATTTACTATAAATACCACAAATGAATGTGGAGATACATCAACCTTTATGTATTGAATCCCTATGTTATATGAAACACAACTAAAATGCATTGAGAAACAAAGACCAAAATTAATATATAAACAACAACTGGAATGCTCAAATGCCAATACTAGGAAACAAAAGAAGCATTAGGCATTTCTCAATCTTCCCCAAATTTGCTATTGCATTTTAAGATGATTTTCTGGACTGGTAGAGCTAATTATACATATGAGCAAATCAATCACCTCACGATGGATTAAGAAGATCAGAAATTCAAATAATTCATCATGCATGTCGTGCATTTCTTCTAAATTGTCCTTTACAATATTGGTCCAAGCTATAAATCTAGCTCTAGTACCTTTGCTATACAATTTCCTTTTTAGAAATGTATTAGCGCAAAAAACTTACCTATCCAAAAAATGTTATTTGATTGTTGTTAGCTGTATGCAATATCCTCAAATGTTTGCATAGATTAGACCTTCAAAATATACCCCAAATTATGAAATACTCCACCCTCCAATTGTTGCCAAGGAAATGTTTCTTAGCATTGTCTTTTGTGTTAAGAGTAAATGAAATCAATTGTGACTTTATATCTCATGTTGTACCTTGAGTACCTTGTCTCTTAATTGTAGCTTTATCACTGATCTCTTCTTCTTGTTGTAATATTTAAAAATTTCTTGTAATATTTAAATCATCCCAATGTATTTTATTAATACCTAAATTTACACCTTCCATGATGCTTCTAATCTTGTAAAATGTTAAAAGTGAAGTGTTTTATGATGTAATGGATATTAATAATCTAGATTATGTATAGTGATATGATGATAGTGTAGGTTGATGTTCAAGTTGTAAAATTCTTGTACATATCAAGGGTGAATGATAACTTACAAGCCAAAAATGACATTATTATAAATTATTAGACAATCTATTAGGTGCTAAATCATACTACTTATTAAGGACATAAATAATGCAAGTTGAAAATTCCTTTCTAATGTTCTAAGCCTATTTATAAATTTCAAAGTAAAGGTTTCTAGATGTGATTTCTCCCATAAACTTTAAGACAAAATAAACTTTAAGGAAAACCATGTACATGTAATTTCTCCCACAAACTCATCAAGTTGTGAATTTTTACATAACTTAATCAACCACTACCACTAGTTGTTTTAGTAAGTGCAAACCACTACCACTTTAAGGCAAACCATGTACATGTGTCATTTCTATTATACATGTGTCATTTCTCCCATAAAATTTTAGGAAAAATTTAAGGCATGTGTCATTTATATATCATTTCTCTATCATCTCTCCCATAAAATATAAGGAAATGTCATTTCTCCCATAAAATATAAGGTAAAATTTAAGGAAAACCATATACATGTCATTTCTCCGTTAAAATCTAGGAAAGGAAAACTTTTAAGGCATGTGTCATTTCTATATGTGATTTCTCCCATAAAATTTAAGGCAAAATTTAAGGAATGACATTTCTATATGTGATTTCTCCCATAAAATTTAAGGCAAACTTTAAAACAAACCATGCACATATCATTTCTCCCACAAACTCAAGGCTTTCTCCCATTAATTCAAGGCAAACTTTAAGGCATAAAAACCAAACCTAAAGTGTCTGAACTTCCATAGGATTTTATTCTATCTGTTGAGTGTTAACTTCTACAAGTTTTAAAGGCAGAGTCTGTAAAGGGCCAAGTAGCCTCTGGATCTCATCCTTTCTCAAAGGTGACATATCTAGTAAATGCCCCTACAGTCAATCTCTGGAACAGATCTAAATATAAGTTTTTCATTGTAATATCCATTTCTGTACATGCCATTTCTCCTATAACTTTAAGGCATTTGCTAGTATTTTTGGAACCATGTACATGTAATTTCTATGTCATTTCTCCCATCAACTTTAAGGAAAAATTTAAAGCAAACTTTAAGGAAAACCATGTACATACATGTCATTTCTCCCATTTCTCCTATAAATTTTAGTAAGTACATAAAATAATTTTGAAAACCATGTACATGTTATTTCTCCCACACACTTTAAGGCAAAATTTAAGGCTAGCCATGTACATGTGTCACTTCTCCCATACATGTGTCATTTCTCCCATAAACTTTTAGGCAACGTCATTTCTCCCATAAACTATAAGGCAAACTTTAAGACAAACCATGTACATGCCATTTCTCCCTTAAACTCTAGGCAAGGCAAACTTTAAGGCATGTCATTTCTAGATATGATTTCTCCCATAAAATTTAAGGCAAACCATGCACATTTCATTTCTCCCACAAACTCAAGGCTTTATCCCATTAATTCAAAGAAAACTTTAAGGCCTAAAAACCGAACCTAAAGTGGCTGAACTTGCATAGGATTTTAGTCTTTCTTTTGAGTGTTAACTTCTACAAGTTCTAAAGGCAGATTCTGTAAAGGGCTAGGTAGCCTCTGGATCTCATCCTTTCTCAAAGGTGACATATCCAGTAAATGCCCCTACATTCAATCTTTGGAACATATCTAAATAGAAGTTGTTCATTGTAATATCCATTTCTGAACATACCATTTTTCCCATAAACTTTAAGGCATTTTCTAATGTTTTTGGAACCATTTACATGTCATTTCTATGTTATTTCTCCAATAAAATTTAAGGAAAACCATGTACATACATGTCATTTCTCTCATTTCTCCCATAAATTTTAGTAAGTGCATAACATATTTTTGCAAACCATGTGCATGTCATTTCTCCCACACACTTTAAATCAAACTTTAAGGCAAACCATGTACATGTGTCATTTCTCCCATAAAAGTTTTGGCAAACTTTAAGGCATGCCATTTCTCTGTCATTTCTATGTCATTTCTCTCATAAACTATAAGGCAATGTCATTTCTCCCATAAACTATAAGGCAAACTTTAAGACAAACCATGTACATGCCATTTCTCCCTTAAACTCTAGGCAAGACAAACTTTAAGGCATGTCATTTCTAGATGTGATTTTTCCCATAAACTTTAAGGAAAAATTTAAGGCAAACCATGCACATGTCATTTCTCCCATACATTTATAATAAATGTTAATTTAATATATTTTATTGAATTTATTTTTTTCATGGATAAAAAAACCCACTAAATATGGTTGAAAAATGGACATTATGCATAGATGTTTCTTTCTATCCCAATCTAGGGAAAGCAGTGATTACATATATAATTTGCAATATTGTGAATAACAAGGTCCTCCAAAGGAAAATGAATATACTAGGAATAACAACAAACAATGAGGCATACTATATTGCATTGATAGAAGGCTTGGGAACATCTAGGGAGTATGGATGAAATGGAATTGTAGTTTTCACCAATTCTGAACTTGTGTGAAACCATATGAAAGGCGTGTACCAAGTTAAGAAGAAGAGGCTAAAGCAACTGCATGGAAAATCAAACAACATTGTTAGCCAATTTCAAATTTTTAGTATAAGACATTGTGCAAATGTTAATAAGATGTTTGGTGATCTATTGTGTGGGGTAATTCCAATTCAAGATTAATTTATCAAAGAAGAATTAATAGATGAATTAGTATTATACGGGGCAATGCAAATTCAAGATTCATCTCTCAAAGATGAATTTGTGTTGAGACACTCTCCTTCAAAAATTCAAGATGAATCTCTCAAAGATGAATTAGTGTTGAGATGCTCTCCTTCAAAAATTCAAGATTCATCTCTCAAAGATGAATTAGCGTTGAGACGCTCTCCTTCAAAATTTATTGATGGAAATTTTAACATATCTTCGATATGTGTGTGTTTTTTACTTATCAATGTGTCATTTTTAATGACCATGTGTTTTTTTCAATTATTTACAACTGTGCTCCCACCATGTAAAGCGCAACTTGGTAAACTTCAATTTTTTATAAAATTAAAATGTGAGGACTTCAAAAAAAATAAAATTATATTGAGTTTCACACATCAATTCTAGTGCTTTGAAAGTTGTGTTTTACATAATTTGTGTACTAAATTACATTAATCATTTTAAATATTTTGAATTTACTTTAAATATTAATTTAAAAATAATTGTGAATGTCCACTATATATATATATCCATATATATCATGGAGGATGAAAGGTGAAGATAAATAGAATCCCACGCCTCTATGAAAGAGAGGGATCATGGATTGAGGGATGTTCATGGTATTTAAATAAAATCTTATCTCAATACATACATGTGTATACATATGGAATTGATTTTTTATCTATTTTGTGAGCTAAATTAGTTTTTAATATGTTTCATTTTTTATTTTTTAGGAGTTAGGAGGACAAGGGTGTCTACTCCATCAATTGAGCATGGTCATGGTTCACGAAATTTAATCAATGAATATGTACATGTATTTATATGTATGAATGTATTTTTGAATTGGTTATAAATTCATATTTTTTTATGAATCTTCCCTCTCGTCTCGTGAGGTTGGTGGTGGTACACATTCCCTTATAGGACCATCAATAGGTGGTGGCCAATCGCGTGAGGGTGGTGATATGCATTCCCTTATAGGCCAATATTTGGATGGTCATGTTGGTTCTCAACTAATCGGTGGTCATTCTAGTTCTCAACAGCCTCAGGGTGGGCAAGATGTTAGCCAACCATATCAAGGTGGCCATCAATATGAATATTATTTTCATTAAATTTGTACAAATTTGTTTACATGTTTTTTTAATATACGAAATTTTATAGATTGATGCAGAGGGTGAAAATGTTGCTCCAAATGTTGCTAAAAAAATACGTAGGACAAAACACGTTATTCAAGAAGAAGGTTGTACACCAACCACGACTTATTCGACTAACATTTCCGATATACCTTGGGAATCAAACATGCAGCAATGCACCTTACAAAGGTGTCAACATCTTCATTTAAAATTGAAGAGAGATCTCGTGTCTTTGAAACTCCCTACTGAGAGTCAAGAAAGCTTGGAAATAGTTACTCACTCTTTAAGTGAACTAGTAGATGTGTACCTAAAGCTTGGGCCAACCACTGATATTTTTTTAGAAGTGATGAGAAAAAGAAAGGAAACAATGATGGGTCTCGATACATGGGAGGTTGTTAAACAAAGATTTACAATATAAATGACCAAGTATATTTTTAATTTAAAATAAGGGCTGAAAAGAAAGATGCTAAAGGTGCAATATTTCAAGCACCCTAATATAGCTGGCCATTTATATTATAATCACCTTGCCGCCTATGGAATACTCCCATGGAACGATGAGGTTCCACTTTATTTGTAAAATTATTTTATGCAGAATTATTTTTGGGAATGAAACCCAATAATGACTTTCCCTCTAATTTTTTCGGTCATGGGAAAGGTCAATTGTGTGACCATAGGGGCGTTAAGCGTGATGTTGATTTTCCCCACCCCGTGCCTCCATTGGTTAGTTTACATCTTCATGTCGAAAATTTGTGGTGAGAGATGAATGCCACTTCTCAAATTAGTCAAGAAGCAAGGGATGCCATCATTGACAATGTTCTGAGTGGATTGGGTGGAGTTGATGTTTGTCTGAATCGACAAAGAGCACGTGATAATGCACATGATAATTTTGTGTATCATACAGATGAAGAGATAGACAACATGAGTGTTGAATATCTCAGAACATATTCAAAGAGTTGTCGCAATGGTTGGTAGGACCTAATTATTCATAAGCAAGAGGGCATGGGATCGTATATGTTAATGGTTAGGGTGATTATTTTAACACATGTACAACTCGTAATAAATACATATATACATACATTTATTTGTATACATTAATTGAACAAAAATGTATCAGTATATGTTAACACCATTTGTAGTTCTCACACTTGATGAACGAAGATGATGTTAATATCATAGTCAGAGCCTCCAGTTCACACAATCAAGATGGGTCTCACCATAAATCACACAATCAAGATGGTTCTCACCATCACGATGATATGTTGGCACATTTTAGTGTTTTTTAAGTGAACATGATGATGTACAATTATTTTTTATCTATTACTATATATATCGAAACATGATGACATATTTTAAAAATAAATAATTGTGCACACATGTACATGTATATATAATTAAATGTTAACAGATTTTGATTTCGTCCGATGTTTTTGGGATGGCGGTACCTTCTTCTTCCTTGGGAGATGTGCCAAATCCACCATCACAAGTATGAACAATTTTTCACTTTTAAATATGTTTTTAAGTTATATATTACAGCTCAAAAGTTCCATTAAAAGATGAGATGTAAATCTTGAGTTATTTTAAATTTTTTGAATTTCAAGTTTCTAGAGGTTTTCTTTCGAAGCCACCCTTAGGAGATGTGTCAGATCCACCATCACAAGTATTCAATTTTTCATTTAAATATGTTTAAGTTATAAGTTATAAATTGAAGTTCAAAATTTTTATTATAAATTGAGATCTAGATCTTGAGTTATTTTATATTTTTAAAATTTATGAATTTTAGGTTCTTGGAGATGATTTCCCTTCTCCGCGGACTCTAGCGATGGAGTGTATGAGAGAGATAGGAACATACACACCATTTGAACCATTTGAACAAGTTGTCTATTTTTTTTATTATTATTATTGAAAATTAATTTATATATGCATTTTCATTTGGTACCCTTTTAATATATATATATATATATATATATATATATATATATATATATATATATATATATATATATATATATATTGTATCATGAATGGAAGATGTTCCCATGGAGGAATTTTTAATGAACAAGCAACAAAACACAATGGAGAGGGAACCACAAGAAATATTGCATGATTTTTTTTTTTCATTTTGTTTTTTTACATGAAGTTTTATATTCTCATTCAATTTTAAAACATTAAATTTTAATGTTTGTACACATTGTGTACAAGCTCCCTGTGCTTCACAGGATAGCATGAGGATCATGACTTTGTTGGTAGAGACACTAGATCCATCTGTATTTGATGGATGATGCACATGTGTGCAACATTATATTTGATAGATCTAGTCTTAAATTTTTTTTTTTTATGTATAGTCTAATCTAGGCAGTCATATTTACTTTTCTATATAACTTGATGCTTGTAACACTATACATTGAACTATATATATATATATATATACTTTTATTGTTCATGTGAGATACAAATTTTGGACATATTGTATTTTTTGGATATATAGTTTTAAACTACATTTACTTTTATCAAGAATGATTTTAAATTTTGGATAGTTACATTTGGCATGTGATCACATATTGTGATATATAATGTTTTGTTTTTAAAACTCAAGTTCTCATTTAATTTTTTATATATAAAATGGATCTATATGGAGATTTCAAATTACAACACACATGTACATGTGTGTATATTTTGGATAGTTGAACTACATTTGGCATGTGATCACATGATGTGATATAATGTTTTGTTTTTGAAGCTCAAGTTGTCATTGTATTTGTTAAATATAAAATTCAAATCTAGATGGAAATTTCAAATTTTACAAAACACGTGTATATTTTGGATATTTCAACTACAATTGGCATGTGATCTCATATTATGATATAATGTTTTTTTTTTTAAATTGGATAGTTCAACTACATTTGGCATGTGATCTCATGTTGTGATATAATGTTCTATTTTTAAATTGGATAGTTCAACTACATTTGGCATGTGATCTCATGCTGTGATATAATGTTTTGTTTTTAAAACTCAAGTTGTCATTTTATTTGTTAAATATAAAATGAATCTCCAGATGGAAATTTCAAATTACATTTTCACAATGTGTATATTTTGGAGGGTTGAAATACATTTGGCATGTGATTGTTATATAATGTTTTTTTTTTTTTTAAATTTGTCATTTTATAAATTTTTTAGATATAAAATGAATATCTCTAGATGGAAATTTCAAATTACAAACCATGTACATACATGTGTATATTTTGGATCTATTTGAACTACATTTGGCATGTAATCACATGTTGTGATATAATGTTTTGTTTTACGATATAATTTTTTGTTTTTAAAATCCAAGTCTTCGTATTATTTGTTAAATATAAAATGAATCTCTAGATGGAAATTTCAAATTACATTTTCACAATGTGTATATTTTGGATGGTTGAAATACATTTGGCATGTGATTGTGATATAATGTTTTGTTTTTAAAATTCAAGTTGTCATTTTATAAACTTGTTAAAAATATAAATGAATCTCTCTAGATGGAAATATTGAATTACAAACCATATTTTGGATAGTTGAACTACATTTGGCATGTGATCACATGTTGTGATATAATTTTTTGTTTTTAAAACTCAAGTTTTGGATGGTTGAACTACATTTGGCATGTGATTGTGATATAATGTTTTGTTTTTAAAATTCAAGTTTTCATTTTATAAACTTGTTAAAAATATAAAATGAATTTCTCTAGATGGAAATTTAGAATTACAAACCATGTATACATGTGTATATTTTGGATAGTTGAACTAAATTTGGCATGTGAAGTAATGTTGTGATATAATGTTTTGTTTTTAAAACTCAAGTTTTGGATGGTTGAACTACATTTGGCATGTGATTGTGATATAATGTTTTGTTTTTATTGGATAGTTGAACTACATTTGGCATGTGATTGTGATATAATGTTTTGTTTTTAAAATTCAAGTTGTCATTTTATAAACTTGTTAAAAATATAAAATGAATCTCCCTAGATGGAAATTTCGAATTACAAACCATGTATACATGTGTATATTTTGGATAGTTGAACATCATTTGGCATGTGATCACATTTTGTGATAATATAATGTTTTTTTTTTTAAACTCAAGTTGTCACTATATTTGTTAAATATAAAATGAAGTTGGGATGTACATGAAGTGTGAATGTTACATAATTTTAGGACATGTACATCTATTATTTAGGTGATATTTAAGTACAATACATATCGATGTTTTAAAATCTAAAAACAATCATAAAATTTACAGGTCAAAAGCCATACCATGGCCCCGCGCTAGCGACACAGACCCATTAGAGGTAGCTACAGAGGTGCATTTTCAGGTTGCTCTCACTGTGGAAATGACCAAAGATTGGAATCCACCAAGGGCTCTACATCTGATAGCCATGAGGTGTTGGCTCCTCACGAATTTGATAACATTCATGGGGAGACTGTTTTTCCTCTGGAGAAACCCAAGGGTAGAAGAGGCAGGAAATCCATTATTCCGCAATTTGTGCAACCTTTACCCAGGAAAACCAACCCGCTTCCAGGTTATGAGCCCACGATGGAGGAGATAGGCGTTTGGGTTATGGACTTGGACAGTGTCTGGACCAGAGATTATGATGCAGAGTACCAGTCACTCCCATTGTCCATGTGAGCCCTCTGAAGCCTCGTCGAATGCCCACAACTAAGGAGGAATCCATTGCTAGAGAATACGGGTGCCTGATAGAGGAAGAGGACCAGGTGACAGACGAATATGAACGAACTCCATGATTTTCAGCTTAGGATATACTTCAACTCTTTTGTTTTTATATGGGCCACTAAATATTTTTTATTACAAGACTAGATGACACTCTTAAGGGGTTGGTTTCCTCCTTTGAGGCAGCCCCAAACTTGGTTTATTTTGAACACTACCAAGGCAAGGATAGGCTAAGCACTTATTTCCATCGCTTCCCATTGCATATGTACAGTTTTTCATGATTTTATTATTATTTAGCCCAAGTTACAAAAAAAAAAAAAAAAAAAAAATCACACGAATATAAGTACATAAAAATTATTGAAGTACATGTTTGAATATATGTTAAAACAATTGAAGTAAAATACATATTGATGTCTATATCTAAAAACAATCATAATATTCCAGGTGCTCTTAGATGTGTCAAACAATCATAAAATTTTAAAATTGCATTCTAGAACATATATATCCAGTACGTGCAGCACTTTTCATCAATGCACATAGAAAAGCTACTTTTAGTTGATAGTAAACTGGAAATTACAAAACACGTACCACACATTTTGCATTCAAGAATGAATATTATAGTTTACTTCTAACAGACACGCACGTCTAAAACAAAATCGTGCAACTTCAAATTTGCATTATATCAACTATGCTAAATACACATATACGTACATTTTGCAATAATGACATTATGAAAAATTGTACCAGAGAATGTATGAAATCATTTATACCAGATAATCTAGACATGTGTATGTGTACACGTGTATAAATTACTCATGTGCATGTACCAAAACAATGTACATGTGCAAATACCTGTACATATAACATAAAAAGGAAGTTCAATTTTTAGTTTAGTTCTGGAAGTTCTAAAAGATGAATCCAAAGAGAAGAAATTGTTGGGCAGTTCAATCAAAAAAATTCCAATGGAATGCCATCTTCAATGATCCATTCATGATCGGCTTTTGACATTTTCCATTTCTTAATTTTCATTTTTTCTTAGATTAAACTTCTATCAACTTTATTCGTGTTGCACACACCAAGTGACTATATTGACAATTTATGACATTAGGTTCATAGTCTTGAAAGTAAACAAAATCCCCACTTTGATTGTTTTGTCTGAAAAAATAAACTTTCAGTATAATAGACCCTCTGTCATATGTAAACCCGTGATCATCATATTTTTCTAATAACTTCATCTTTCATTCAGTGCAACACATCAAATAATGAATCACATTTTCATCATTCATAGTAGGTGCAATTACAACAAAAATATATCCTGCACAATAAAACAAGCTTATGTATTTAAATTTAGATCATAATTAACATGAAAAATTAACTTTAAAATTAGCATGTGTACTTGATTTTATTATCTATTTATATATCTCTATCATTTGAAAGCAATTGAAATATAACCATCTCTAACAAGACCAGAAACTTGATCACCATCAGATGATATTGTAGTCTCCTCTGATTGCATTTCTTCAAACCTTGCAACGAAAAATTTCCCCTTTTTATTTAGTTAGGTATGTTGCCAATCTTTTACATACATTTTGTTTTCACAAACATCATTGGATTTTGTGTTGTCTATGAAAACATGACAAAAGCAATAATATTTTCTTTTATCCAATGCAAACACATTTGAGGACAAATTTATTTTAATTGAATTCAATTTTCGAGTCCCTTTTATTGTTTCAACGTCATTTCCAATCGATCTATATACATCTTCGACCCTAATATGCCAAAAAAAACCTATATGGAAAATTCAAAAAATAATATAAATATGATATCAAAATACCATCAAAGATAATCATTGTGATAAATGTACACTATTTAAAATTAGAAATCCAATAAAAATTAAATTGAATGTACCTTCGCACTTCAATTGATCGGTTAGTCTCATGGCTTAGTGTAGCGATGCACCATTGAACAACTTCTTTAGCTGAGACAAGTCAATTTGCAGAGGGGTCCATTTGATATCTTCGAAGTGCTCATTTTATGTGTGCCCCCACACCATCATGTTATCCTTTTCCATGACCAGTCTCAAATAAATTCCAACAATGTTTAATGCGGGTTTTCATATGAAGACGACACAACCAAAAGAATGATCATGAAGATTTGAATTGGCATGCACATCCATCTGACCATATTCAATGTTCATTGAAATTTATTCCACGACTTTTCAAGGAGTCATAAATATTTTCAAAACAATGTTGTACAAAATATGTATCATGTGTACGATCGTCACTGATATAAAAGTGATATTCTTTAATAACATGTTGATTTTCACTGGTGCTTTCTATATGATAAACATTTTTTTCAGGATGTCCATATAGAATATGGACGAGCATGGAGACTTGGTTAGAATGATAGTATTAACTCTGAATTTATTTTTATGGAACAAATGTGTAGTTTTATGCAAAATCAATTACTGACAAAATGGACTTTGGTGGAAAAACTTCACGGGATTTTTTGAATTTAAAGTCCTCCCATCAAGCTCTATGGGAATTCTTGGTGTATTTATAAATTTTTGCCTCAAACTTTCTCAAAAAATCTTTCAAAAAAAATTATTCTTCTTGTAAATCAATTCTTTTAGCACTTGAACCTTGAATCGATGTATGGATATATCCATATCTCTTTCATTTCACTTTCATGTTAGACAATGATTGATCATTTATATCAATATGATATTTTTTTTGAAATTTATTCAAATTTCCACACTCATCGTATTTTTTACCACCAACACATTTCTTTTGGTAAAATAATTCATGGCTTTCTCTTCCACATAGAATTTGAGATATGAAATCATGGATAGTGGAAGGAGGAGGTGAATATTTCCAAAATGTTTTACTAAAATTAAGGAATGTGTCATAATATAACTGAAATTCCACATGATAATGACAAAAACAAGTGTCGCGTATGGTGATAGGTTTTACATACCATGGTTTTTGTTTCACAAAAGCACTGATTGAGACATCAATTTAACGATTCTCTTCTTTGAAATTATTTAACAACTCTATCTGAGTGGTGTCGAAGAAATGTTTTGGATGTTCTTAGTACTGATTTCGTGCTATTCTTCTTCACATCACATCCCTTGTTTTTGGTGAAACACGTGAATTTTTCATCCAATATTCATATATTATTTTTTTAACATTTTCTCCAAGTCTATATTTGTATGGTTTCCTACAAATAGTTTTCCAACAAGCGATTTCATCATTTACATCTATTTGCAACCGAAATTTCTGACGTTTGTGCAAAGTTTTTCGTGAGGTTCCTAATGCTCGTGCCATATATTTTACCAAGCAATTCTCTTTAGTACTTGACGAAACCACTTCCATATGTATTACTCTACGTGTATCTGAAAAAATTTTCTTTCTAGATCTTCTAATTGAATTTAGAGCACTATTTATATTTTGTATCACATCTTCCTTCATTTTTTTATCTTTTGTTGATTTTCAAATACCCAATAAATTCGTAGCTTATTTTAATTTCCTTGATGTTAAAATACCTTTCAACAATTGGGTTTGAATTGCCACAGTTTCATTTTTGAAAAACAAATCAAAAATGTGATTAACACGATATCGTATAACATAGTTAACTTTTTTTTATCTCCATATGTGTGAGTGCCAACATTTTCTAACATCTCATCATTGATATTGATTTCATTTGTACATATTCAAATTAAATGTACATAATAAGTTTACATATTCAATAAATAACTAAATTAATAAATATGTATAATTTCAATAATACACATGTGTGTTCAACATATATATATACATACTTGGGGATTTAATTTCTTCACTTGAATTTCTTTCAACATTTTCACCATCTTCAATCATTGGTTCAATATCTCTTTCACTTTCTCTTTCAAAATTTTGTATCTCATCATCAATGTTTTGAGGAATATCTCTCTCTGTTTACATTGCAAAATATTTTTCAAATTAGTTCATCAAATAAAAATTAAGCTTCACAATTTACACTAGGAAAATTTTAAATATCAAATTTATAATATTTACATTTACATAACTGCTTCAACTTCTAGTTGAGGTTGATTTTCCGTTTCAATATTTGAGCATTCTTCTCTCTTTTTTTTGCGCTATTCTCTCCCATGTTCCCTACGTTCCTTAGGGTCTCTTGTTCGATCTTATTTTCTCTTGAAATTCCTCTGATTTCCCATGATAATTGAGTATGAAGCTCAAAATATTTCCTTCAAAAATTTAGACAAAAAATCAATTAAAAAAAGAATCATAAAAGATTTAATTTAAAAAAACTCATTTTAAATTTTTTTCACAAAAGACATACTTCAATCCAAAACACTTACTTAAAAAAATCCGAGAAAAAAATGTCTTCTAAAAATGAAATGGAGCTCAAAATATTTCCTTCCAAGTCATGCAAAAAAGTTTCATTTAAAAAGTTAGACAAAAAATCATTATAAAAGATTTACTTCAACCGAAAACACGTACTCTAAAAAAATCTCACTTCAAAAAATACCTCCAAAAAAGGTCATTGAAAATTAAGCCCAACCTCTTAAAAAATGTCACTTTAAAAAATACCTCCAAAAAATGTCTTTTGAAAATTAAGTCCAAAAACCTCTAAAAAAAATGTCTCTAAAAACAAAATACCTCCAAACAATGTCCTTTGAAAATTAAGCCCAAAAAGCCTCTAAAAAAATATCACTTTAAAAAATACCTCCAAAAAATGTCCTTTGAATATTAAGCCTAAAAAGAGTCCTTTCGAAATTAAGCCCAAGAAAAGTCCAAAAAATGTATTTTGAAAATTAAGCCAAAAAACCTCTAAAAACAAAATACCTCCAAAAATATGTCCTTTGAAAATTAAGCCCAAAAACCTCTAAAACAAAATACCTAAAAAAAATGTCCTTCGAAAATTAAGCCCAAAACCTCTAAAAACAAAATACCTCCAAAAAAATGTCTTTTGAAAATTAAGCCCAAAAAGCATCCAGCAAATGTATCACATATCTCCAAAAAATGTCCTTTGAATATTAATCCAAAAAGAGTCATTTGAAAATTAAGCCCAAAAAAAGTCCTTTGCAAAATCAGACCAAATGAAGAAATGTGTGAAATTATGCCAAATTAATGAATCCGTTTACGCCTATTTATATAGCTGCAAAATGTTTTTTTGGAGGGGCTTCATTGAATTTTCTGGCCAACGTAAAGTCAATTAAAATTTCGGCCGAACTTTTGTGTCAATAGAATTGATGGGTTGTCCGGACAAAAAAAAAATCAGCTAAACTTTTTTTTAAAGTTCGGTTGAACTAATACGTCTGCAATTACGTAGAGCCGACCTCTAAACACATTTATTCAACTTTGGACTGATTAAACTCCATGAAACTTTATGAATTAACTATCGGAACCAAGACAAGCATTTGCAGAATTCAATCTACTTTCAGGGAATATAACTTTTATGAAATTTCATAGATGTTTACTAATTTTAATTAATTTTGTAACAAAATGGGTGCAAACAATTTCTGAAGGTCACTATGATTCAATGAAATCAATATTATGTGTCTTCCAAAATACACTGTAAAAAAATTGAAAAAATTATGGTGCATTACATTAGTCCGTCATCTATAATGGGTAGTTTTTATATTTTTAGTTTATAACTTATATGTTAAGAAATTTTGTGTGAGACAAAACATATTCAAAATATGCATTTTTTTCATGTTGGATCAGTTCAAAAAATTCTAGTAATTATGATATGCATAAGTTGGTTTCATAAATATAACAAAAGCAAAGTAGACTCTCTCTAGATTGTTGTAACACATTTTGTTTCTCAAAAACACAAAATTTTCAAAGAATACACCAACGCGTTTGAACATGACCTTTTATGAATCCTTTGATTGTTAAAGAACACACACTCAAAGAAATGCTAAGTTGACATATCAAATGTGTATAAAAAAGTTCCAAAAAACAAGTAATAGAAAGCTAATAAAATTTATCACAACTTCTATTTTTATCGTAAAATGAAATTCTAAATAGAAAAATTGTTTTGGCTTGCAGAGAGTTGAAGAACAGAAAAAAATGATATTTTTTCTCAAAAAACGAAAAAAATTGTAACCCAACTACACATTTTCACCATGAGAAACATTGGAATAGAGTTTCTCTTAAGTGGTATTCAAGAGGTTGGTGGTACTTTTGAAATGGATCACTTATTTCCATATCCTTCATGAGCTAAATGAAAAAGCAGACACCTTATTGAAAGAAGCACTCTCCCCGCCTAAAGTTCAGTAAACCCTTATAAATTCAATGATGGAGGTGAGGTGGAAGCCATGGAAACCATTATGTAATCTCATTTTTGTTTTTAGTTGATGTACTAGAATGAAAAAATATTTTTCCCTGAGGTATTATAAGAAAGATGGTAGGGGAAGCACGGGTTGATAAAAGCTATATTAAGCCTTGTTGCCGATATAAAAAAAATTTATTCTCATTACTTGATCTCATAAATGACTATAGGCTCTTTAATTTTCCAAATCAATAACTAACTTGGAATCACACAACACTTGAATCCTATTAACATCTTTTGTTCGAGCAGATTTTAACAGGAACGAGAGGGTTATAAATACATCCCTGTTGTTTGAACCCTTGCCAAGAGCGTACCCATAATACAAGAAATGGAAGTGATTGAAGTAAAAGTATACACCAACTCCACACCAAGGTGGGTGACCTTGGTTGTCCCCATCGATATATCCCCATCAAAAGTCATAGTCTAATTTAGGTAGATGTGGAAACCTCAAAAAAAAAAATTTTGAGTATGATTTGAACTCATTTGCAAGGGATATAACTATACTTTCATATGATTCAAGGGAGGTGTCTATTCTCTAAAAGATACTTTAATTATGAGCTTTCCAAATACATCCAACTAGAATGTAGGGAAAGAGAGAAAAATACCTTACCATTTTATCATAAATCTAATATCTAAAGCAATCATCAAGACTAACAGACACCCATCTTGATTTGGGCTTGAACTTCCTCAATATATATAATATATTATGAGAAACAAAAATACAATAGACAAATAAATGATGGTAAGATTCAAATTGAGCTTTACACAGAGGGAACCTACTAGGTTCATACCAAACCCATTTGGTAAGCATGTGCCATGTTAACAATTTATCACTGAGTGCCACAGTGAGTGCCAACTAGGAAGTAACCTTTCATTTAAAAGGGGAACTTACCTTCCAAATTACTTCCCACCAAAATAGAATTTGTCCCTCAAAGTTGTCTTTTCACAAACTTTATATCCCAATTTGGATGTAAATTCTCTAGTCTAAGGATTTTTGGACCAATAGAGAGATTCGAGAGTATTTTCCTTCAAAGAAATGAAATTAGAAACCAGAAGATCGAGAAAGAAATCCTATTCAACAACAAATTCTCCATCAAGATTTGAGATTTGTAGTTGGATATCAAAGAAATCCATGCATTAATCATCAAAGGGATGCAAATAAAGTTATGTGGTATCTACAAGGTACAAAAGAATACATGCTCACCTACAAACGATTAAACGATTTGGAAGTGATTGAGTATTCAGACTCAAATGATGCAAGATATGTCAATTCTAGAAAGTCTACATAAGGATATGTCCTCCAACTAGCAGAAGGTGTCATCTCATGGAGTAGAAAAAAATAGAAGTTGATCACTTATTCCACTACGCAAGCAAAGTATATAGCATGTTGTGAGGATATCTCACAGGTTTTATGGTTACAAAATTTCATCATAGGGCTTAGAGTTGTAGACTCCATCTCTAGGCCATTAAGGATTTATTGTGATAATTCCACCAAAGTTCACTTTGTTGACAACAATAAGTATAGTAGCTCAAAAAAAACACACTGACATAAAATGCCTTCTTGTTAAAGAATGCATTTAGAATTTTTGAGTGACTATTGATAAAATCAACACTAAGTTAATGACCATGAATGACATCATGGAAGGGTAACCACTTAAGTTGTATTGAGAACATGTGGAGCATATGGGACTCATTAACTTGTTTCATGCTTGATTTTTTATTCATATTTAAGACATCATTTATTTTGATAATTGCAATTATGTTTTCAATGATTCTTGTTATATATGTCTACTCAAATTTGTATGCATGAAGGAGTAATGAATGACAGATTGTCTATTGGGAAAATAAGTTGGACCTTAAATACACATTTTTCTACACATTCTTAAAGAATTATGCCATGTAAAGTGCTTATATAGAGGGAATGCATTATATTTTCATACATAGAAGTTAGTATTCATCTAATAGATATTTATTGCCATTATTCATTCATTAAAATGCTTTCTTGAAAAACTAGAAAGGTAAGATAATCATTAAAAAAATATTATGTTTGTATCAATTTGGACCAAGTGGGATAATGTTAGAAATGTTTCTTATTATGGTCCAAACTGCGACAAACTCATATATGTAGTTATGTAACTTCCTAGAAAGTGTTGGTTATGGCAGGAAATAATTATCCCATTAACTCCAAGTTAGTTAATGATCTTTGACGAAAACCACTAGAAAAATAAGTGGCTTACAAGCATCCCTGACCTATCAAAAAATAAATTATCTATAGTCCCATCCTTTGATACATTGTCTTTGAAAAATTCAAAAAATATATTTATTACATTAGAAAAAATTTCCTACATCAAATTTACTCACAATGGAGATAAAATTCATTTTATTTTACATTAAATTTTAAGCTCACATCTATATTTACATTTCAATTTATTTAATTATATTTAAAATAAAACCAACTAAATTTGATATAAACTAAATTCTTCCATTTATATAATTATTTTGAAAATAAAACAAACTAAATTTGACATAAACTAAATTCATCTCAACCATATGAGTTTCCTTAAGGTTTCTATGTTGGTTTAACATTTATGTTATTTATTTGATGTGTAGTTTATGTTGACATTTTAATTTATAAAAGATTGCATTTTATTTAGGCAATTTTTTTTAAATATAATTTTTCATAAAATTTTAATATTAGTTAATATTTTATTAAAAAAAATATTTCAATTAAATTATATAATTTAAATTTATGACCTATAAAATAAAAAGTGATAGATCTATCGTTAAGGTAATTTGTGATATGAAAATCATAAAGTTTGTCTACATATATATCTTGATTGCATGCTCATTTTCACATGACCTCAAGATAGTTATCTTGTTATGAGTTTGCGTTAACCAGTGGCTTCTCATCCTGGTTCGTTTTCAGAGAATAGTTCTTTGAGAATAGTTGTGAGTGGAATATTTCAATGAAACTGTGGGTGGAATAGTTGATAGATGGAAACTTCGTTTCGCTCCACCATGCCATGCCAGTCAACGATTAAGGTATTCATTTGATTTGGGTGAACGACTATAGTAGTTTACGTGATAACTTTAAAGTTTGAACACCTTAACCGATTTAATTACAATGGATGGATTTCGTTGCCCATTTTATATGGATATTTTTATGTTTTTTTAATGATATTTTCTCACCATTATTTTGTTTTGTTAAGTTGAGGTTTAATTTTATTTTTTATTTTACGACGTGACATATTTACACGTGTTTTTTATATTGGATATGTCTTTTAGATGAAAGGAAAAATGTAACAACTATCGCACTAAACAAAAAAAAACTATACTATGATTCAGGAAATGAAAGATAATATTCCCCATGAGACAATAGACTTACTAATGAGACAGTGCTCTTACTAACTCCAATCCTAATGCATAAAGATTAGGGAATACAATCTTATAGATGTATTGGTAAAAACCCACTCATCATAACACTATTTCAATATGTATTAAATCTATTAATGAAAACCACAACTATTCACATATAATACATTATAATTGGCGACATTGTTTACATTATAGAACTTTAGATTTACCTCATGTACTCCTGTATTGATTCTTGCTAGCTGTGCCTTTAAAATGGGTTTAGTTAATACATTTTATTGAATAACATCAACCCTTGGGTTGCCATCGTACTGGCCTTTGTCAGTTTAATTAAATTTCAAGGTATAGTGACTTAAACAATGTATGATCCTTACACTTGGAAAATCTCTACCACATCTCTTGGTATATGTGACGATCTCCACCTGTCTGCTACTCCGTCCTCTGGCACATCCTGGGGCGTTCGATCCCTTCCCGGCAAATTCGACGGTGGATCTGGCTGTGGAGGAGGGTTAGGGTAACTACCCACCCCCAACCTCCTGCCAAAGGGTCATTCTCCCACTGCCAAAGTTTCGGACTTGGCTCTATGAGCTGGTAATTCTCAGGTTAAGCCTGAAGGTGCTCTTCCATGGTCCAAGTACTGCCGAAGAAATAAATTTTATGTAAATACAGTTACAATGGAGGTAAGAGCTTGAAATTTGTTTTTAAATTGAAAACCCCTTTGTCTGATGTTCACTAGAATCCCGTTAAATAATGTATCGTTTGACTCCACCGTATTGTTTTATTTCTCAAATCTATTCGACCTTCCACAGGTTGGGTTCTAGTTCGCGGGATGACCCTCATGTTAGCTCCAACAACACCCTCTCCTCCTCGGCTCTGGGAGTAAGTGGAGTGGTCAGGGTTTTAATGTTTATGTTTTTCGGTTGTTGTCATTTCTTTGCTCAGTATCCTTTTTTACTTTAAGGTCCTTCACCCCAGTTTGTAATTCTCATGGTTATTTGTTGTTACAGACACGAGGAATACTGGAGGTAGGTGGATTGTGGTGGTTCATGCGTCTTCTCCTGGCTCTTGGTCGTTGGCATGTTTCGCTCCCCAACTTCCTCCACAACCTTGACCCAACCATTCACGGTAACTTCCAAACAATAATTCTTGGTTTCCCCCTCTATCTATTGCAGGTTTTCATTTTCAAGGACGTATCGAGCTCAGTCGTAGCCTTGTAGCTCTATTCTGGAATTTTAATTATATTTATTTTTGGGCATGGCCCTTAGCCTGAATTTTGTATTGATTTACGAACTTGTTTTAGAACTCAAGACTGTTATAAATCATGCAATATGGATCTCAATCTCTTGCCTATTCTAAATGACTGTGTAGTAATTTTATCCAATTACCTGAAAGGGTTTTTATGAGGGTTTTCCCATTCTGTAGTTTTGGATAAATTATGCTATATGAATTCCAAGTAGTAACGTTATTTGTTTTCTGGTTATATGGTCAGTGTCGTGGCACCTCTTTAATGGAATTTTCTTGCATAGTGGCTTAGTCGTTCTCATTTTCTTAGCATGTACTGGTTTATTTGTTTGTCTTCTTATGGTGCAATATTTAATTGGTAGAGTGGGACCAGAGCCTCAACCATGTTCTTGGGTCTTGGTTCTAAACCCACAGCCTAAACCCGGTGCCTATGCCAGTATAAAATTTGGTAGACTCTTGGGTTTTTGGCATTGTTCTGCTATTATTCATTTAAGTTCCGCTACAACCATTTACAATGGTTTTCATTATTTATTTATCGGTGACAATAAATAAAACTCTAACTTAGTTTATCTAGTGTTTTGACTCTTACACTTCCGTCATAATGTTCAATACATTACTGATAAATACCACCCTCTATTCCAGAATTATGAAGATAGAATACTTATTTATCTGTGATAGTAAATCAACTCTAATTTCAGTTTATTCAATGTTCTAGAATTCTTGCTATAATATAAATATAGTTTTAACCAAGTATTTCCTTTCAGTATTTCCCTTCACACAAATTTTAAACTAGTATTTATCTCTGTACTTTTAATGCAATATGAATTTGGGAGTCGTTCCTATACCATTAATTGAAAATGAAAAACTAGTTTACTTTTTCTGTAATTTAAATGCAACATTTGTCCCACATTTATTTCAACTGTTCACAACATTAAACAGTATAATTAAATTGCAGCATTAATTAGTATACTTAAAATACTTAAATACCTATTTCTGGGGTTTATTTTCTAGTAACTGTTGGTCCTCCCAACCTTGAGTGAGGCTATTACGTCCTCCGCTCCCCCTTGCTCCGCACCAGGGCTCAGGTTTTTCTTCGAGACTAGGAGTTAGACCTCAAGATTAGATCCAGCCTTTACTCCTCTGGGTAGTTACTGAGTTCCACTGGTTTTCACACCAGCTCTAGACAACTCAGTGCAACCATCTGTTGCTTAACCCTCCACACTTTCTACACAGAACCCCTTTCCTCCTTAGGATTTTCCCTTAAATCCTTTTGGAAGGGTAACTGCCAGAACTGTCTCAACCTCTTTTCCCTAGGTTCTTGGAATATTTACCAAACAGCTACTTTCTCTTTTAACTCAAGGGAAATATTATTAAATTAATCTCTTTTAAATAAAAAAGTTAAATATTAAAAGTGTCACTAACGAATGCCCCATTTGTATTCATTAGGAATGTCTTATAACAACTTATATAAAAATAAGTAAAGTAAAATAAGGGGGTTACATCTTCCCCCGCTGAAATAGACACCATCCTCGGTATTATTTTTTCTCTGATAACAACTCCGAATAAGCCTCAAAATTAACTTTCTTGTCCTCCCAAGTAGCCTCTTCCAGGCCAAAGTGCTTCCACTGCACTTTAACTTGGGGGATGACTCGCTTCTGGAGCATTATTTCTATCTGATCTAGAATATGTTGTGGTTCTACCAGGAACTTGTCGTCCGGTTCTACCTACATGCAACAAGATTTTTAATCAATTTAAATCAAAAAACTAATTTGTTCTAATTGTTTTACGTCGTTGACTTACATGTATGCCTTGCCAATGTATGACATGTCTGGGATCGTGTACATAACGCTTCAATAATGACACATGAAATATGTTGTGTACTAATATATGGCTGGGTAGGTGTTACACAGTATTTTTTCAACATCCCTGCAATCCCCATCCCAAATATTGGAGGACCATTTCAGTGACTTTTGTGTATTGTCATACCTTGCAAAAAGTGTCATTGCATCCCCTAGCATGTGAAGAAGATTTTCTCTCTTGACTATTCCTGGAGCAGACTATAAAAAACACATGATTTCGAGTCGACACTGGTAGGAAGTTATAGCCTCGCAGCCATAGAGAAATTAGCACTGGGCCTCGCGCCCATTGGCACTCTGTCTTAGTGCCCGCACAGCGCTATTTTGGAAAGTTTTTTAAAATAGAAACAAAGTTTCCATGCCTAACCACTTCGTGAGTGGAGTCATCATGGTTTTTTCGACTGAATAAAGTCGAAGTCCTTCCTTTGGATTATTCTTTCCTACATTTGAGCAACTTTCCAAAGGATAAGGTTTCCCTTCCACCTTATGAGGGATCCCAAACCACCTCCTCCTCTCCTATAAATACATCATTCTCACTTAGTTTTAGCTAGTTGAACAATCCTTACTATAGCTAGTGTGAAAATAGAGCAGAGAGGAATCCATTGTCGAGAGAGAGTTTAGGCCCATTGCCTCACTAAGTCTGATCCTCGATGAATGCTTGAGATGCATTTGACTGGACCCGTTGAAGGAGGCTGCAACGTCAAGGATTTTTGGTTGTAAACTTTTCTCTCTATCTTTAATACAAAACTAGTTTTTTGTTTCCAATCTTGTGTTTGATAATATGCAAATTGTTTTGATTCTCCTTGACCAATCAAATAGCTATGAATGAAAATATGTTTCCATATGCTATCATCGTTCACTTGATCCTTGTGCATGTACACAGATATTGCCACTGAAAGGCCACGGCATGTGAAGACAAAGATCAGCGGATCACTCCTACAAACGACAACAGAAGCGTTGGACCAAGGTAGGCCATATATCCTAACTCATTTTCATTCATTAGTTAGGAGTCCGAAAATCCATTTTTCTCCCTTGTTGCTAGACCCACTCTAGGGCTAGAGGGATCTCCTCTGTCCGCAGAGGGGATTTACCTACACAACAAGTTGGCGACTCCACTAGGGATCAATGTGTTTTTCGTCGCTCGTTTTTCGTCTTGTGTTTTTCTTGTCGAGTCAACTTTGGTCGTTTCATAATTTTTCTACTTTGTCTTGCCTGTTTGACTATTTTCAGCCATCTTGTTCAGTCCCAGAGTGTCAATTCTGACCTCTTCTCAGTGGTTTTTATTTTTTCCCATGGTTTTCTAGCTCCGCGCTACTTTTTCTTGAATAGTTGTGATGATTGGCACTTGTTGCTTTTGTCACAGATGTGCCAACCCCTGTTTAGAGCGAATTACAGCTAAACCGATGCATCAAATCCTGTAGGTTAAAATTTTAGCCTTCTCCCTAAGTTTTTTCAGTTTCTCTTACCTCTGGAATTTGATTTTTATCTTTCAATTGGTCCACTGAGATTTTTTTGACTCTCTTGTTTGGTTCTTCTCAGCTATTTGTCCCTCATCTAATCAGTGGGTTTAGTCATGCTATGGTTTCTAGGTGTCTCTTGCCACTTGTTCGGCTCTCTCCTCACTGAGCCTTCTGAGTTTAAGCTTGATTTAGTTGGGTCTTTGTCGTCAGTTCGTTGACTGATTGTTTTAGCTTTTCTCTCGGTTCTACATATCTTTGGTTTGTTGAATGATCACCTTGGATTTCGTTTAGTTCTCCATTTGTCAGCTTGAGCATAGATTAAATTTCTTGCTGAACTGGTTCGAAAGCCCTCTTTTTGCTTGAAGAAGTGCATCTATGTTTTGAGTGTGTTTAATTCGTATTAGATCAATATCTCAGTTTCAGATCTTTTCATTCAAATTTCTCAAAGCTAGTTTCCATTTTTCTTTTTAGTGTAATAGTGCATTTTGCCTCTCATTTATCTAAAAAGACAAAATTTTCATTCTTTCTCTTAGTTTGAAAATGGAAAATGTTCTTTTGCATTAGTAGCTTTTAGTGAATAAGGAAAGAGATTTTCGTTTTCTGCTTTGGTTGTCTTAGATGCATTAGGGAAAATTCTTTTATATTTGATTGATTTTTGCTCTGTTATAGACTACTATCCCTCTCTTAGCTAGCATTCATTGAATTGGAATGATTTTATTTTGCATATAGTTGTGCAGTAGGAATTCGAGATCACATTCGGTAAGGCCTTGAAATCCCAACATTAATTTAAGATCAACTTTAAAATGAATTCAATCAACCTAAGGAAGCATTGAAACCTAACGAACATATTTTAGAGGTCTAGGCTAGTGATGTGTTTCGGTGTCATTAAACCTAATAGTTGTCATTCACCATTTTGCTTTAGACAGCGCTAGTACGAACTTGTGCTTCCCATACCATCAAGTATATAAAGGGAGACCCTCATAGGTTGCAATCATTTATCCATAGGAAGTCGAGTCTGTCGCCCTGTAACTGTGATACACCAAACACAGCATTTGGGGAGACTGTCTGCACGTACATTAAGTTATTCGTCATTTCTCTTTCATTTGATCACCAAAGTGTATATTGCAGTTCACTGAAACGTGGTACACCCTCTTCCTTAGATTTCCTGTGTAGTCATTTTTGTCTTTTCATGACTCCCTAAAATTGAAAATATCATCGAGCACTTGTCCTTTCATGCTCGTTCAACCTAAAAGTGACTAGAGTCACTTGTTTCCATTTTCTTGACTCTTAAAATATGAGATGACAGAGTTTGTTTCAATGTATTAAAAAATTACCTGCCCACAAAACATTCCTAGTTCAAGTTATCTTCCTTAGTGGTTTTTTGAGGGTTGTTTCTAATGGCAACATTTCTGAAGTTTACCAACCAAGGAATCCCCTCTGAAGGGAATCTTGGTCCTTTTCCTACTTTTTGGAATGTTGGCACTCCTTATATGGCAACATTGTCCCTTCCTGGGTTAACTGTTGGTTTTCCTGTGTGGTTATTTTCGACCTCGGTGGTCTCAAGTGGTCCGACCTCTGTTCAACCATCTCCTTCGCCTGAACATCATCATGTTGATTCTAAGGTAGACCTCTCACCTTCTTCACCTATTTCTTCATCCTCCTCTTCTACTTCGCCTGGTGAAAGTTTGGAATCCACTAACCAGGAGGCTAAGAAGAAGAATAAGACGATGAAAAAGAAAAAGTCAGATAAGCAAGAGGCCAACCCTGCAGCTATTTCTCCTAAGACACCTTCCATCGATAAACCATCCAATATTCCACAGAAAGTCAAATTCCCTTGCAAGCTATGTAAGGGTGACCACCTTCTTCGATATTTCCCTGGAATCCCCAAGGTGCTCGCGGTATGGTCCGATGGCTATCTGCCATTGTCTTTGGACTCTGGAGGTCATGTTGGTGACACATCTTCGACTAATACTAATAAGACTCGTAATAAATGGGGTAAGATCATGAATCCCTGTAATTTGTGTGAAGGGAATCATCCCATTCACATTTTTCCATACATGGATGAAGCCATGAGAGTATTGGATAACCCTACTGCTTCTATGTCCTGCCTTCCGGTTAGTTACCAGAAGCTTTCTTTGAGTCCTCTTCTATTTGATCAAATGACCAGTCAAGATTCATCTTTGGTCGATATCGCTCCCCCGGAAATTCAAAATCACGAATCCATTCCCGACCAACCATTGGTCGTGGAATATGTCGATCTGATCCCGCATATGGTTCATCAGGTCTTTTCTGTCAAGAGTGAATCTCATACCCCTCATGTTCTTCTTGTTTCTTCATATTCTTCGAAATTGGAGAAAGATCCTCCCATTCCTATGGTGCAGGAAGCTGCTCCTCCTGCTCCCATGCCTATGGTCCAGGAGGATGCTCCTCTTGCTCCCATAACACAAAGCGATGACCATACTATTCCTGTGGTCCCCCTTACAAGTAGTTTAATCGCTTCTTTCAATTGGATTTGATTTGTAGGATATCGTCTTCCTTCATATGTGCCCTTCGAAATCACAGTCCAGGCCTTTAATGTGGTCGTAATTGGCACAATCATAGATGAAGGCGTATATGTTAGTATTGTGTCTTCAACTACTTGGCAAGCTTTTTTTTCTCCACCGCTTGTTCCTGTTACGTAGAATCTGTTGGCTTTTAACAAAAGAACAAGTCAACAATTAGGGATCCTTCCGAAGTTGCCTATTACTTTGGGAGGCAAAACCATTTATATAGACGTGATGATGGTCCAAGGCCACTTGGATTTTAATATACTCTTGGGGCGTGACTATTCTTATGCCATGGGTGCGTTTGTCTCTTCCCTCTTTCGTGTGATCTGTTTTCCACATGAAGGTTAGATCATGACCATTGATCATATTTCTTTCTTTGGTCCTAATGTGACATCTGATCCACTATCGTCTCTTTCAGGTCTTTATCCGCTGGTTGTATCTTCCCTGCCACGGGTTAATTATGTTGCGACTTGTTCATTTCCCTCATCCATTGATAGTGTCTTCGAGTACCATCTACTGGGGGCATTCGATCGCAATTTCTAAGATGTTGTTCTCCCATTAGATGAGAACCTCTTGGAAGCCATGATTTCTTATTCGACATGATGAGATGTTGGTGGAGCATAGTTCGTTTTCTTGTGTCAAGATCCTTAAAAAATGAAACAAAGTGTTCGAAGCATAGTTCATTTTCTTGTGTCAAGCTCCTTAAAAATGAAAAAAATTGTTCGGAGCATAGTTCATTTTATTGTGTCAAGCTCCTTAAACAATGAAATGAGGTTTGTTGAGGATATTTCTTTTACTGTGTCAACCTCATTAAAAAATGAAACAGTTTCCCTTTTCAATTCTAATCTATGATCAGATCTCGTAATATCCAAGTCAAGTCTTTCGCCTGATCTTGTAATTGAACCTTCACTCCATCCACCTTTCAGTAACTAGCAGACCACTCCGGTGAATGGACTAAAGTTTAGGGGGCATGTACCTCGAATTGAGTCACCATGCTGGCAGCATGCCCACTTTTCAAGCTTGTGTAAAAATGAAACCAATCACAAGCATAGTTTACCTTTGTTTTCAAGCTTGTGTAAAAATGAAACCATTCTTATTTTTTTTGGCTTGGTGTGCTTTACAAGAAGTTTTTCCTGCTTATTATGTTGTTACATATTGTGCAGATGTCTATCACTCCTTATTTTCTTCACATCTTAAGGTTGTACTTGCGTGTTTGTTTACTAGAAAGACATTTTGATTACATCACATATCAACATATTCCTAGATGAATTAATGCGTTAACTGATACAATTTCCAATATTGTATTAGATAGAAATTTGCATAATTTATAAAACATCATCATCACATGATTCGATTCATACAGGAATATATATATATATATGTATAGAGTGTTTGCATCCACGTGCATCATAAGTTCAAAAAATATGTATTTTTTGGTTACATCTTGAGACATCATGTCTCTCAAAAAATATGCATAAATAAAAGCCTAGGTGTCTAGTCAAAATGATGCTCATGGTAGCATGTCATTGCCCGCACAAGCCACCTCAATAAGCAGTGAACACGGTTTGACACCCCCGAAGTGTGTCTCTGGTACACGCGAGGAACATCATCAAATCGTGCATAGTCTGGGACTCTACTGGTGAGTCCCTCCAGGTTGCAAACGATTTCCTCCTCCTCGCTTCACTCAGCATGAGGGGCCACATCAAAATCACAAGGAATCCACCGTGCTATTGGAGACATTCCTGTAGGTCTTTCTGGGCCAACATCTGTGAATACAGGGATTAAAATCAAAACATATATAATAAAAAAAATCATAATACCCATCAAAATAAAAAATGATTCCTACCCAATGCTTCATCCCAATCCTCTCCTGTTGGGAGTGGGAGATCCACATCCCCAGTAAAATCCATGCCATAATAGGGCCAGTCCTCTACGACAATCAGTTGTCGACGGAGCCACTCAAAGAACTCTAGTCTCTAGGAAATCTATTGACCGCCCCTTGGTCTTGGCATTAAAGTTGCCCAACAAACCATTCATGGCTCTTGGGCTGGTGGTGTAGGAACTACCACTTCATGACGTTGGAAAATTGGTAACCATTCCAAGATGAATGGTACTAGGATGGACCCTTAACCGAACTGTTTCAGCTTACCATTCTTGCATTTTGTCAATTGGCGCTTCATATTGATAGTTACAGCCTCTACCCAGTTGTATAGAGTGGGTGCCATACAATCTACTACAAGAAGTAACTATGTTTTTGTGGCCTCATGCAGAACCTGAGATCCAGCAGCTCGCATGATGGTGTGCAGGACTACTTTTAGTGCCAGATTGGGAATGGTTTGGATATCCACCTTCCCACTTTTGGATCCTTTCCTTGCCCCTTGGAACATTATGTCGATGACCATGCTCATGTTTTCCATTATGGGTCGGGCGCCTGTCAAGATTTGTACTGCCCCCCTCCGTGACAATCCAGTTATGAAATAAACATCTGAGACCTCAATCTCTAGCTCTTAGTCATGAATTATGAATCTTTCCCAATCAATGTCCCATACATTGATCAGGTACTGTAATATCTCCGGTTGAGGTCAGAGACATGGCGCCATGAGGAATTTTTTAAGCCCGCAGTCGCTAAGTACATCCATGCATCTTACATTTACTAAGGGTTGCTCATCTTCTTCACCATGTTCTCTTTCCTTCCCGTTCGATCACCATTTTACTTTTTCGCACCTGCAAAAACATCAAGGTGGCTATCATTAGTCAAATTATTTGTTATTGAAGTGTTTGAAAGGGGTTAATTGGTTGAATCCTAAGCTAAAAGGTGTGGCCGCAGTTGGCGCGACTCTTTTAAAAATAGTCGTACCAAGTGGTGCGCCCCTGTTTGGATTCAAGGTAGATTGGCGCGAGTTCATACCCGATACCCATGCCGACCGCCGCACCATAATTTGAACAAAAATCCCTCCATAGATCTGAAAAATAGATTGCATGCAATGAAAATTATATCAAAATGTAGGCAAGGATATGAGCTCTTACCTACAAAAGATGAATTCGTGATTGGCCTTCTGGATTGTCCGCTGTCAACTCCGCAAAAAACACAATGAAAAAGGGTAAAGAGTGCTCACAAGAGGTAAAAGTGAAAAGTAATTTATTTTTACTATTTTTGGCATTTTATAAACTTTTTAGAGCCCTAATTAGGGTTTCAAGCATATTTTTCGATCGTTTTGCTTTATCTCAAAAAATGGGTTTTCCGTGCATTTCTTGTGCAGCAACAGGTCCTCAACATGACGGCGATGAAGTAATGAATTGTATTTTATAATTTTTCGGACTCGGTAAAAAAACAAAAAAGTTACCTCTGGAATCATCTTTCAACTCTTTTCTGACTCTCAAAAATTGAAAAGATTGTCGAGACTCTTGTCGTTTTGAACTTGTTAAAGGCTGTGAAATGATATCTACCCAGTATAAGGTTACCCCTTTTTCAGGCTGGGATAGATTATTTACAAAAAAGGAATACCTTAGCCTATCGCGACTAAGAGGTTATCTCAACCATACTTTTCTACCTTTTCATATTTGTGATACTACCTACGAAAAGCGACCTGTTGGAGTTTTCTTTTCTGCTTATTTTCAAACTCTCTAAACATGAAAAGACACTGAGTTTTTCCTTTGTCAGACTCGTTAAAACCTAAATGACATTGGAAACCATCACCATAACGTAACCAAGTTCCTCCTTCCTAGGGCTCGTAAAATGTACTAGGATGGATTTGTCCGAAGGAAAAACTTATATGACAAGCACATGCTATCCCCTTCAAGCTTGTTTTAAAAAATAATTGGGGTACTCACTAGCAATGGTGGGGGGAAATGGAACCAGTTCTCAATATTGTCCACAATATGTCGCTCTTGAACATGACAGTCATCTGCATTCGTGTCGAGTTGGGGACATCCCATTTTGTCATTTTTTGCCTCCATGGGTTTGGGTAATATTTTTTGACCTCTCATCTGCTCTTTGCCATATCATCATGACCTTAGATCCCCCAAAGTCACAATATTGCCAAATTCTGGAATCGTGTCGCCAATTTTTTCAAGAGAAGTTTCCTTCTGTAGTTTTCAACCTCTAATCCTCTTTTTGGTCCTAATTCACTATCATCTTGTTACTCTGTCTCCTATCAATGATGTGGGAAAAATTATGGCCCTCCTTCGACCAGGTCACTTCCGATCGACTTCAGCTCATCATCCGAGAAGCTGATCTAGAGACTCCCTTCCGATACCTTGGAGCTTGCATGCCTCAATGGCAAGTTCTTCGCATTTGACGACAGGTCCTTATCATTTGCCTTTGATTGAGTGATTCTACAGGTGTTAGACGCTAGCTCACTGTTCCCATTCCATAGATTGTACTAGTTGTACCTTAAGAGCCATTGTCATTATTGGTGGTTTCTCTCACACCTGTTAACATCTTTTATCATTGGTTGGTAATTAGGTGACTTACTTACATGTTCAACTTCATCTCACTCATTCGCATGCTTGAATTTATACTTGTTCGGGTCGAGATGGAGCGCAAGACCCTAGGTTTTATCTGATAAAATCCAGGTTGCGAGACGATTTGGTATATCATGACTATATGCATGAATCTTTTGATTGGATGGTTGTTACCATACCTGAGTCTATATCTTGATCCTTCTTGTTGGATGGCTCCATCCATACCGCGGATCTTGTTTTCATATATGTACTCTATTATGGATGGCTGTGCCCGTGCCACATATTCATGTATCAGAGACATCAGTTGTACTTGTACTTTCAGGTCTTCTGAAAACAGTGTTTGGTTTGAACACGTTCTCGTAAAGCATTTCACTCCTCCCTCTCTCTCTGACCTCATGCTTTAGGAGGCATCTATTAAACAGTATTTTTTCACTATCCCTGCAATCCCCATCCCAAATATTAGAGGACCATTTCAGTGACTTATGTGTATTTTCATACCTTGAAAAAAGTGTCATTGCATCCCTTAGCATGTGAAGAAAATTTTCTTTGTTGACTATTACTGGAGCAGACTCTCAAAAAAACATTATTTTGGGTCAGCGCTAGTAGGCAGTTATGGCCTCGCGCCCATAGAGAAATTAGCACTGGGCCTCACGCCCATTGGCGCTCTGTCTCAGTGGATTGCCCACGCCAAGCTATTTTTGGAAAGTTTTTTAAAATAGAAACGAAGTTTCCATGCCCAACCACTTCGTGAGCGGAGTCATCATGGTTTTTTCGACTGACGAACATCGAATTCCTTCCTTTGGATTCTTGTTGCCTACATTTGAGCAACTTCCTAAAGGATAAGGTGTCCCTTCCACCTTATGAGGGATCCCAAATCACCTCCTCCTCTCCTATAAATACGTCCTTCTCACATATTTTCAGCTAGCCGAACAGTCCTTACTATGGCTGGTTTGAAAATAGAGCAGAGAGGAATCCATTGTCGAGAGAGAGTTTAGGCCCATTGCCTCGCCAAGTCCGATCCCCGATGAATTCTTGAGACGCGTTTGACTGGACCTGTTGAAGGAGGCTGCAACATCAAGGATTTTTGGTTGTAAACATCTTCTCTCTATTTTTAATACAATATTGGTTTTTTGGTTCCAATTTTGTGTTTGATAATATGCAAAGTGTTTTGATTATCCTTGACCAATCAAATAGCTATGAATGAAAATATTTTTTCATATGTTGTCATCATTCACTTGATCCTTGTGCAGGTACACGGACATTGCCATTGAAATACTGTGATGTGTGAAGACAAAGATCAGCAGATCGCTGCTGCAAATGACAACAGAAGCATTGGACCAAGGTAGGCCATCTATCCTAACTCGTTTTCATTCATTAGCTAGGAGTCTGAAAGTCCATCTTTCTCCCTTGTTGCTAGACCCACTCTAGCACTAGAGGGATCATCTCTGTCTGCAGAGGGGAATTACTTGTACAACATTAGGGCCAACCGGTCCTATCCTTTCCAAGATCTCGAAAGGTCCACAACAGCGGGAAGCCAATTTGGCACAAGCATTCCACCTCGGAGTTCTTTTCTTGGGTCATGTACACATGGTCTCCTACCACAAATTCCCGAAAGGTTCTTTTCCTATCTTCATAAACCTTTTTTCGGTCTTCTGCTGCTTTCAGATTCTGTCTTATATTCTTGACTTCCTTTTCCATCTCTTCTAACATATTTGGCCCAAGCATCATCTTGTTTTCTGGGCTACTCCAATTAATAGGAGTCCGGCATTGTCTCCCATGCAATGCTTCAAAGGGGCTCATATTAAGGGATTCTTGATATTCGTTGTTGTAATAAAAATCAAACAAATGCAGATACTCCTCCCATCTCATTGGTTGTTGCATTACATACATGCACAACATGTCTTATAAAACTTGATTTTCCCTTACTGTTTTCCCATCCTCTGTGAATGATAGGCAATACTAAATTGTATCTGAGTCCCTAGGCCATTAAATAGCATCTTCCAGAATGTTGATGTAAAATTTACATCACGATCTGAAATTATTGTTCGGGGTATACCATGCAATCTAAAGATCTCTTTCATGAAGATGTTAGCAATTTGCACTGTCTTGTAGGTAGATTGAACAGGGATGAAGTGAGCCACTTTACTGAGTCTATCGACTACCACCATAATCGAATCATTGTGAATTTTGTTTCTCGGTAGTCCAGTGATAAATTCAAGGGAAATTACTTCCCACTTCCATTCGGGCACTAGAATTGGTTGAAGCAATCCAGCAGGGTGTTGATGTTCAACCTTAATCTATTGACACTCTAAAAATTTTGTCAAATATTCGGCAATGTCCCTTCGCATCCCTGGCCAGGAGTAGTCCTTTCTAATTTCTGTTAACATTTTTTGATAACCTGGATGTCCGACATAGGAGCTCCAATGATATTCATCCAAAATAATTATTTTCAGATTATTTTTATTGGGGATATATATTCTCTTTCGATAAACTAGGAACTGCTTATCATTGAGTTTCCCTTGCCTTTCATCATCTTTCGCTTGCTGCCATAAAGACTGGTATTCTGGGTCCTCCTTTGTTACCTCCATAATCTGTTCTTGAAAATTGAATTCAATCTGGTTAAAGTAAAGCTCCTAAATTCCATGCAGCTTCCTGCTCAAAGCACCTACCACCCGGTTCTCTTTTCCTTTCACGTGATGAATATCGAAATCGAATTCACTTAGGAAAGCATTCCATCTGGCTTGGCAAGCATTCAGATCGGCGTATTTAAAATATCTTGTTAAGCTACTATGATCAGTTCTCAGCACAAACATTTTTCCTAGAAGATAATGCCTCTATATATGCAAGGCATGCACTACCGCGGTTGGCTCCAAATCATAGGCTGAATACCTCTACTCATGATCCTTTAGCTTCCTATATTCGTAAGCTATGACTCTTCTCTCTTGAGTAAAAAATGCTCCTACTCCCTCCTTGCATGCATCAGTACATACCTCAAACTCTTTACTGGGATCTACTACCTTTAGCACACGGGTAGTAGTTAACAACTCCTTCAATAAGTAAAAATTGTCCTGACATTCTTGAGTCCATTTAAAGACTCGTCCTTTCCTCTGCAGGGAGGTAATAGGAAAAGCTAGTTTGGAGAATCTATTTATAAATCGTTAGTAGTAACCAGCCAAACCCATAAATTAGCATATGTCAGCTACGTTCTTTGGGAACCTCCATTCCATAATTGTCTTTATCTTTTCCGGGTCCACAACAATCCCTTCAGCAGAAACCACATGCCCCAAATAATGGATCTACTCCTTAAAGAAGTCACATTTACTAAACTTGGCATAAAGTTGATGTTCTCTTAGCATTCTCAGTACAATATGCAGATGTTCCTTGTGCTCTTATATATTCTTGGAGTAAATTAATATATCATCAATGAAAATTAAAAAAATTTCATCCAAGTATGGGTGGAAAATTCCATGCATTAAGCTCATAAATGTTGTGGGTGCATTGGTTAACCCAAATGGTAATACCACAAAATCATAATGCCCATACCTGGTGCGAAAGGTTTTTTTTCTTATATCTTCATCCTTGATCTGAATCTGGTGGCAACCTGATCTTAAGTCAATCTTGGAAAATACTGTAGCTCCTTTGACTTGGTCAAACAGGTCATCTATGCATGGTAGTGGGTATTTGTTTTAACTGTCAGCATGTTGAGTTGTTGATAATTCATACACATATGCATAGTGCCATCCTTCTTCCTCACAAACAACACTGGTGCTCCCCATGGGGACACACTTGGCCAAATGTAGCCTTTATCCATCAATTCTTGATGTTGCATCTTCAATTCTGTTAATTCTGGCACACTTATTCTGTATGGAGTTTGGGACATAGGTGCTGCCCTGGGTATTAGTTCAATAGTAAAGTCTATGTCTCTTTTTGGTGGTAGTCCCGGAATTTCCTCAAGAAATACATCTTGGAATTCTTTCACAATAGGGATATTCTCCAACATAAGAGTCTTATCTTTTGTGTTCGTGAATCCTACTTGAATTACATAAAGCTGGCAACCTTTTCTCATGCATTTACTTAGTTGAGATGCAGTAATAGATCATAACTGAAAAGGCTTTTTAATACCCTGAAACTCTTGTCGTGTCCCATCCTTTGACTTAAAATGAATGACCTTATTCTTGCAGTCCACTAATGACCAATGTTTCTCCAGCCAATCCATCCCCAGTAAAATATCATATGATCCCAGGGGTAGAATATTGAGTTCTACAGTTATGTGTTGGTCCCTAATACTCAGTTCACAATTTGGTACCTTAGCATGGACTTGCCTTCTTGTCCCTGTAGCTAGTTGAACTAGGCAGGGGTTTTTAAATTTATGATTCTGCAATTTACAGTTTTCAACTACACAAGGGTGTATGTACCTTAGGATGGCTCCAGGATCAACTAAAATATAAATATATTGGGTTTGAAGCTCACCTTCTAACTCTATCATGGTTGGTTGGTAATCTGCTTGACGATCCTCTAGCGTTGCATTGATTCTGGGTATGTTTCGAGCTACATCCCCCACCATCGATGCCTCTTGTAGATTTTCTACCACTTCACTCCTTCCTCAATGAGGGCATTTTTTGAAGTTATGTGCCTCACCACATCCATAGCATTGCAACAGAGGTTTCTAGGGTTGTCCAATGTCAAGTCTGCTAGAAGCTTCAGTATGCCACTCCTCACCAACCCACTTGGTCCTGGTTTGACTTTTTCCATTCTATTTACTTAATGGATTCCTTGCAGCGTTCTTAAAATTTCCGAATCTGTTATTTTTGTTATTGGTAAAACTTTTCTGCCCTTTTCGAGGAGACCAGCTTTTCCCTATTTCTCCCTTTGCCTTGGATTGTTGATAGCACATCTATGCTTTCCTTATCGCTTCATCCATAGTTTTTGGATTTAAGAACTCAATTATTTCTTTCATGTGTAGCGGAAAACTGCTCAAGAACCCCTGTAATTTTTCCTTTTCATCGTGCAGATAAGGTACATATCTTAATAATGAAGTGAATTTCGTAATAAATTCATCCATGTCATTTGGCCCAATTTCAGATCATGAAATTCTCTGGGTTTCTTGTCGTAAAAACATTCATTCAGATCATTATCTTTGAAATATTGTTGAAACTCATCCCAAGTTACATTTTGATCTTCCACTCCTCGTACGTTCTTCACTTCCTCCCACCACAACGTTGCTTTTTCCTGCAGCTGATAAATGGCTAGGTGGGCTTTAAGTTTGATGTTATATTCATACACTTAGAAGTACTTATTCATATTTATTATCCAAGCTTTTGTTATTTCCTCCGCCTCCCTGTCAAAGGTAGGAGGCTTGATCTTCCAGAATTCTCCCTGCAATTCCACTTTCTGTTTTTTCAGCTCTTGTTCTTCCAGGACATTTCCAGATTCAGCCTCATTGTTAGCTTTTATTACTTCTTGGCGTTAGACTGTCTTCAACATTATCATGTTCTTCTTAGCGTCATTCTCTTTCTTCCTGAGTGTTTCTCTTGGGACTAGGTTGTCCACTAGGAGGATTCTGTCTATCCGATAGATTTTTCAATATCCTCTCATGTTCTCTCATCAACCTTTCATTGTCACTGTGAACCTTAATAATCTATGTTTGTATCTGTTGCACAATATCCAACAACTTATTTGTCTATCATTGCTGCTCTTCCAACATTTTGCTTGTCTGCAGGTGGTAATCCACACTTAACTGCACCCACATTTTGAGGCTGACCTCAGGATTGGTCACATGATGGGTCTCCCCTGTATTTCTGGGTGTGTGATGACTCGATCCCATTCTCATGGTAGATTACAAAAATTTTTTCCTATTCTTAACACAATTTCCAACAATTGAACTTTAATAGAACAAAAAAAAAAACATAGTATGATACTCGCCCATTTGGCCCCAGTTTGTAACTTATGCTCTGATACCACTTGTAACAACTATCGCACTAAAAAAAAAATCTATACTATGATTAAGGAAATGAAAGATAATATTCATCATGAGACAATACACTTACTAATGAGATAGTACTCTTACTAACTCCAGTCCTAATACATAAAGATTAGGGAATACAATCTGATAAATCCATTAGTAAAAACCCACTCATCATAACACTATTTCAATATGTATTCAATATATTAACGAAAACCACAACTATTCACATATAATATATTACAATCGGTGACATTGTTTACATTATAGAACTTTAGATTTATCTCATGTACTCCTGTATTGATTCTTACCAGTTGTCCCTTCAGAATGGGTTTAATTAATACATTTTTTTGAATAACATCAACCCTTGGGTTGCCATCATACTGGCCTCTGTCATTTTAATTAAATTTCAAGGTAATGTAACTAAAACAACATATAATCCTTACCTTGGAAAATTTCTACTACATCTCTTAGTATACGTGACGATGTCCACCTATCTGCTACTCCGTCCTTTGGCACATCTTGGGGCGGTCGATCCCTTCCCGGAGAATTTGACGGTGGATATGGTTGTGGAAGAGGGTTAGGGTAACTACCCACCCCCAACCTCCTGCCAGAGGATCATACTCCCGCTGCTGAAGTTCTGGACTTGGCTCCATGAGCTGGTAATTCTCAGGTTAAGCCTGAAGGTGCTCTTCCACGGTCTAGGTGATGCCGACAAAATAAATTTTATGTAAACATAGTCACAATGGAGGTAAGAGCTCGGAATTTGTTTTTAAATTGAAAACCCTTTTTTTTTTGTTCACTGGAATCCCGTTAAATAATGTATGGTTTAACTCCACTATATTTTTTTATTGCTCAGACCTATTCGACCTTCCATAGGTTTGGTTCTAGTTCGTGGGATGACCCTCAGGTTAACTCCAGCAACACCCTCTCCTCCTTGGCTCTGGGAGTAAGTGGAGTGGTTGGGGTCTTAATGTTTATGTTTGTGGGTTGTTGTCATTTCTTTGCGCGGTATCCTTTTTTTCTTTAAGTTCCTTCACCCTAGTTTGTAATTTCCATGGTTATTTGTTGTTATAGACACGGGGAATACTGGAGGTAGGTGGATTGCGGTGGTTCAGGCGTCATCTATTGGCTCTTGGTTGTCGCCCGACTTCTTCCACAACCCTGACACAACCATTCACGGTAACATCCAAACAGTAATTCTTGGCTACCCCCTTTGTCTATTGCAGGTTTTCATTTTCAAGGACGTATCCAGCTGAGTCGTAGCCTTGTAGCTCTATTCTGGAATGTTTAATTATATTTCTTTCTAGGCTTGGCCCTTAGCCTAAATTTTGTATTGATTTACGAACTTGTTTCAGAACTCTGAATTGTTATAAATCATGCAAGCTAGATCTCAATCTCTTTTCGATTCTAAATGATTGTGTAGTAATTTTATCTGGTTACTTGAAAGGTTTTTTATGAGTGTTTGCCCATTTTGTAGTTTTGGATAAATTGTGCTATATGAATTCCAAACAGTAACGTTATTTGTTTTCTGGTTATATGGCCGGTGTCGTGGCACCTCTCTAATGGAATTTTCTTGCACAGTGGCTTAGTCGTTCTCATTTTCTTAGCATGTACTGGTTTATTTGTCTGTCTTCTTATGGTGCAATATTTAATTGGCAGAGTGGGACCGGAGCCTTGACCCTATTCTTAGGTCTTGTTTCTAAACCCATGACCTAAACCCGTCGCCTATTCCGGTATAAAATTTGGTGGACTCTTGGGTTTTCGGCTCTGTTATGTTATTATTCATTTAAGTTCCGCTACAACCATTTACAATGGTTTTAATTATTTATTTATCTGTGACAGTAAATCAAACTCTAACTTATTTTATCCAATGTTTTAACTGTTACACTTTCATCATAGTGTTCAATACATTACTGATAAATACCGCCCTCTATTCCAGAATTATGAAGATAGAATACTTATTTTTTTGTGACAGTAAATCAACTCTAATTTCAGTTTATTCAATGTTCTAGCATTCTTGCTGTAATATAAATTCAATTTTAACCTAGCATTTCCTTTCAATATTTCCATTAACGTATATGTTAAACTAGTATTTATCTCTGTACTTTTGATGCAATATGAATCTGGCATTCGTTCCTGTACCATTAATTACAAATGCAAAACTATTTTACTTTTCTGTAATTTAAATGCAACATTTGTCCCACATTTATTTCAATTGTTCACAGCATTAAATAGTATACTTAAATTGCAACATTAATCAGTATACTTAAAATACTTAAATACCTATTTCTGGGATTTATTTTCCAATAACTGTTGGTCCTCCCAACCTTGAGCGAGGCTATTACGTCCTCTGCTCCCCCCTTGCTCCGCACCAGGGCTGAGGTTTTTCTTCGAGACTAGGAGTTAGACCTCGAGATTAGATCCAAACTTTACTCCTTTGGGTAATTACTGAGTTCCACTGGTTCTCACACCACCTCTAGACAACTCAGTGCAACCATCTATTGCTTAACCCTCCACACTTTCTGCACAGAACCCCTTTCCTTCTTAGGATTTTCCCTTAAATCCTTTTGGAAAGGCAGCTGCCAGAAGTGTCTCAACCTCTTTTCCATGGGTTCTTGGAATATTTACAAAACAATTACTTTCTCTTTTAACTCAAGGGAGATATTGTTAAATTAATCTCTTTTAAATAAAAAGTTAAAAATTAAAAGTGTCACTAACGAATGCCCCATTCGTTATTCATTAGGAATGTATTATAACAACTTATATAACAATAAGTAAAGTAAAATAAGGGGTTTACACAAAAATTAAATAACCATATAAATAAACAATTAAAAATATATTAACAAAACAATTAAGTCAATTGTTGATATTTGTGACAATTGGCTTAAGCGCAAACTAATTGTTATGTTATTTATTTTAAAAAGACTAAACATTCATTTTTTTTTAGAAAATTATTAAGAATGATGAACATAAATTAATTGTGTTTTTGGAAATAAAATTTAATTAAGGAATTTTGGTTCCATAAAATTAAAAGAAAACTGATAAAAGTATTCCAAGAACTGAGAGTGGTTGAAAATAAAACAGTTAAAAACAATTAAGTTTCCTCTAGGGATAAGAAGTACATCCCAGTGAGGAAAATGAGTTCTGTGACTGAAGATAGAAATGAGAGGTAGAAAGAGAGTGAAAATTCCTGAGCTAGTGTTGACCAGTGGAAACACTCAGCGTTCATGAATCCTGGAAAGAAGAGGACTGGACTAGGGGTCTCGAGGTCTCTTCTGGAAAATCTATCAACCTACTCATCTCAAGTGTGGAGCACAGGGGGAGATGAGGAAGTAATTGCCTCTCTCATGGTAGGGAGGACATCATTAGCAAGTTCTGAAACGAGATAAGTAACAGACCGCAAAAAATAGTAAGAATTGGAACTGTTGTTTAGACAAAATAATTTTAATACAGAAAATGTTCTTTAAATTATGAAATGAAGATTTTTACACAGTGAATGTTATAGATGTATATTTATTTGTATTTCTTTTAAGTATTCAAGAAATTACAACAACACCATTAATTATATGGACTCTGTAAAACTACATTTATGGACGTTATGGTTTGTATTCAAGAAAGAGAAGTGTTTACAAACCAGAAATCATCTACAGGAAGTAAAAACTAGAAAATTGTTAGTTCAGGGTCCATAGTCGAAACCCTGGACCCCAAACTGGTCGTTAATCTATAAATCTATGATATACTCGGCCAGCAGAGTTGCAGGATAACAACTCCAAAAATTTAGATGGTACAGACATCTCTATTAACTGAAAGGAATAATAAATATTATGTTCTTGAAAGAAGAATGAAAACATCCATCTGAAACAAAATATATACATAGAAATCTTAGAGAAAACATATGCAGTAAAAACCTAGAAATGCAACTGCCTTTGTAAATATAATCAACATCGAAAGTATTCTTTCTGAAAAAATAATGTAGAAAAGAAAACTAAATATTGTTTCGGGCAAGAAAAATAACGAGCTTATTTGAAAGTAATGCGAATGCTCCAAAAAAGAAACCAAAACAACATACTTATATACATACAAGAGGAAACGACAATTTATGCCACTTCTATTCCAAAGGAGTAAAGCCATATTTACGGAAGGGCTGAATGAGCTATCATTCGAACATGCAGAGGGTCAAATAACATTTCATAGCAAAGATTCAAAAAACATTAAAAAAATTGTTTCTCAGAGGAATTCTCCTCTTAGACTGGGTCGTGAATTTGGCGACAGCCAGGAGTAGCACTTAATTACAATAATGTTCCAAAATGCATGCAACTGTTCCAAGCAAGGCAGAGCCCTCAAACTTAAAAGGAATTAAAATAAACGACAATGATGCCATAAAACTAAATCTAGAGTTCATGATGCCGCGAGTACTATTGAAGCTAGTACTGGGACTTCACTCCAACAAATTTTAAACCCTACAGAGAATCCAGCACCTGTTAAGAAAACGACAAAGTCAGGAATGAAAACGAAACACCTCAAGGAGCGATATACACACTGTGTAAACCTTTGCCAGTCGAACATGGTGTGTTTACCTGTTCAAAACCGAGACAAAAAACATTAGGGAAAAACCATACCTTCCAACTTGCTGAGCAAAGGGAAAACCTAAGGAAAAAGACAGAGTAAAATTGCAATACCTGTGTAGAATATATTCTGTGGGATATGAATGTAATGCTGCGAAGAGAAATGGTAAGAGTAAGTTTAGGGAAAAACAGATGAGAGGATATAAATTTAGCGAGTTAATAAGCATAAAACTTAAGCATTCGGTTGGCTTACCTGCCACAGTGAAAGGAAGCAATAGTGGGTAATCGGCATGAGAAACTGGAATACGCTTAGCCGAGAAGGAAGTTCTCGAAACTTGGAAAATTTGATACACATTTAAACTAGATGTTTCTTGCAGACCCAAGCACTTAGCAAGCGATGTAGAGCCATTTCTAGCTCCCTGCGAAATAATTAAACGAAGAGCTTACTCAACTCAAATACTAGCTCAACAATGTCGCAAAGGGCTAAGCCCCAAAAAGTGGAAGTGAAATGGATTTACCTGGTTCAAATACACCATGGCAAGCCAGGCTTGAACTAGAGGAAAGGTTGTTAGTTGACAAAGCTCAGGCTGCGATGGAGTTGCAGAAGGGCAACGCCGGAAAAACTCATAAACACTAAAATGAAGAGTTGGTTAGGGTTCACAGTGGTCGATATCCTAAATGGGTACTGTAATAATCTCCATCGTAGATCTTAATGCCCCAAATCTGACGATGATTAATAGGACAAATTTCCACATGCAATACAAATTCCCAGGTGAAGGTACAATACAACAAATCAACCTTATGACACTCAATCTCCGATGGGACTTATTAAACCATGAATAAATCAAATGTACAGGTTAAAGATATGCAATCATCATACCGTCCTCCAAACATTAATAATAGGTTTTATGAGTATTAATATCAAACATCTAACCCTTTTAAGATCACAAGTGACTTGCATAAAGACATGCATCTAGCATAGGTGTGGAGGATTAACCAAAGCAGTAGGACCACCTAGGTATCCATAACGTCATAACTATAAGGCGAGGGCCAAGTTGATATAATCTATATAGTTTTACTTTGTATTTTCACAATATTTATATGGAACTGTGGTTAAAAATAAAGTGTATTTTTTTTTTCTTTTATTGTGATGTATGTTACAATATTTCACTTTTACTCTTCAAGTAATAAATACAATATTTTGATGTCTATCTTAAATAATATAATTTTACACAGATAAAACATCCAATATAAATTATGAATAAAATATTTTAACATGAATTAATATAAAATGGATCAATACACATGTTATGTGAAATTTATAATATTCAGACCTTGAATACATCTCGAGACAATAGCTATGGCCGGAGCTAGGGTTTTGAGGTGTTGTGTTGCTGTCGCCGCCGACCCCCGCATCAGAACCTGAATCACTCCATCTCGTTGACGATGTTGTGAAGGAACCTGTTGATGCACTAGTTGTAGATCCCCAATGAGAGCCGACCCTGCCCAGGTTGAAGGCTTCACAAAACCGTGTGGTCGCCGCCAATGTTATGGGCACACTCTGTGCTGACTCCACCGCCTTGGAAGAAAACAGTGCCACAAATAGACATGTTGTTGGCGCCAGGAATAAGGGTTCTAATACAACACTTTTACTTATGGCCACTCCCCTCAGGAACAGGGACACAACTCTGTTTCAGCCTGATTTAGCAGTCCTTCACAATGCAAATGAAATCAGCTTCATTAAATACGCAGATTTTGCCATCATATATACCTCGCGGCAGCTGTGCCTTTTGAATCTACTTGCGGGGTGTGCATAGGAGCCTCCATTGGCTGAAAAGACCCAGCTCCATGGTAGCCATCCTCATCTTTCAACCTCATTTAAACCCCAGCAAGGCCTAGAGGAACTAGAATACCAGAGACCCAGTTCGTTCTCGTCTCAGATATGCAAAGGTAAGAAGGGGATTGCAGATATCTTTGCTCCTTATCTGATCCAGATCTCATTTCTTTCGAGCCAAACCATGCTACATTTGGTGCGCTCAATGGATCTGGTGCAGGACCTCTCACTAGACCTTGAACACAGGCTCGGGATTCCCTCTACTCTTCAGAGACTTCTCTACAAAGGTAAACAACTTGAGGACCCTCTTCCCCTCTCTTTTTACAGTATTGAAAGAAATGCTTCTATTGTGTTAACCCTTCATCTCAGAGGGGGCGCAGCTGGACAATCATCATTAGCTCCTGCTTTTTCCTACAAAGATGTTATCCATGCTTAGACACCCAAGAAATCAGCTCCACCAGTTGAAGCTCCCAAGCCTTTTCTGGTGGATAAACTAGAGGAAATCCCCTCGATAGAAATATCACATGCAACGTTGGATGATCAATTCCAAAAGTATGCAGAATGTGCCATCATTTGCAGATTTAATGGACTATAGCCACACACTGCAGAGCTATACCAATGGATCCACTCCAACTGGATCAACAACTGCAAGGTTTTTGCTCAAAAGGCTTCTTCATTGTTGTGTTTGCCTTCAGTGAAGATTATCAAAATCCTTAATAGAAGACCCATGGTTTTGGGGAACTGCAGGGTTATTCCTCACTCCTTGGTTCCCAGATTTTGATCCCTTTACAGCAATTATCACCAGGCTACCCATTTGGGTCAGACTTCCCAACCTCCCTGCGCATCTATGGCACTTCGTTGTCTTCCAAGGGATTGGAAACACTCTAGGCCGTTTTTTGGCTACAGACCCCTCCAGGGGAAAAAAGGGATTATACACCTTTGACAGGATCTGTGCAGAAATAGACATGAGGAAAGGTCTACCTTAGCAGATCAATCTCAAAATTGGGGACTTCCTTTGGACACAGACCCTAGACTACAAGAACACAACCTTTCGATGCCATCATTTCCATCAAACAGGGCACCTTCAAAACCCATGTGCCACGTTCCTTGCCCAAAAGAAGAAAATCAATCACAAGACGAAATCCAAAAGCTGGAAACCATGTGATCCACCTCCCATGAATGAAATTGATTCCTTCAGCTCAGATGAAGAGGAGGATGCAACAGAAAAGGAGGAAGCAAATAAATCACAGGACACACCCTCAGCAGGTCCTGAGGAAACCAATGCACCTCCGAACTCGCAGAAAAGAACACATGAGTCTTCACCCTTTGATTCAGACAAGGAGACTTCTCCTTCAGCCCATAACAGTCTGCAAGTTGTTCCTGCCCAGCTACATCACACTGGTTGGGTCAAAGTCAATAAAAAGAAAGGGAAAAAATGTTGTATGGAAGATTTGACCCATTCTAGGTAGAATCTAATGTCTAGCCTTTGTTTCCTTGTTACCCTTTGTTTCATTTTTGCTTATTTCAGTGCTTATCTCATGGTTACTCACTAAGGCTGAGGTAAATAGTTTATCTTTTCTGGCTTCCGGTTTTCTAGCTTCTCTTAACTGTAATTTCATATTCAAAAATACAATTTAAACCGTAAAAAAAATTATACATTAATCTTTATACTCTAAAAAAGTTTGTAACAAAAAAGAATTAATTCCTCTTATAATTTATTCTATTATCATTAGAATTTATTCTGTTATCATCGCAGCCACATAATTAGAAATGAGTACCCTGGTGACATACGATATAAGAGCGTTAATGACCACCGAATCCTTATCTCGGATGAAGCACACAATTCCACTATCTGCATCTCGTCTTCCAATCTTGTGAAATTTTTATAAGAAATTCACCATACGATATAAGAGCGTTAATGACCACACAATCCTTATCTCTGATGAAGCATAGAATAGTACAATTCCACTATTCTGCATCTCGTCTTCCAATCTTGTGAATTTTTTATAAAAATATTTTAGAAGTACTGGATAGATCGCTTTTCCATCAAATTGCAGTTATAGTCGCAAAAATAAAACTTGCCCATTCTGCATCTCGTCTTCCAATCTTGTGATTTTTTTATAAAAATATTTTAGAAATGGATAGATCGCTTTTCCATTAAATTGCAGTTATTGTTGAAAAAATAAAACTTGCCCTCAAATTGTTTTTTTTTATTTGTTTGATAATGAGGAGGGTCGACCTTGATTTGCTGATTTCTGAGCATACTAATTATCATATGTCCTCGGGGGCAGGGGTTGTATTGGTGGTTCTCTCGGGGCTGATGATGGTGTCCATGGTTCTTCTCTCCTGCGTTCATGATGGACACAACAAGAAAAAGAAACGCCATCGCTGGCGTGGGCATGATGGCGGAGTTGGAGTACTAGCCATGGCCATAGCATGGACATGGTGGAGTTCATGGTCATGGACATGGCGATGGAGGTGGAGGTGGAGGTCATGGGCATGGCGGTGGCTATGGAGGTGGAGGAAATTGTGGAGGTTTTTGAATTATGGTATATTATTTTGAATAGTATTAATACACAAATTATTTTTCCTATAGAAAAATAAAAATCATACAAGAGCAAGTCTCATCACCAATTCTAGTCTCTAGAATTTTGGTGTTTGAAATGGATTTGCAAATAAACCCACCAATATTGTTGTCCCCCGGACACAAACCTTGCATCTACCTGTTCACGGGCCGCTGTTACTTATTTGTGATATTATGGTTATTAATGTTTAGAGTCGTCCAGTATTTCCAAGCAATACCTTAATGTACGATCTACTATATTTCTTCTAGAGAAGATGTTAGGATTTCATGTTAATTTTTAAGGTGTAGCTGTTAGTGTAATACAGTTTATTACCCCCAATAACAGTGCCTGCAGAGGCCCAGCAAGGCCCAAAACCCTTTTGGAAACTGACTGCTCAATTCTCCTTGTTTCATCAATATAGACTGTTTATAAAGTTTGCACCTAATCAATCACGTGTAACAGCAAATGTACAATTTCCAAATTGCATAATCACGTGTAATATCAAATGTACAATTTCTATTGCATAAAATTTTATGCATATCAGTTTAGAAACAGATACATATGATAGATATAATAGGGTTTGAAATTCTGATGAATCAGATTATGAATGACATCTTGATATAATAGGGTTTGAAATTCAGATGAATCAGATTATGAATTACAGCTAGGAAACACATATGATAGATATGACAGGTTTTGAAAATCATATGTTGAGTCAAATTGTGAATGACGATGGTTGAAATCTAAACATCTGTTTTGAATCATTGGTGAGTAATGGGCTTGCTTATTTTGCTTTTATTATGAACCTTTCTTTCCTTTTTTCCTCGAGAACCAACCTTCATTTTATTTTCCCTCATGATATATCAAAAGATTTTAAATTTCAAATGCAATTTAAAATTTAATTGTAGTTTTATATTAGTTTTGAACTAACATCATAAATTAGTTTTGTTAAATTCTCTTAAAAAATATTAAAGAAATCAAATTGTTAGAATGTTTGAATAGTTTCTTGGATCATGGAAATGGATTTTTCCTTGTGATTTTAAATTTTAAATGCAATTTCAAAATTAATTGTCTGTTTATATTAGTTTAGGAACGCCACAATTTTTTTCAACAGTGGTTTTGGGTTTTTTTTGCTGGTAAAACAATATTCAAAAAATCAAAGTGTTGGAGTTTTTGAATCTTTTTTTTTTATGGTAGAAATGGATTCAGCGCCATCAAGAACCTCCTGGGCACCCAAAATCCTAAAGTTTGACAGTTGTAACCCATATTTTCAAAAAAAATTGTCAAATTTTATTATAATCTGCCATAAAGATGCACAATCTTGGCTCAATCATTGGGGAATTAAGGAGGAGCTTAGTATGGGAAGCAAAGATAGTGTCAAAAATACTATTAAGGCCAAGTTTAAGGACAAGTTGTGGGAGGTTCATGAGCTCGAGGGTAAAAGGAAGCTAAGATACTATAAGGAGGTGATCAACCCCAACTTTGATAATCATAATTATCTCTTTGTGTTTACCAACACTAAGAAAAAAAAAAATATCATTAGGATTAGAAATAATTTCCATGAGCTTAGGAGTGATTTTTGGCCGTGGTCTATTCCTAGGACTAGATAGAATTTGTGAGATTTGCCATACTAAGCAGGTGGAAGATGAAAAACACTTCCTTTTAGACTGAGCAGCTCTATGAAAAGCACTTCCTTTTAGATTGACTGACTCTTACTCACATCTGCTCCATCTGCCACACTTCCAATCTTCTTGACCTATTAAACCAACCCACCTATAGCTATCTTCTAGGCTTATTTCCCTTCTCTTTGATAATATAAATAAGATTTTAAAAAATCAAACTTAATTTTTTTTTCCTTTCTTAAAGTCCTATAAAAAGCATTGGTCTCAATTAAAATTAATTATCATAATCATCATTTTTCTTAAAATGTGTTAATTTACCAACTTCGATTAAAAATTCAAAAAAATATAACATGATTTTAAATTTAGAAACTACTTTTAAACTTCATTGTAATTTCTGTAATTTCAGTATTGATTGTAATTTCTGTAATTTCAGTATTTATTGTAATTTCTGTGATTTCAGTATTAGTAGCGTGTTTAATAATCAAAATGAATTTAAGAAAACATACTTAATGTAAATGTCTTATTAGGAGAGTGAGCTTGAGCTTGGGAGGTTTCAAGTAGAGATGATAATGATAAATGTTTATGTGAAGTTAAGTGTTACAAACCACTTTGTTTATATTATAGTTGGACTTAGTTAATTGGAAAAGTTGTAGAATTAGCGATGGATTTAATTGAGCAGGAAGTTAAATATAATTGATTTATAATTATAACCGAAAACAACAAAAACTTGGAACAAGAGGTTTAAAATTAGACTAATTATATACTTAAAATTAAATTAAATAGTTAATTTCTCTATTTTTAATTAAAATTTTTAATTTATTTTCATGTGAACATAAATGTGGTGACTAATAAAATAATTTTTATACAAAATCAAATTTCACATATTTATTACCTAACTAGTACTTCTAAGATTATTTTTTTTAAATAATTCACATGTATTTCTTTCATTAAATTAAATAAATATATTTTATCTATTACTTTTAATTTGGATAACTTTTTACTTTTAAATATGATATTATCAATATTAAGAGTCTTTCAATATTATTCCAATATTTACGTCGTAAGACGTTTTTATTTGAAAACAACTTTCCTAGGTGCCACTGTGTTTCTCTTTGTGCCATTGGATCAAATGTTAGACGATTGAAATGTTTAAGGCCATCAGATCCACTCTCTTTCATTTTCCCTAAACTAACTAATTAACTAACTCAAGCTTAAATGAAAAGTGCTAGACCAAGAATAAAAATATGTACTCTTTCTCTCAGTTTGACTGGCTCTAACTGTTATTTTCTTGTTTCGATCTTGCAGAGGCTATTACAAACGCAACACAATAAGAAGTTTGCCTGCAAGAAAACACGTAGAACACGCCACATATTTTTGGAAAAACTCATGTATTTGTACCAGGCACAAAGGTGGCCAAGGTCATTTTCCGGGGAGATTTTTCACAATTTGTGAAGAGTTATATTAAATCTATGCACGATGTAGTTGGGGATCAAAGTTGGCTCTGTGTTAAACAACAAAGCCATGGAAATCTAAGACAACACCTCAGTTCTCTGCTCTGTTCTTTGCAGAAGCCCTGGCCAAATCTCTGGAACGAATGGACAAGCTTTTTCTTCTCACAATCCGCCAGTGGGAACATAAAAAAACCCCGTGTGATCCATTATACCTTGGATGTATGAGTAGTTCTCTGTCATTTTTTTTGCATTTACTGTTATCAGATCAAACAATTTCTTTTATCCATGGCTCAGTGTTGTAGAATTATATGATTGCAGATTAGCTTCGAGATAATATGCAAATACACCAAAAAAGAACTACAGAACTTAAAATAAAGCGAACTACAGCATATTTTTCGAGGTCATAAATCGATTACGGACATGTGAACACACAAAGTTCAAAGTTGAACGAAGATAAAATTTATTGGACACACCGAACCAAATACACAGAATATTAATAACAGGAAAGACCCGAGACCTAATTTATTCTAGAACTAAAGCACACTTTTTTAGTTTTTTACCAGATCATGCGTCGTCTGATTCTTCTGATATGATTTTTTTTTTTAATCTTTATTTCTTTTAACTATTTTATTTATGAAAGTAGTGATGAATTTTTTTTTTAAATTGTATTGAAAGTTTGAGTTAGTTAAGAAATATAGCTTATATTTGAATGATGAGATTATAATTTTTTTTTTTTTTGTAAATATAGTAGGGCGTCACTATTTTCTATTTATATTTGCAAAGCAGGTTACAAAAATATAAAATCATTCTGTGGCCTCAACCTGCCCGAAGGAAACCGGGTCTGTTGGCCATCTTAGTGCATGAAAAGCATACCAAAATTGAAAGAGTTTCATTCTTCTATAGCCCTCATGGGCTATCTGTTCTAGTGCATATCTATCTACTTGCTGATAATAGAAAATGAGTTCATACAAAATTGCAGATTTCATAAAACATCAGTAGTAAAGAAACAAATAGCCATCAGAAGAAGAAACAGGGGCGGGGTCCTTGACATTGGACCCTGGCATGTCCACTTGTTGGAGTTGTTGTAGCTGCTTTTCTATACAGCCCACCTTGTCATCAAGTCTGCCCATTCGGTCAGCTGCCTGGTACTGGGTAATCTTGATATGATATAGCTGGTCTTGCATATCCTGTAACTTTTCCATAATATGAGAATCTAACTTTGTCGAATCAGTGTGAGCCTGTCCTGAGGGAAAACTCTGCATGGCCTTTGCAAGAAGGCATTTAACAATCCAATAGGTGTGGATAGTCTGTTGGAACAACGTGAGACGGCCTCGAGTGTTTCCAGGATCAGTTATGAAGTCTAGAATTTTGGCTTCTGCTTCGTTATCTGCGGGGTCCGTCTGAATGTCTCTTTCCCATCCCCGAATTTCCTGGCGAACCATGACATATTTTGATGCTAAATTTTCTAAAAGTTCTTGGTTGGATTTCCTGCCTCGTTTCTTGGGCATTGGCTCCATCTGGACTGACTGTTTTCCTTTCATGGTCTGCGAAGTTGAGCAGCGTTTCCCCATTATATGAAGAAGCCTAAACAGTAACAGAAACATACAGCAATATATAGTGAGGGCATGAATCTCTTCATTGGACCGCATTACTTTGACCCCATGAGCAGCAAGGGTGTGACTGCACTTCCAGCAGAGATAAGTTAACCACAGAAGACTTCTATGTAATCTGGGCTTAAAGCTACTCTGTCTATCTAAAGACGCTGACCTAGTAACCCTGTTCAACATGATGGAGGTCGAGGATCTTGCTATCATATTCGAGACACATAAGGCTTGGAGGGGCTGGAACATATTTGATGGTTCACAAAAAAATTTGATAAGGCTCGTTGTATAAGCGATAACAAGGTTGATAGTTAAACTCCCTCCCAACTGACGCCTATGAAGCTGTAACCACAATTGACTGTGCGTGTCCCGATGGGAATTAAGGTTCCACCCTAAAACTGCAAACATTTTAGACTGAGCGTGGCCCAAAGGGGATAAAAGTTCTACCCTATACCGAGAACTGTGGGTGACTATGCCCATCCTTATCCGTAAACTCCAGACCTTTCCTTCAAGTTGCCCCCCCGCCATTTGGTAGGTGCCAAACAGAATAGAAATGACACAGTTATCTGAGTTAGTTAGAATGACTACACAAAAATTTAAGGTGACACACAGATTGCATGGATCGCGGAAGCAAGGGTTTATCCGCTTCTGGATGGGGGTATCAAAACTATAGACATTTGAACCAAAAAAATCTACCACATTATACATCTTACAGTTCAAAACCAGAGCAGAAGCAACCAAAATCGAGAAGAGAAGGCTGTATACGTACCCCCAATTGGTCAAGTAGCTGAAAGAAACAGCGTTTCATGGCTTCCTCCTCTGCTGCCTCTGAACAATTGCATGCAAAGAGCAAAGCATTACCGCTTGGAGGGAGGGAGGAAGCAAACTTACCATATCCGAGCCTTTCCGTCCGTGATCTGATAGCACAGGCTGTCCAACATGCAGAATCATTAAAGATCGCTCATTCGCATCATGTCTTGAGCTTTGATCCCAATGCATCATTATGACTGGTGATTGCTTGGAGGTCGATGTAACCGCCATCTCTCTACAATTATGGACTGTGAGCAGATAGGTGTTAACCCCGATCGGGGGGTTGAAGATCTTTGTTTACAATCAGTTGGAGAGAGTGGAATTCCACCTCCCAGATTGCATCTGTGGGGCGAGCATCTATTGATCGCTCAGTCTGTTTGCATCCCCAATTCGCTAGATAATCTGCAGCTGCATTACCCTTTCGCCTAATGTGGTTTGGGATCAGGTATTGGATCTGTTTCATCAAGTGGCTTATTTCTTGAATGAGACCTGTTGTTCGCCAACTATGCAAAATTTTCTCCCAGGGTGTTCCTTGCTGCAATTTTCGAAACGCAGCGCATGATCTCCACTCATTACATTACGGTAAGAGGGTGGCGCCCCTCCTCCCGAGGATGCTGCCATGACCAAGAGCAGGCCGCCGAGGCGGCTTCCTATCAAAACCCTACGCGAGCCTCTGCGATCACTTCAGTGCTTTCTTGGAGCTTCAGCACTTCTCGTAATTCAATCCCGAGGATGAGATTATAATTTTTATATTGTTGTTATATCAATAAATTTTTACTTTTTTATACTAGATTATTTTGAAGATATCGTAGAGTTATAATTAATGGGTAAACTTTTTTCCCAATTAACTTACTATTCATTCTTGAGTAGTTATTTTGATTAGTGTTTAGGTTTTTTTCAGAGCATTTTTTTTTAGTAATTACTATATAATGTTTTACTAATAGAAATCACATTTTATTGTTTAAAAGTAATAAATATTATTTTAGTAAAAATAATTATTAAATATAAAATATAAGTATAATGTTTAAAAAAAAAAGATAATAATGACTTGATTAAAATATAAATATTTTGAAATTAAGATATTTTAACTAGATTTTATGTAAATTCTAAAATATTGTGAAGGATATTTTTAATTCTCCACTTTCTAAAGTATTATATTTTACATTTGTGTTTTATGATTTGTTTATTGTTTCATACATTTATAAAAGAATTGTAAATTTGTCCAAATTTAATTGTGAAAAATTGTAAATTTGTAGAAATTTAGTTGATTTTTTTTAATGATACAACTTATAGAGTTATTATCACTTTTTATTTTTTTAATGATTCAACTAATTTTTAACATTTTTATGTTGTGATTAGGAGTTTTTTATTTTTATAATTCAAGTTAGTTACTTTTTATAACTTTAGGAGGTTCTTAATATTGCCTTTTGTTTTTAATGAATGGAAATCCAATATTATTTAAAATAGTTCCCCATGAGGTTTGGACATAATAGGTAATGGAAACTGAACCACATATAAAACAAATAATTTAAATAAATTAAATTTTCTTTAAAATTGTTTCAATTCTCAACTAACCTGAATTTGTATAATTTTTTTTTTAAGAAAAAAAATCACTTTGATATATTATAACAGTTAGTAATGTTTCAATTTGGCATTGGTCCTTTATTAATAAAGTTGTTTTCTTTAGTATGGAGTACAATACAAAAATTATAATCAAATAATAGGAGAAAAAATATTCACAATAGAATTTATTTGAATAAATAAATGCGTGTAAAATATTTTAATAAGAAACTAAATATTGTAATTATAAAATATAAAATTATAACTTAAATTTTTTATTTTACTTTGTATTTTTTCTTATGTATATAGAGAGAGGCTAAACCAAGCTTGGAGTTAAGAAAAATAAACCATAACATAAATAAAAATATCTCCTTCCAAAAATGTCTCCATATTAAAATGGCGTTCACTTTCTTGTATACCAAGACTATTGTTCTTCATAACACCCTTAAGAGGAAATGCGATGGTGTAACATAGGATTGAGTATTCAATCCAAATCATTTCCAAGAAACATTTGTAGCCTTGAGATTCAAAAAATTCCATCATAAATTGTATAATTATGGGATGGTGTCAATATCAATGTTGACCCATTAATTTATAGAAAACTAACCTCAAGTTGTATTCCTGTGATGGTTTGGGATGGTGTAACATATGATTGAGCATTCAATCCAAATAATTTCCAAGACGCATTTGTAGCCTCGAGATTCAAAATTTTCCATCATAAATTGTATAATAATGGGATGGGTGTGAATATCAATGTTGGCCCATTAATTTATACAAAACTAACCTCAATTTGTATTCCTATGATGGTTTGGGATGGTGTAACATAGGGTTGAGTATTCAATCCAAATAATTTCCAAGACACATTTGTAGCTTGAGGTTCAAAAATTCCATCATAAATTCTATAATTATGGGATGCATGTGAATATCAATGTTGGCCCGTTAATTTATACAAAACCAACCTAAGTTGTATTCCTATGATGGTTTTGGATGGTGTAACATAGGATTGAGTATTCAATCCAAATCATTTCCAAGACACATTTGTAGCCTTGAGATTCAAAAAATTCCATCATAAATTCTATAATTAGAGTGTGAATATCCATGTTGACCCATTAAATTATAAAAAACAAACCTTAAGTTGTATTGCGATGATTCAAATTGTACAATGAAAAAACCTATTGAATCTATAGATGAGGGAATTATAACGAAGAACTGAAAAATGATAAGTTACTTGATGATTTTAGTCTTTGAATGTTGGCCTTTTCTCCAATTTCTCAAGCCCCAATCTGCCTTTTCCCCACATTTACAAAGCCATCTTATACACTTGCAAAAACCCTATATTCGAATGATTAAATTTATGGTAAGTATGGCATTTAACAAGTTTATACAAGGAAAAATAAGAAGTTTCACATTTGCAAGAAAATAACACACAAAATCATGTGTTATTAATGACCAGTAAAACTCCGTCTTGAATGCAAAACACAATTTTATTCTTAATGCAAATTCCATATTATGTTATCGAAACACAATTTCATTCTTAATGCAAATTCCATATTATGTTATCGACTTACAACGTTTCCTTTGCAACATCTGGTGCAATTACTAGTTCTAATTTACATGACCTTCTACTTATAAATATGGCATTTTCAAGTATTGAAACTTTAAATAAACTTTACTAAGAAATTATATATCTAAACGTAAACTAAATTGTATATACATTTTACATGATATTATAAATTTTAGATAATGTTTTATTATTTTATTTATTAATTTTAAATTATATTAATAATTTTAAAAAATATTTTAAAATTTTATTTATTATTAAAAACTATTTTTTAAAAGGTAAAAATAATAGAAAAGAATATTTATTTAAGATTTCTAAAACTTGTCTTATAAGTGTAGAATAAATAATAATGGGTTTATTGTTAAGTTATTTAGTAATGTGAATGTCATTTTTTCAAAATTTTGTGGGCAAAATTCCAGCCATGTTAAAGGTTAGTGTGGCTCAAATTAAATGTAATTCCTAAGTAATTTTAACAACTTAAATGTCTCTAGATTGTGGTTTCCCAAACCACAAATTAAACCAAATATAAATCTAAAAAACTCAAACAACTTAACAAATAAAACACTTACTAAAATTTATTATTATTATATAAACTCTTCACCTATTATTTATTAATTCTCAATGAATTTTTTTATAAATATTATTAAATTCCAAAATATAAATAATAAATATAATTTCCATGTTAAATGCTCTAATCATATAAATTAATGAAAAATCATTTATTAATTTTTCAATACATGGAAAATTAAATATAATAATATTAAATATTCATTTATTAAATATAATATTCATATTAAAGCGGAAAATTTTTATAAACATGTTTTTAAAATAAATGTGAGAAAGTTACTAATTAATTTTAAATAAATAAGTACTTTAATTTAAAATTTACAATATTGTGTTTTTAATTTGAGTTCAATTAGGGAAATGATATAAGTTTAGATGAAGGGTTTGAATTGAGTGTAATAATATTATATATTTAATTGGAAATAAATTATGGAAGTAATAGAAGTTAAAATTGTTATTGTAAATTTTGTAATTATTTTTCGATTTAGTTCTTACTATTAATAAGTTATCAAGATACAATTGTTTTTTACTTAGATTGTATATGTATAAATAGGAGATTTTTTTCATTAATATAATCTCTTTCATTGTGGAGTTTATTTGGTCTTGTACAATGGTATCAAAGTCACAATTGACTTGTTTATAAACTCTAAACTCCATACCTATTAAGTTTATTTTTAAGGAGGTTGGAGATGTTGAGTTGTTTATAAACTCTAAACTCCATACCTATTAAATTTGTTTTTAAGGAGGTTGTAACATCTCCTGTAACATTTCCAAACATTTTTTTTTTAATCTTGATTACCTACCCTCAGTAACTCAGAATTTAGCGTTATTAATAATATATATAAAAGACAGGACATTCTTATCTCTTATTACACTTTGTCAAAGAGAAAGTTATTGTCTAATGAAATTTGATATTAAGTAGTGGTTACATAATATTATACATATATTGTATTTATATGCTCAATTATAATCCATCAGGGCTTGAATCAACATGGAATTTTTGACATTAATATTTGCATATTATTGTTAATTAATTAGATATTGGATTAAGCCTATTCCAAACCTATTAAAAAATTGGAGTAGTAATATAAACATTAGAACAATACTGCGACTAAAAGTGAGGGTGCACGGTTATATTAATTAAGCCAAAGGCTTTTCTATTATGTGGCCTATCCTCATGACAATGTTCAGATTCGTCATCCCTGATGGAATCTGAACAGTGTCCTTTGAATGAAAAACACAACTCTTGCCCTATGGGAATTTCACACATTGATTAATCCCTTGTGTGTATGTATTTCCCTCTTTCGTTTCTTTTGTGCGCTGACATTTTCAATATAGATTGTATCCTTGTGCAACTTTAATGGATAATATTTACAGTGCGCTCTGATATGGTATCGATATACCTCATAAAGCCTTTAACTTTGTTTCGATTATATTTCTAATAGGCTTGTATCAATTCTTAATTTTTTTTGCCTCGTGGCCCTCTACTATTAGTCTCCAATGTTGATTGTCCATATCTTGGAACACAATCTGTGCAATTTTTTCTCCAATGGATAATCCTCATAATGTTCCTTTCTCATAATTTCTTGCACCTTTATGAGCATTGGCGTGGTCAATGTAGCTTCATATGAAGACCTTTCAATATAGATTTATAACCCTCTAGGGTTTTTCAAATGACTATAGCACATGATCTGCACGTTCTCAACATAACCTTTTCCATTAGTTTATGTGCCAACTTTGTCTATTGTGTGTGATACATCAATCCTTTAGCATGATGTATGATCCTTTGTGTGCATTAATATATCACATAATTATTAGGATTATTGAAAAGACATAGACTTTACTTCAGCGCTAGCATTTCCATCGCACAACTCATCCTTGATCCTCTATTTCAGCGTTCATTGCATTGGTGTAATTACGCCGAAGGCTTTTCTATTATGAGGTTTATCCTCATGAAATTGTTCAGATTCGTTTTCCCTAACAGAGTCTGAACATTGTCCCTCTCCTTCCTGATCTCTTTGGAACGGGCGCCATTTTCATTCCTCGAAACAAACTACATAACAATGGATGACACCAATATGCAAGATACGAGGGGAAATTTTCTTTGACTTGCAATCATTATTCATTGAGTAATCAGTTATGGTAAGCTGAATCTATTCATTTTAGTGTGTGCATCATGAGTAGTGGAGATGGGATTCACCCTCATTATTACTTCAAAGGGTTTCCCCTGTATGTGATTTTTGGATTTAACTTGTTGAAATATTTTGGGGCTAAATTAAGTAAAATAACGTGTTGCTAGAAGAACGGTGGTTGTGATGTCTTTAAGAATCAATATAAATTTTAGTTTTGCTGGAACCCTGGATTTGTAATTTATGAGTTCTTTAAACTAGATCATTCACTTTGTATTTGTATTTTTAGTGATATTTGATTTAGTAATTTTTTTATTTTACTTTAGAAACTGCAATTCTTAATTGATAAAATTGTTTTTTTTTAATAAAAAATAATGAATGAATCATATTAGATGTTTCAAATGTCTACCAAATAATGAATGATGTGATTTATAGGAAAAACAATATTTTAAATAAAAAATATATTTAGCATAAAATTGTTGTTTTAAATAAACAAATATATTTACTTATCAAATATGTTTACTACATTATTTTATTAATTTCAAAATTATTTTTCTTGAAATTATTTTTGTTGGACGTTATTTTTTGATTTTATTTCTTATTATTAAGTTGAAGCTTTTTGTATTGTGAGGTTTATCCTCATGACATTGTTTAGATTTGTTTTCTTTGGTAGAATCTGAACAGTGTCCCTCCACTGTCGCACTCCCCTCTGTTTAATGCTTTTGCCCAGTGACAAATTGACAAGTGAAAAATTTGTGAGTCAGGGTTAGACTTTTTTTTACCTTTCTGGAGGAATCATGTTTGAGTTTTGTTTACTTTTCCGGAGGAAGCATTCTTGCGACAGAAAGGTTGATGAAGCATAGAGTGTGGTATCTGATATTCCTAAAGATATCCATGCCAAATACATACGACCGGAGGAGCCTATTCGCATCTGCATTCCAATGAACGATGTCAGAAGTGATGATTGGAAAAATCTACTTGTACCATATTTGAGGTCTAAATATGCGAAAAGCAGAAGAGTTAGAATTATGGCTTGGGAAGCTCTGGAAGTCTACTTGTCTGGAGGTACTAGAAGAAGCAAAGAGGGAAGTGTAGAATACCATTTCTTGTCTAGAATTTGGGCTCTCCTTAATTCATTTGAAGGTGAGCCTAAGAGTTCTCAGCCACTGTCTATGCATAGATTTGTTGTGATAATTGCAACGACTGGTTTGTCGTCGACGGTGGCAGCATCGACATTCATCTACACCAACACCATTCACATGGACGAATTTTCAGACATCTCAGTGCGATCAGTGTTTGTTTTAGTGTTGGTTATTCTACTCGTAGTGGTGATGTCTCTAGTTGTTTTTCAAGGGCTTCTGATTGCACCAACAATAACAGATCTCCACGAGCATCCTTATGCATATCCATTGATTGTTGTGCCTTTCCCAAAGTCCCATGATTCCAAAAAAACAAAGATCCTTGTTGGGGCAGTAACATTACAAAGTGTATAAGCACCTGCTCCAGCTCCATATCAAGATGAATTAGATGTGGTTTACCTCCAGCACTAGCTCCAGAAAAACTAGGTATGGTTTTAATTCCACTTGCCCCTCAAGATGAACTAGAGAGAGTTTTGGCAAAAATTGCCAACTAAAACAAGATAGTGATAATCATGGCCTTGAATGGGGCATGGGCGGAGCCAAACACCATTATTGATCTCTTCCTAGAGAGCTTCTGGGTGGGTGAAGGAACCTCAAAACTCTTAAACACTCTGCTTATAGTTTCCTTGGTTGCGAAGGTCTATAATCGATGTCTCCAAATTCATCCACACTGCTACACTTTGAAGACAAGGGGTGTTGATTCTCTGCAGAGAAAGTGTACATGAGTGACGATTACTTGAAAATGATGTGGAGGAGGCTTGGATTCTTGGGAGACATTTTGGAATGCGGTTACATTTTTTTTTTCTTAGATTCTCATATAATGTGGTTACGGAACCCCTTCATAAGGTTCTCTCTAGATGCATATATTCTTTGCACCACAAGCATAATGTAAAATGTTGCACGGAATTTTTTTTGAAATGTAGAGGGATATTTTTAAAATGTAGAAAGATGTTAATGAATTTTTTTCTTTTTTATATGTGCACGTTAGTTTATGTATGTGCTTTTGGTATTTTAATTGTGTTTTTTCCTATGTTAATTTTCTTTATTTTATATATATTTTTAAGGATATTATGTATAATATAAATATCTTTATTTTTTTTTATGTATTTTTAAATTATTTTAAAAATTTTGCAGTCTTTAAAAAATTGAAAATAGATTTTTCTCTTTTTTTTCAAAATATTCCTTTATATAATATTTATTTCCTTCATTGTATCTTTACACCTTTAGGGGAAAATGCTAGTTTATACTTTGGTGCACCAACCTTAGGTATTTGCAATCGATGAAATGTGTCCTCGAAAGTTCTCGAGACTTCCAATTGGCGTCAATTACTCCATTGGGATGTGATTCATTGAGATCTGCATTGAGATCTACGACTGCAATTTATGGTTTTGATCCTAGGGTGACAGTGAAAATCAATTAGTTGGGTAACCACGTATTCCTTCTGTGGTGTTATGGTTCCCATTTGTAACTTTCGCTGGCGAGGGTTTGGGTCTGCATGTCATCGTGCCATGTTGCTCTTCCATTTTTCTGATCACGTACTAACTACAGGTTAATAAGGTTATCTGTACAATTCCCTGCCAATTCTTTTATGGATTATTACTCTATTTTCCCTTTTAATTTCTTCAATTTTAATATTTCAAAATTTTATAGTTACAGGGTTGGATATGTGCTTCCTTGATAATTTTGCAGACCTTAACCAAAAAATAATTAAATTCGTTGATTATCGCTTGTCTGCCATATATTTCCACAAAAGGACAGTTTGGCGAGATGATGCGAGAGGTAAGAAATAATGGTTTTAGGCTTAATTTTCCAACTTGCATTCACTTGCAGTGACGTTGAAGAGTTTTACGTTTTTTTTGTTTGGTTGGTGAAACACTCACACAAATTTTCTTGTGTCTTAGGGTTTGTATACTTTATCCACTTGCTTCAACAATTTCTTTAGAAGAAGGGCTTTTTAATTCATTGGTTAGGAAATTACAGATTCTTCCTTTGTTATCGCGGTCTCCAAGTTTAGAATTTTATTCTGCATTTAATAAATTCCTCTTTTAGTTTCCAAGATTTCTGTTGATTTAGAATACAGTTGTCGAGTCTTGTAATGAAGGCTTTCTTTGTCATCTGGATTGCATCTTATCTGGGTAGGGTAAGTCTAAGAGTTTATCTCAATTCAGATTTTCAAGTTGAGGGTTTTCTTTCTGAGTATTTCAATAATGTTTTAACAGATTTTGCTCATGGCAGGATCCCAAAATTGTTTAAGGTAATATCTCAGTTGTCATTTCAATGGTTGAATTTTGTATTCCTATTTTTGTAGTTATTATAACTCATAAATTTCCATTCTTGCGAACATTTTCACAGGTACTTCAACTATACCGGTTTGGGACCAAAAACTTGTCAGTTTCCAAGGTTGTTACCAGGTTTTTCTAATTCTGAAATTCTATTTCATTGAACAGGACAATCCTGGGTTTTAGGTTGACTTACAGATTTTCCCAAAATGATTAGAATAGGGTTATACAGTATCCAAATTATCTTTAGGGTTTGATCATTTGCTATGTTTTCATGTAATTAATGTTAATAACTTTGAGGTTTCGTCCTTTATTCATTCAAGAATTGCAAGATTATGACAAGTTTGTTTTCAAGCCATTTGGTAACATTTTATTTATGACATACTGTCGGTATAAAATTATTTATTGCAACCTTGAATTGGAACTTTTATGGAATAAATTCATACATATGGTTTCTAATGTATATTTTTCTACATTTAATGTCGTGCTTACTATTCGTATATAATTAAAATAAATTTTCTCCTGTCTATACTCTGCCTTACTCATCAGGAGTCAATTTCTAGATTTATATTATATCAACCATTTCCATTTTCATATAGAATGTGCCCTTTGTTGTATTTCTCATATTTTATAAATATTTCAGTTACTATAATTTGGTTTGCTCGTATAATTACAAGGATGTTATATGTGTATTTACTTACAATTATTTATCATAAATTTAAATCCCTTAGCGGGTCTCTACTCAAGAACGTTCCCCTGGTTTCCAGAGAGGCTGAGGTCTGTTTCGATTTGGACTAAACTGACCTGTATTCCAAATCTGTTTACTATTTACTTTTTGACTCTTATGATATATTAAAACAATACTAAGTCATACTTATTTCATCATCAAATTTCTATAAAAACATATATGAATCTTCATCATTAATGCTATAACACAAAAATAATTGTTCACATATTCAGAAAATCATGTCACAATAGTAGAATACTTATATGTTCTAGTTAGGCCACCACAAAATTATTGAGGATAAAATATTTCTCCACCAAACCAATGAGTTCAGGTATCCTTTACCCGTACTCCCTGTGAGCCAGTTTCATTCCAGAACAGTTTCTTAGACAAGACCCCAACAGTTCTACCTAGAACTTCCTAACCACGCCATGTATTTCTAGGTTTATTATATACCATACATGCCTAACAGGGTGTGCCAACTAGCTCATGAAACCATTTCTCTGACAGTGTTTCACTCATTCCTTAATAGCGTCATGTCCGAGGAATAATTTCCATTTCCTCCCTTGGGCCTCCTACAACTAGGTACCAAGTCTTCAAGGTCTCAATTTTTTCTTCTCTCTTCCCTCTTGGCTCCATTTTCCATAACAGAAGTAGTTTATCTCTAAGGAGAGGAATAATTGTCTCATAACTGTTTGGAATCAAAAATCTCTCTTAGAATATTTTCCCTCTAGTAATTTTTTTGGTAAACCATAACCAATTTTGATTAATAAAATTAAACAAATAAACATTCATGTTTTTTATATATCCATGTCAGGCAGTCTACCAAATACTCCAATAAAAGTAAAATAATATTTACGAACTACTTAGGGGTGTTGAATATTCCCCCCCTTGAGTGAAACATCATCCCCGTTGTTTATTATGTCCATTTGAATTAAGTTATAATGTGCTTATTCATATTAACTTCCATTCTCTCAGGTAGCCTCTTTTTCGACTAAGGTGCCTCCACTGCACTCTATCCTGGGTGATTACTTCCATTTGTACCATTTGTTAAACACAACCATGGTGGAGACGCAATATGAATGATAAAACAATGAATTTCATTTACTATTAACATAGATGCATATTTTTAATACACTCTTGTGATTGTTGGATTCATCTTCCAACATCTCTTGGACTCCCTTTGACTTTCCAACTTCCACACCTTAACCCTTAGTGAATTATGTGTCCAACATTCCCAACATTAATCTGAAGGGGTATGTATGAGTCCAAGAAGAGATTTGTAATAAAAATGTTCAAAAATGCATGGCAGCACAACACTGAATGTGCTCTTTGAAATGTTGGCATAAGGTGGTGGTTTAAGGATGACCACCAACACTAGAATGCTTAATGTATTTCCTAGAACTCTTCCAAGTCTGGAAAGAAGTTGAGGCCTTCTGCTAGAGGAAGTGCTCCTTAATTATTTAAAGAGGGAGACCTTCAACTTGAAAGAAGGGAGCTCTACAACCTACATAAAAAGGGGGAACGTCAACCTGAAAAGGGAGGTCTCAACCTACAGTGGTTTAAGGATGACCACCAACTCTGGAATGCTTAATGCAATTCCTGGAATTCTTCCAAACTGGAAAGAAACTAAAGTATTCTGCTATAGTAAGTGGCTCGAATTATTTGAAGAGGGAGAAGCTCAACATGAAAAGGGAGGTCTCAACCCCTCGTAGATGGTTTAAGGCTGACCACCAACCAATGACATGTTTAGGGGAACCTTTGTCTCTGGATACAAATTTGAATCTGGTATGGCAGTTTGTGGATCAGGTTTGCTTGATGTGGCTTTGAAGCTTGTAGATGACCCACACTTCCCCCCCTATCAGATAAAAGGTGAGAAGATGGAAAAATCTCAAATGCAAGAATTTTTTATACTCTGGAAGAGATTATGACATATAACTGAAATATATTCTTGGTTGTTGAAGCCCATTTCCAAGAAGCGATCCATCCAAGATGAATATTTTTTCTTGCAGGAGACTTCTTTTTGAAGCATTTTTGTGAAGAATGAGTGTGCTAACCACAATTCTTCCATGGGTGAAGATCAAAACAACGATCTTTCACATGTCCAACTTTCTCACAATGTTGGCATTTCACAATCTCTTGTTCTGGAGGAGGGTTTGGAACACGTGAAGGTGAATTAACATGAATAAATATTGCACTCTAAAATTTGACGGGATTTGAATAATTTGTAGTATTAAAGGATGCCTCATTTTCATATCCAAGACCCATTCTTTTCTTATTGCTGACAAGCTCTTCCCAAGGCCTAATGATGGGCTTGGGAAGTGCAGGCTAAATTTTTGCATTTACATGCAAATCTCCTCTTGAAATGGGCACGTGATGGGATTCAACCTCAATTTTACTCATTTGATCACTTTCTGGTAGCTGATGGGAGTCTATCTCAATGTTTTGAACACAAATATGCTTAGAATGATGTTTATTGTTTTGTAGCTCTTCTTGTTGGAATTGAGATTCGAGTTGCAAAAACTCGATTTTGTCTTGTGCATATTTTAGATAGGTCTGGATTTCAGAGAGAGAGTCTTTGTTGATTTTCATTGTACTTCCAGCAGTGGACATGATTAGAGTTCTCAATAACTCTAATAAAGTGTCAATTTTATCCATTTTATTCGTATTCAAAAAATGATCACAACTTTGAACCTATAGAGAAGAAACAACACCCTCTAACAATACAATGTCACTGCAAAATATTTTTGTAAATTTGCAGCAAACAACAGTGTGCAATAGCCCTTTAAGGAAGACAATACTAATGATTTCTCTCCTCCAAAAATAATTGTTTTACATCAACAACAACTCTATCTTATCCATAAAGACAACAACGTTAGTGCAACAATATAGTTCAAAGTTTACCCATATAATTCAACTCATCTTCAATGCACAATACATATGGAGAGCTTGATCACCAGACAATATTTTTGACACTGAAATTAGGCACAAACTTCAACGAAAAGAGTAATATATTCATGTAGATAGCATATATACTCACATATGAGAAAATGCATTGGGATATGGAAAGTGACTAAAAAACAACGAGAGGGGCAGCAATTCCAAGAGTTCCTCCAGTTTGGAATAGATACGAGGGAGCATATCAGTAAATAATTTCCATCTTCCAAGCCATCGAAATCAACATAAGCTTTGGCGTGTTACATTGATGAGTGAGATCATTTTTCCTCTGTTTCAATATTCTTGAAAGGATTACATGGCAAATCCATACACATCTCAGATGCTTTATGAGAAAACTTTATGGTATAACATGTTTTAGAGGAAGCAACAATAATGTGTGTTGGTATGCATTCAGGATCAATTCATCATCTCAATATAGAAATAAAACTCTATAATCCATGGCCAAGGGTGGAAGTATACATGTAGCCTTTGGTTATTCTTTTTGAGACAAATATGTGTGGAGAGTTGGGATGGTGGAGAAGTGACACTAAGCAATGATTTCTGTTGAAATTTGGTTACCGGAGGACAGGTGGTTCCCTAAGGCTTTGATCTTTGGCCTAGGGAAAAGTGTCCAAAAGAATTTAATTTTTCTCCTAAAGTGACTTTATAAAGTTATAAAGTCAAATCTAATTTAAAAGTGACTTTAAGTGATAAAGTTACTAAATTCTAATTTTAAAGTGACTTTAATAAAGTCAATGTAAAATTAGAAAGGAAAATTGACTTTGGAAATAAATGACTAAGTGGGTCTTTATTAAAGTGGGGTGAATTAAAAAATAGAAAGTGAGATTTAAATGAGCATTTAATCTCAGCCCTAGATCTCAATCTATTTCAGCCATTGGATTTAGGGATTCCCCAAAAGTCACTTAGGGTTAGGTTAAAGGAGGGAAAGGAGGAAAACATCATTCATTCTTTCATGAGTAGATTGGAAGAAGGAAAGAAAGAGAGCAAGGGAGATTTCTGAGCAATGAGGAGAAGGAGACAGCATCTCGGCACACATTCCAAGAGGTCGTACAGCAGTTTGGCTAAGTTTTCGAGGCAACAGAAGGCTGTTTTATTTGGCATGAATTCCGAGGCAGGCCATACAGAAAGTGGCTGTCCTCTTGCACGAAAATCGAGGCAAATTCCATACAGCAAGGTTTTGCTATTTTTTCGACACGAAAATTGAGATTTTGTACAACAGCATTTATTGTTGTTTGCACAGAAATCGAGGAGGTCGTATAGTGGCATTTATTGCAGAAAATTTGGGCACGAATTTCGAGGAGGTCGTACAGCATTTATTGTTGTTCTGTTTTGCTGTTTGCAATTTTTTCTAGTTGGCTGTGAGGCACAGAAAACGAGATAAGTTGTAAAAGTTTACTTGCTGATTTTTCTGAATATTTCTCTCACTGTAAAAAGCATTTTTCAGAAATAAGGAGCTCTCAAACTGGTTTTCCCCAAGAGTTGTAGGGGGTTTTTCCAGGCTCACCTTGACCAAAAATATCTGTGTTATAATGTGTTGAATTCCTATTTGTATCTGCTGATTTTTATTTCTGCATTTTCCAGAATTCTGTAATTTTTCCAGAATTTGTGTTTTCAGCAAACAATTATTTTTCTATTGTTGAATGTAAGGATATGGGAAAGGGAATTTAACTAAAAGGAGAAATAAGGTGAAACTGAAAACCAGGGTGGGAAAACAAGAAATTTCTTCAATTTCAATATTATGGAGTGGAGAGGAGATGGTGTTTTCCTCCCCTTGATCAATGGAGTCGCCTCAAAACTAGATTTACATAGGATTTGATGTGAAATTATAAGTAAGTTATCGAGCGGTTAATACTCCACATTTTGAAAAGGTATATATTCTGCAGCATAGGCATGGATAGTGATGATATCTTCAACCATCTCACATAGAGTCATATCGATGTACCAACATAGAGAATCGCATCAGATTCAATGCACAAAGAATACACCCCAACCAGTTCACCTAAATACTTGACTAGTGTACGAAACATTCAACGATGTAAATAATTGGAACACAAAGAGAGGATCCCAACCAATGCATACAACTATATGCTTCAATTCATTTCTTAACAATCTTCCAAGGCTCTGATAAGCCAATTCAATGTAGGTTCCATAGCTCAAGACCTACACATGGAGCCTGCACACAGGGAATTCAGCCATTGTTTGAATTCAATTGTCACAAGTTGGCTTCACCAATGTACATTCAACATTAATTGCACATAGAAATGAACCAATGTGTAGAGAATAGAGATGCATTGATGTTTTAATGAATAAAATTAGAATAGTTAACGCTACATTCAAGAACTTTAGGGAATCAAGGAATATTTTTTGTCAAGGGAGAGAGGAGAGCGCAGGAGTTACTAAGCAAGAAAGGGATAAACAGAAATAAATATGAGTTACACAGGAGAAAATACTAAATTGGGACCTACATCTCTGATACCATGTTAAACACAACCATGGTAGAGACAAAATATGAATGATAAAAAAATGAATTTCATCTACTATTAAAATATATGTACATTTATAATACATTTGTGTGACTATTGGATTCATCTTCCAATGTCTCTTAGAATGCGTAGAGACTTGACCAGGAATACCCTGTCTCATTTAACCTACATCAACAATCATTATGGATGTCATTAATTTTATTTCTGTCATTATCTAAACACACACACACAAACACACATAATCATTTCAATTTTATTACAAACATCATCAATTATTATTTATGTACCCAGCGAGGGTCATCAACATACATCACAACCCTACGAGGGTTAACAACTTGCACTCAAATCATTGTAAGCTTATTACCCATAACAATTTTTTTTATATAAATTTTATTTTATTTATTTATTTGTTTACCCAGTAATTGTTCCAATCGACCAAGGTCCCACTGTGTGGTTCTAATATAAATTTTCAATTGATGGAAGTATCAATTATATTTTCCCTTTTTATATAAAGATAATAACATTTTAGAAACCAAACGATAGGTCACAACCAATGTATTTTCATACCTGGTAGCATTATTAAACCTTAATTTCAAATGTTATATATGTATTACTCACACATGAGTATGATTTAGGATTACTTCTCTTTCCTACCATGTTCACGATAACAATTTAGTTGTTACTTTCCCTGGTACACTTAGATTTTCTTATCCTTAGTCATTTTGATATATTACTTTTTTTTTAGCACAAAACTAAAAATTCATTTGCAACATTCCTTCAATTTGGTCCTTTGTTATGTTGTGTTACACGGGGTTGATGAAATTTGTACACAACCTTGCTTTTGCGTACGATCATGGGATTTCTCCCTTTTTGAATTTGTAACCTTATTACTGTCTAACCTTACCTCAACACTTTTGACCTATAGGATCTTATGGAAGGTTAAAAAATAAAATATTATCTTAAAATTTTTTCCTTATCCCCTTGATTGTTTTCCTCCAATGATTAGTCCTTTAAACATCATTGTAGTTTCATGATACCCACCTACCACACTACTTACCACTTCCATAGTAGATTTTATCGAACCTAATCATATTCATGTTACTTATCCATGATTTATTCATGTGGAGGTCTTAATCAGGGTTTATAATTTTGTTAATTTCCTTTATTACATTCTTTCCCTTCATCGGGGCTATGAGCACTAGGTAATCTTAAAAGAGATAACTATAACAATTCAAGAACATAACTGGAAGTAATATGGCCTACTTACAGTCAAAGAAAGAAAAAAATGGAATTTACCTTACCAAATCTTACCATAGTACTTCTTTGACACACCTCACCCTAAATTTTTTCTTAACTCCCTTCTTTGGGTTCATGTTTTTTTTTTTAATGCTGCAAATTATTGATTCATGTGTCGAGGTTATATGTACCCCGGCTATGGGGTATTTCCCTCTTGCATCTTATGTGTCTGTAATCGAACCCAACACGTTGTGTTAGTGTGATTATTTAAACACATTGATTTGTAAGCATAAGTTTATTAAATTAATCATTTGACCAATATTCCTTTGTGTTTATAAAAATATTTTTGAAGATTATTAAGGTACTTATCTAGTGTGGCTCTAACTTTTAGTGTTTCCTTTTTTCTTTTGTCAATATGCTACCAACAATTTTTTTTTAGTCTATGTCCACCATTATTCCTTCAACTCTTACTAGGACAACTAACTCCTCAAATTATTTAGTATACACATTGATTTTCATGTATATATTTCCTTTTAGGTTATGCCATTTCCCAAAATTCTAAGAAGACACATTAGATGGGCAATTGGCTAGGCTGAGATTTTTCCCTTTGTGGTTTATGGTCGTATCATTTGTCCTTCATATATATATATATATATATATATATATATATATATATATATATATATATATATATATTGTGCAGTTTTTGTTGGATGGCTCATGGAATCTGTCATGCATCTACTTATGTTTATCTTTCTATCTCAATTCCCATTAAATCTTTAGATGTTGGAATTACAATTAAAAATCATAACCCAAGATTCTCGAGTCATCTTGATCTTGATCAGTCTTATCCCTTCCAATGGCGAGGTTAGTATAGAATAAAAAAATTATAAAATTATTCCATGACTTGGTATCACAGGTTTGTAAATCTTAGCAATTTTAAGTCTGCCATGCGCATTAGATATAGGAAATTAAAAAAGGTGGGGTCATTATATTTCCTTCCTATTAGAATTCCATGTTCTCTGAAATTACCCTAAAATTACTTAATTTATACTTACTAATTATTTTTAAATATGATACCTTTCTAAGTATCAACAACATTGATCCTTTCCATCACAAGTTATTATGTTAGTTCATTATCACTTACCTTTACTTCGCCCTTTTTAAACAAGTAATAGTTCTTAATTGCTAGACCTTTGAAAAGTGTTATGTCGAGGGTTTGTGCCAACTGTATACTATTGTGACCAATATTTTGTCGCTCCTCAATGAAGAGGCTCTTCAGCAGGAGATCTCAATAATTCCCTTACCAATTTATTTCATTTGTTAAGACATTTTTACCAGCCCCCTTTTTTTTATATTTACTACACTAGATTATATCGTGGACTTGTAATTTTTTTTTTTAATGTCATCCCTATTCAATTTGGCAGAAGTTACCCTTAAATATGCCCCAATAACTTCCTCATGTGTACTAGTATACCATATATCTTGTTACACATATTACCAGGATCTCGATTGCTTTATTTTATTTTGTATACCCTTCATTTTGTATATATTCCCTTTTCTTGGAAGTATACAATGCATTTATCATTGTGAGTATTTTACTCTTCTCCTATAACTTGCTTCGCTTTATAACCTGCCTCCCCTACATGAATAAGATTATTCCTTTTTTAGGATTGTTGATTTGATTTTATCATCAATGATTCCTTCACTCCCTCTTTCATCAAGGTTCTCGTTTAACAATGAGTATAGGCATAGTGCTTATTTTCCAAATATATATGTGTGTTTCAATATGAATGTTATTTACCTAACGACAATAGTAATTTTAACCACTTTTATTACTTGTTCCCTTCCTTGACAAATCCTTACAAATATCACTCTTATGAATATAAATTTAATAAATTATGCATCTAAATAATCTTTATACAGTTTAACAAAAGGGCTTGCAACTATTAATAGGAAAATTACACAGATAAAGCTTTTCAAGGTTATTCTCATGCAAAATCCCGACCTTCCATTTCCAAAATTTCTACAGTATAAGAAGTGTTACTTAGTTACTCCTCTATACATATTTTTTATTTTCTTAGGCATGCACTTCCTCATTGTCATAGACCATGAAATTCTCTCATTATCCAAGGTTAACGTTATATGATTTTCTTCATTATCACGTGTTATGAAATTAATCTTCAAAATCGGCGTTGTTTTTCCTAGTTGTTGCATATATAAGTTTTTAGGTAAGTTGTCTCAGTAATAATTCAATTAGTATTTGACGACTTAACTCGTGCAATGAAATTATTTCATTGTATTTTGGACATATTTTTTAACTTTTTGATTTATTTTTCACTTCTTCGCCTTGGCTTCATAACATAGAAATGTATTTGGTTTATTTTTTGTTCCCATCTCTTAATTAGTGATTTTTCCTCCTTTTCGCATTTTTTTTTTACATAATGGAGGCGTTACAGGTTTCCTCACCCAACTGCACTCAATTTTTGAGATTTCAATTTAAGGGAGCAGAATCTGTTCCTAAAATTTGGGTTACCTTATTTCTGATTCTTCTTTCTGTGGAGCATAAAACAATTTTGTTGTTATTGGCCCTTAAACAGACCTCAGTGTTGAACCCTTCAGCTTAGATACCACTTGTAACATCTCCCATAACATTTCCCATCAAAAAAATTATCTTAATTACCAACCCTTAATAACTCATACTATAGCATTATCAATAATATGTATAAAAGACAGAACATCATTATCTCTTATTACACTTTGTCAAAGTGCAAGTCATTGTCTAATAAAATTTGATATCAATTTGTGGCTACATAATATTATACATATATTGTATTTATATGCTCATTTATAATCCATCATGGCCTGAGCCAACATGGTATTTTTCGACATTAAGATTTGCATATTATTGTTAATTAATTAGATATTGGCTAAAGCCTATTCCAAAACCACTAAAACATTGGAGTAGTGATATAAATATCAGACCAATACTACGACTAAAAGTCAGGGTGCACAGTTATATTAATCTATACTTTAGTGCACCAACCTTAGGTCTTCGCAATCGATGAAATGGCTCCTTGAAAGTTCCTGATACTTCCAATTGGCACTCATTAATCCATTGGGATGTGATGCATTGATATCTTCATTGAGATCTACAACTACAATTTAGGGTTTTTGATCCTATGTTGACGGTGAAAATCAATTAGTTGGGTAACCACCTCTCCTTTTTGTTGTGATTTCGTTCTCAGTTAATGTAACTTTCGTTGGCGAGGGTTTGGATGTTCATGTTGTCGTGCCATGTTTCTCTTCCCTTTGTCTGATCATGTACTAACTACAGGGTTGATAAGGTTACCTATATAATTCCATGTCAGTTTTTTTATGGATTATTACTCTATTTTCCCTTTCAGTTTATGCAATTTTAATGTTTCAAAATGTTCTAGTTACATGGTTGGATATGTGCTTCCTTGAGAATTCTAAATACCTTATGTTACACCATTTTTTGGTCATCTAACCTATTATTATTAGATGGACCCAAGTACACCATGTAAGACCAATTTTACCCTAAGTAAAATTGCTTTCACTATGAAAAATAACTTAGTAAACCACCTTTATTAAGTTGTTTATGGTCTAAACAGGAAACCCCATGAGGAAATATTAAATAAATCCACATTTGTTTGATTTTCTTCAAGGAATAATTAGTTAAACAACAATTTAATTAATATTCCTGGTCATATTTAACCCAAAACAGGAAAATTAATTAGATAAATTATTATTTATCTTATTATTTTCTAGGAATAATTATTTAAACCTTATTTAAATAATATTCCTTCTAAATATGACTAAATCATTAAATAATTAAATAAAATTATTATTGTTTGATTATTACTCAATCACATCCTTAATATGATAAATAAATCATTTATTTATTTATTATTTACAAATAAAGGGATTTGATCCAAGTCAAATTCTTTTTCCCTCCAACAAATATAATAAAATATTCCATAAAAATTGGATCTTGATTTGGTTAATAATATTTTAATTGTGCACCAATATCTAGACTAACTCAATATTTTGTTATAAATAGAAGGGTTTTTCCATTCACTCACTACCTTTTGTTGCCTAAATATCACTCTGGATCTATACTTTTGGTCTGACTTTGATCCACCATCATTGCCATATTTTGCTACCATTTTTCTTGTGAGCTTCCTTTGAGTTCCAATTTTTGTCTGGGTTTTCTACACCATCAAGAGAGAGGAGTTTTAGATCTGAAGTGCTGAGGACTTACAAGAACCCATCCCATTGAGGATAACTTGTAACATCCTTCTATATTTTCCTCCCAGGCGCCCTTAATATAAAATTCATTCAACATATTCTTGTCTTGTCTATTAGATGCATGGAGTAAATCTCGTTTTTTTTATTTACTACTTAATGTCTTTTGATGCATAGATCTAGATTTTTGTAGCATTTATCTTGATCAACTAATTGCAGATCTGAAGATATTGGCAGCCATATTTGTTGTTAGGGCTGTTTGTTATGCACAGCTAAAGTGGTTTTTTTTCGTACACTTGCAATTAAGATTCATTAACAATTGGTGACTCCGCACAAGTTTACGATTATGACTCCGCCTTCATTTTTCGTATCCTCACATATCCTTACCGCTTCAAACCTTAGATTTCTCTTTCAACCCTCTTGTTTTTCTTTTCTTGATGTTGTTTTTAACTTATAAAACCCTAAAACATTAAAAATTTTAACTTCCGTGTGTTTTCGGACCTATTGGGCAGGTGACAGACATCAACTGCAGCTGAGACGACACATTATGCTGAAACCTACTCCCGAGAGTGTCGGAAGTGTAGGTCGCACTTTTTAGCCCCAAACCTGCGATATGGAGCTTCAGGACGTGAAAAATTGACCAAAACCTACGACCTCAGCAAGAAACAGGTCAGAAACTACGACCTCACTTTTTTGCGGGATATTTTTCAGAAAGTTTTCTAGGTTTGTGTGGGCCTCTGTTCAGGGTTGTATGACGTCTGTCTCTGCCCGTTTTGGACCTATAATTGTTCTGTTTTACTCATATAAGTGGGAACCTAGCCCTCTTGGGCTTCAGTACCCTCCACACTTTGTGGAAGAGTTTTAGCTACTGCAGGTTGTCTGAAATTTTCAAAGTGTTCAGCCATTTTTCAGATCTGATACCTTACCTTCAGATCCACTTCAGATTTTCTATTTATCCATACAAATCACCTCCTTTTAGTTTTGTTTGGGTTTTCCTCTAGGTCCACTCCGCTTCCCTCCAGGATATAGCCTTTTTCCACCTCATTTATAGCGATCTATCCTCTGATTTTTTGTTTTGTTTTTCTGCACCAATTTCTAGTAGATCTGACCTTTAGATCCCTGTCCCTCCTGACCTTAGATCTATTGGCTATTTTAGTGTGTTTTGACTAGATTTTTTCCCACCTACAGACTAGTTGTGGAGAGGCCCGCCTCCTTGGGTTTAGATTATTGCATTATTAGCTATTTATTTTCTATTATTTCAGTTTCATATACTGTTATCTATAGGTTTATTTACAGTTATACAATACACTTTTTCTTTTTCTCTACAAATTTTTGGGTTTAAAAATTAAAATTTAAACACTTTACACACACACCCTAAGCGAAGAAGAGCTTGGTTAACACCGCCAAGAAAAGACTTTAAAACATTGAAATCAATTTATCCTGCACCTCTCTGCCCTTGTTTTGACATTGTAATCAGTTGATCCTGAACCTCCTTGCCCTTGTTGGTCTCTCTTTCATTTGTACCATTTTTGTCGTCATCATTGCACCACCAAAGCATTTATCCCAAAGACTTCTTGGCCTTCATCCTCAGTTTCCAGTAGGAATACTTACTCCTCCACGTAGGATTCTAGTTAGTCCTCCACTGAATCCACACACTGACTCTTCTTCTAGTTCATTGGGTTCTCCTCCTGTCACCTTCACCATGTCTAGTTCAGGACCTAACGCTGGTGGTAACCCCAGACCTAATGCTGGGAATACTACTAGTGGGACTGCAACAAGAACTACCTTGGCTGCTCCCTTACCACCCTATATGGCAAGCCTCAGTCTTCCTGATTTTGACCAGTTGATAAATGACCCTATACAAAATAATGTTGGTTGGCCTTCAATGCCAACCAAGCTCCCTTCCGACATCCTCAAGTTTAAAGGTCTTGCTGGTGAAGATCCTACAAATCATGTTCGATATTTCCAATTGTGGTGTTCGTCTAACTCCATTAACGATGACTCTATCCGTCTTCAATTGTTCCAACGTACACTTACTGGTGAAGCTTCTAAGTGGTATGTTGATCAGGCCCCATCCTCTCATACCACCTTTGCGACTCTTGCCCAGGATTTTCTATCTTACTTCTAGCTTCCCCTCCATTATGACATTGGTACCGAACTTTTGACTTCTTTCCATCAATCGTCTGCGACCCACCTATCCAATCATGTCCAGGAATGGCAGAGAATAAAGAGCCTATGTCGAGCCTCTACCTTCAAATACTATGTCTACATGGACTGGTTCCTTAGATATCTCTTTCCTGGTATCGGTAAGGATGTCGCATCGCATTTCCCTCAAACAAAATAAGTCGCTCTCCAAATTTCCTTAAAATATGACCTGATATATGCTTAGTCGGGTTATGTTTATACCGTTCTACTTGATCTTCCCATACCCGGTGGTGCCAACGCACCGGGGGAATCTCATGTCACCGACAGTATCGCTGGAGCTCTCTCTCATCCATACGCTCAACCTCCTATGGGCTATGGTTTTCCTCATGGATGGGCTAGCACCTCCTGCACCTTTCCTCCTCCTGGTAACATGTATCCAGGATACGGCATTCCTTCTCCTTTTTCTCAACCTCCTATTTACCACACTATTACCCAACCTCATTATTATCCGTATCCACAGCCTGGTGCTCTAGCTCCTCCAGCATTAGCACCTCCGCCTCCCTTGCCTTCTCAACCCCCGCAATAGCAGCCATTGCCCCCTCAGGGGTATGTGTATGCACAAAAGGGCGTGATTAATACTCATCCTTCCAAAAATAAGAGGAAAGGCACTCAAAATCAATCTTCCCTTGGTAATTCTGGAACTAATCCTCAAGGTAATGCTCCTAACACTGCTAACCAGCAACAGGGCACTCAGCCCAAGCAAGACAGGATTTTTCGCACGAATAAGCCTTGTTCATGTTGTGGTGTTTTTGGTCATTACACACATTATTTTCCTATTCTACCACAGATGTGGCAGCTGTGGGAGTCTCAAGCAGTATTGCGAGGATATCAAGCCTCCCCTTCCATCCCTCCTAGTCCTGCGCCTAGTAAACTAATTGTTTTTACTAATCCTTTCCCTTAGCAAGGATTTGTGGCTACCCAACCACTTGAAGGTCAGGCGACCACTCAACCTCTTCCATCTGGTACCTTCTATTACTAGATCCTCATGATGAACCATGACCAACCTGTTATCATTGACCTCAACCTTCAGACTCGGTCCCGTCAGTACAACAAGCCTCCTGCTACGTCTGTCCCCGAGCCACCTTCTTCAGGTTCTACAGAGCCTCTTTCGACATCTAATGGTCCTTTGCAGATCCCTCAGCCTAAGGCAAAGGTTCATACCAAGATTCCTAATGGACCACTATGCCGAAATGTTGCTTCTGGAAAAGATGCCCATTCACATAGTATAGTAGATGATTTGGCGCAATCTCTTACCACCATTTCAACGCTAGAACTCCTCTAGTCATGCCCTTCATGAAAAAAAGCTCTACTATCTACCATGGGCACTATAGATACTTTAGATGATCGCTTGATCGTCTTCGATGCTGATCGATCAGAACATCCTCCTCTTCCTACTTCTGTCACCTTCCAAATACCAGTCAAGATCTGGAACGCCAATGTTTCTTGGTGTATCATTGAGGAAGGGGCATCCACCTATGTGATATTCGCTTCGGTTTGGAAGCAACTCGGATCTGTTGGAAATATGATGTAGAGTGTTGTCCTTGATGGCAACCCACTGAATGAAGATGAAGACATGAAAGTGTTGACATGTGTTGTCCTTGATGGCAAACCACCTGATGAAGTTATTCTTGACCTGATGGACTTGGTAAATGATGTAAATCTGATATGTAATGATTTTTGTTAGCAATATGATGCTGAGTGTTGTCTTTGAATGGCAACCCACTTGATGAAGATAATGACAACTTACTTGATGAAGTTGTGCTTGATAGAATATGTCTTGATGAACTAAATCTGATGTATCTAAAGTGAGTACAGAAAGCAATGAAGAAAGGAATTCAGCATGTGCTAAATCTATGGTGAGAAGAGTATGTCTCTAAGCATACGCGTATTTGTCTAGGGGAAGTCGCATATGCACGCGGAAAAGAACGTGCCAAGTCGCGTATGGGCAAAAGCGCTCAAAAAGTGCAAAACCAGGGGTAACCACCATGGTATTGACCCATTGTATTGGGTAATGTTTCGCCTAAATGACCCCGTCCAGAAATACCTTGGATGTCGTATGGTTTTGGCTCATGGTATTGAAAAATTAAAGCATATAAAGAGAAGGATTTCATTGTGAAGATAATGAGTGTGGGTGCAAGATGTCTGAGCTTGAATGAATACTTCTCTCTGAAGTATATCTGAATGGAAAGGGTTATAGTTGAATGATAGATCTGAATGCATGATGCACCAATGAAGAAAGGATGAAGAAGGGAATCTAGATCTGGAATGTATTTGTATCTGCTAGATCTTTTTATGGAATGCTTATGAGGCGAACATCTGTCTGAAGTAAAAGGGTTAAATCTGAACTGAATATCTGATCTGAAGAAGTATGTTGCTCTATAATGTCTGAAGAACCATACGCTAGTTAGACGAAGAGGAAGCGCGTATATACGCGGCTTCGCTGAAGAGAAAGCGCGTATGCGCAATGAAATTGGCTCTATAATTTGTACAGAAGTATACGCTGGTTTATGTAAACGGAAGTGCGTATATACGCGACATCAGAGAAAGGAAAGCGCGTATGCAAACTAAGGTTTGCTAAATTCTGTGGTAAGAAATGTCTGATCTGTTCTGCTGGTTTATTGATATCTGTCAGTGAGTTATATGTATATGTTTCATGGTTGACTGTGCTTAAAAGTATGGAGTGGGTCCAGTCTGAAAATCTGATGAAATGTGGCCTGCAAGTGGTGTCCTAAAGGAAGCTTTGGATGGTGAAAAATTGAGTAGGCATGGTCCTTAAGTGCGGGGTTGCTTGGCCTTCGATCCCGGTTGTAGCTCATAGGGTGAAATTTGTCGACAAGAAGGGGGTCGTAGCTCCCTTCCAGGTGAGGCTGGTAAATGAGATCGGGGGGTCGTAGCTCCCTTCCGGGAGAGGGTTGATGAGTCGAGGGGTTGGGCTCCCTTCCGAAGAGAGGGCATTTTGGTAAACGGCGCGGTGGGTCCTTTGCGTCTTGGTAAAGGTTTGAATATGTGGTAAATACGAGTTCACCCCCCCCCTCTCATTGTTTTGTAATTGGTGTGGGGCGGTCCTTATGAGCTTTCAGTACGCTTAGAAGGAAGATCTGTCGCAATGGAAGTCAAGAAGGAGTAATGTCTGTAAAGCCACCTCTATTCGGTAGGAAGCAATCGATATTACTGAAGGTATGAACAAAAACGCTCCTTCTTCTGTCTCGGCATATGCAAAGTCTTGGTGCAGATGTATGGGCAATCATGGAAGAAGGTTATCAATACTCGGCAAGTATTCCTACTGATGCAGCAGAAAGGAAGAAGTATGAAATCAATGCCAAAGCAGTAAATTTCTTATTAGGAAGCATGTTTGAACCAGAATTTGCTAAAGTGAAAAAGACATATGGGACAAAATCATTCTAAGCTATGAAGGAGACAAAAAGGTAAAAAGTGAAAAACTCCAAACTCTTAGAATTGAATATGAAAATTTGAAGATGCATAGTGATGAGAGCATTGCCCATTTCTTCTTACGTCTGGATGATATTGTAAATCGAATGAGAAATTTGGGTGAAACCATAACTGATACTACTTTGGTGGAAAAAGTCTTAAGATCCTTGACTTCAAAATTTGACTCTAAAGTTTCAGCTATTGAAGAAAGGCAAGATCTGCAAACTCTTACTATTATTCAATTACATGGTATTCTAACTGCCTTTGAAATGAGACAAGGAGGTCCTTCTCAAATCAGAGAAACTGCTTTTAAGGTATCTGCAAAAGGAAAATAAAAGGAAGTTGTCAAAGAATTCAGCTATATATCCGATGAAAAAGAAGCGAATTTCGTGAGAAAACTCCAACTAGGAACGGGAAGATTCAAAGGTAAGCTTCCTTTCAAATGTTTTGAGTGTGGAAAAGTTGGTCACTATGCTGCTAAATGTCCTTATAGAGAAAAACATGGTAAAGGGAAACAATTTGAAAAGAGGAAGAGTTATTATGCAAATGAAGATGATGATGAAGTGTCTAGTGAAGATGAAGAAGATTCTAACCATGATCTGAAAGTACTCATGGCAAAGAAGCAAAAGAAGAAGGCTACTCGAAACAAGAAGATATCTCAGAAAACTTGTATAGTAGAAATTGAAGAAGATGAATCAGATAGTGATTGGGGTCCTTGTAATACTCTTCTTTGTGCAAACAATAGTGAAGATAGTGAAAGTAAAGTTGTGGATCTAGAAGAAGCTATCAAGATCAAAGTTGAAGAACAACAAAAGGAAATTGATAAGAAAGATTCTATCTACAAAGAGATGGTCTCTCAAATGAAAGAACAAATAGAAATGCTGAATGGACAGGTGGAAAAGCATCAAAGGTTTCATACTTATGCATCCAATCGAATTAAAGGACTAGAAGCAGAAATCAATGATCTAAATGCAGATCTCGAAAAATCAAGCAAGAAGAATGAAGGACTTGAAGCTGCAATCATCTCTCTACAAGCAGATCTTGAAGCATCAAGTAAGAAGAATGAGGAACCTCTACAACCATTTGAAAAGGAAGGCCTTGAAGTAGAAATCATCTCTCTCAAAGAAGATCTGGAAAAATCAAATAAGAGGAATGAAGAGTTGCAACAAACATGTGAAGAAAATGAAAATTGGTTGAAAGAAGAGATTCTAAATCTGAAGGATCAAGTAGAAGATGGAAGAAGGAAAGAAGAAAGCATGACAAACAAATGTCAAGCTTTGGAGGTTGAGGTAAACATTCTCAAAGGTAAATTAGAAGAAAAGGTTAAACTTTTGAGGTTTCAAGATAGTACTAATATTTTGGACAACATTCTGAGTAATCAAAGGTCTCCCGCTATCAAACTTGGTCTTGGTTTCCATGAAACTGTTAAAGGAGAATCTAGCTCACAAGGAAGTGCTAAAAATTCAGAGGATGTCAATGCAAAACCTCAAGTGTTGAAAGAAACAAAAGGTCAACCAACAATGATGAAATCTCAAAGGAAATCAGTCAATAAAGTTGAATGCTTTAAATGTCATAATTATGGGCATGTTGCAGCAAATTGCAGGAGCAGATCATTTCAGCCTCAATCAAACAGTTCCTACATAGAAAGGTACTCTGGTTTCTTCAAGGGATATTGTTTTTCATGTAACAAGTATGGACATAAAGCAGCTGATTGTAAAAGGAGGAAGATTAGAAATACTCATTATGATTCTAATGCTTATTTCTCTGGACACATGAGATGTTATTCTTGTAACAAGTATGGACATGTAGAAAAAGAATGCAGGTTGAACAGATATGAGAAATTGGATAACTTCCAGCACACAAATAGAAAGTTCAAACAAATATGGAAAAAGATGGAGGACCGATCAGAAACGTAGGGAATATTGACCCTACTGCAGTCATCCGCTTCTGAAGCTTACTTCTCTGATTGACTGCAGGAATGATGTGGGATACATTATGAGATTTAGTAATGTATCGTCACAGGGGGAGCAATGTATGATGTCTCTCATGATTGATTTGATTATTCTCGTTATATGTATTTCTGACAGAGCATCTGATATGAAGAAGACAGGTACAGGAAGTACAAGTTCAGGGGGAGATGAAGGAATGTGAAAAATTTCTATGCTTCACTTTCCATACATGGGTTCTATTAACAAAAGTCGCGTATACACGCGAGTTCCAGTAGACACAGTCGCGTATGCATTGATGATAAGATAATTTATATGATAGTTGAAGATCTGGAGCAGAGGTTCAGGGGGAGCATCAGTCTGACTGTTAATAACTGTATTATTGACTCAATATCAGCTTAGTTTCTCAGTTCTAAATAATGATGATATGATACATGGTTTCTTATGTTGAAGATTGTGGATGAGTCCTGTTTGCTTTTTGATGAAGAGTATTCATTGTTGAGATGAAAGTCTTATAATTCGGAGATAAGGACAGTTCATGCAGAGATTGTTGCTGATGACTTGCTGATGAACGTATTCAGGTTACACAAGTTAAGAAGGAGCACTGGTTCAGGGGGAGCAGCAGGTTGAATACTAATGATTGCATTGTTGGCAATATGACTTCTTATTCTTTGGTTTTTGTGATACTCATGCTCAAATGATGATGACTTGGTATATGATTTATTATGATGAGATTTTGATCCCTGGTTACTGAAAAGTATCTTTTGTGCTCACACATGGATGAGTTGGAAGTCGTTTGATTCAGAAATAAATCATGCAGAGTTTGTTACTATGGTTGAGATCTTTTGCCTACATATATTACTTCATGTTAAATCTTGAAGATCTTGATGATATTGGACCACATGGATGATTGTTTGAAACATAATTGAAGATGTTGTTCTGCTATGATAATCTCTCTTGGAAAGATTGTATTGATGCTGCAAAGAATCTGAAGGCTTGGTTCCTAATGTGCTTATGCTACAACTGTTGAATGACGCTTGAAGACACAACTACACTGATATATCTATCTGTAGTCCAGGGAAGCATTCAAATATCTCAGAAAGAAGCTGAACACTGTCTTTTCCTCACAGAGGATCAAATCTGCTTAAATTTATAAGATGGCATTGGATACGCGGATTTCATGAAACACAGTCGCGTATATATGCGAGTTCATGCACAGAAAAACGTGTATGTCTGATTGCTGACAATTTTCTGTTTGGAGTCAGCTCTCTTCAGCACAGCTGCAGTGCTGTTTGGTATCTCTGATACTGTTTGGTATCTCTGGTAGTGTTCAAGTTCTCATAATTCTATTTCTAATGTTTTGATAAAGATGCCTTGATGATTTGTTGGTAAAAGTGTTCAGGATGCACAAACTAAGGGGGAGCCTTAGTCATATGGAAAGGTTGCTTGGATGCACAGATTCAGGGGGAGCATTAGCTTTGCTGAGTATAATGCATTATTGGCATTATGATGGTTCTGAAATATGTTCTCTTTCTTGAGGACTTTCTGGTGTTGGTCTTAAAGTTATATTTGTAGTTTGATGAAAAGTCCATGTAGAGATCCATGATGTAAAATTGTAATATTCAGTCATGTAAGGACTTGACAAATTTGTAAACCCACTTGGTTGGGTAGCTGAGTTGAAGTGTGTAAACCCACTTGGTTGGGTACTTGAGTCTTATATGTAAATCCACTTGGTTGGATATTTGATGTAAGTATGAGTCTTTGGTGATAGGAAGTTCATAGAATCATGTACTTCATTGAAAAATATGTTTGAAGATTCAGCATGAACTCAGGGGGAGATTGGTCAGGTCAGTATATATATCAGATATGCAGAACGCTTCTTCCACATGCAGAGAAAAGGGGGAGAGTATGTTGGTTTTGATCCACCCTTTGCCCTTGATGTCAAAGGGGGAGAGTGACATGGTGTTTGAATGAAGAGAAAGAATGGTGTCAAAAATGGGGAGAGTGACATGGTGTCATTGTATTCTTAAATGTACCTATCTGTTGTGGTACCCAAACACCATCGTGGTTGCCATCAAGTCCAAAGGGGGAGATTGTTGGCAATATGATGCAGAGTGTTGTCCTTGATGGCAACCCACTGAATGAAGATGAAGACATGAAAGTGTTGACATGTGTTGTCCTTGATGGAAAACCACCTGATGAAGTTATTCTTGACTTGATGGACTTGGTAAATGATGTAAATCTGATGTTTGTTGACAATATGATGCTAAGTGTTGTCCTTGAAAGGCAACCCACTTGATGAAGATAATGACAACTTACTTGATGAAGTTGTGCTTAAGAGAATGTGTTCCTGATGAAGAAAATATGATGTTTCTACAGTGTGTACAGAAGGCTATGAAGAAAGGATTTCAGAATGTACTCAAAGTATGATGAAAAAGAATATGTCTCTTGGTATACGCGGATTGGCCTAGGGGAAGTCGTGTATGCACGCGGAAAAGAACGTGCCAAGTCGCGTATGGGCAAAAGCGCTCAAAAAGTGCAAAACCAGGGGTAACCACCATGGTATTGACCCATTGTATTGGGTAATGATTCGCCTAAATGACCCCGTCCAGGAATACCATCGGATGTAATGTGGTTTTGGCTCATGGTATTGAAAAAGGGTAAACTTATATAAAGAGAAGGATTTCATTGTGAAGATAATGAGTGTGGGTGCAAGATGTCTGAGCTTGAATGAATACTTCTCTCTGAAGTATATCTGAATGGAAAGGGTTACAGTTGAATGATAGATCTGAATGCATGATGCACCAATGAAGAAAGGATGACGAAGGGAATCTAGATCTGGAATGTATTTGTATCTGCTAGATCTGTTTATGGAATGCTTATGACGCGAACATCTGTCTGAAGTAAAAGGGTTAAATCTGAACTGAATATCTGATCTGAAGAAGTATGCTGCTCTATAATGTCTGAAGAACCATACGCTAGTTAGACGAAGAGGAAGCGCGTATATACGCAGCTTCGCTGAAGAGAAAGCGCGTATGCGCAATGAAATTGGCTCTATAATTTGTACAGAAGTATACGCTGGTTTATGTAAACGAAAGCGCGTATATACGCGACATCAGAGAAAGGAAAGCGCGTATGCAAACTAGGGTTTGCTGAAGTCTGTGGTAAGAAATGTCTGATCTGTTCTGCTGGTTTACTGATATCTGTCAGTGAGTTATATGTATCTGCTTCATGGTTGACTGTGCTTAAAAGTATGGAAAGGGTCCAGTCTGAAAATATGATGAAACGTGGCCTGCAAGTTATGTCCTAAAGGAAGCTTTGGATCCAGTGTGAAAATTGATGAAACGTGGTCCATAGAGGTGTTGAGGGTTGTAGCCTTCAGTCAGGGGGTTGTAGCTCCCTTCCAGGTGAGGTTGGTAAACGAGATCAGGGGGTCGTAGCTCCCTTCCAGGAGAGGCTGGTAAACGAGTCAGGGGGTTGGAGCTCCCTTCCAGGAGAGGCTGGTAAACGAGTCAGGGGGTTGGAGCTCCCTTCCAGGAGAGGCTGGTAAACGAGCGCAGTTGGGTGCCTGCGTGCTGGTAGGAGTCTGCACCAGCACATATGTTGTAAGATGTTTTCTCTATAATAAAATATTGAAGGCTGAGCAACTGCAGCGGTGGTTTTCTCCCGACTTGGGTTTCCACCTAAAATCCCGGTGTTCATGTGTGATGCTTATGTGTGATGGTTTATTCTGTTCTTACTGCACATGTTTACTGTTTATTGAACATCTAATGAATGAATGATGGAATGATATAAGTGAAGAATTAAAGGCATAATTAGATCTCTGTGTATACGCGAGTTTTATGAAGCATATCCGCGTGTATATGCTAGTTGGCTTCAGAAAAGTAGCGTATGGGTTTTAGAGAGTGAGAAAGTAAAAAGTTGGATAAAGTCCTAAATACTGATTCACCCCCCCCTCTCAGTATTTTTCCCAACAGGATCATCTGAGTTGGCTCCTTCCACGATCACTCTTCGAGCGTGAGATGGCCACACCTCCTATCCCATTGGCCTATTCCACAATTGTCCTATTACTCTTGTGGGCAAGACTATTTGCGTTGACGTAGAAGTCATTGATGCCCCTTTAGATTACAACATTCTAATGGGTTGCAGCTACACCTATGCGATGTTTCTTGTCCCATCTGTGGTTCACTGCAAGATTTCCTTCCCTCATAACGGAAAGATAGTCAACATTGACCAGTTGACATATTACGAACTGAAGTCTCAGACCTCCCTTGAGTCCATCATTTCTTCGGTGGCCAATAAGCAAACCGTCAATCCTTTGACCAGTGTCTCACCCAAAGTCTACAAAGACCCCTCTTTTCTTTATACATTCCCTGGTCTTCCTCCTCCTGTCTCTGATCCGAACACATCGAATGTTTTCATGATGCAATCATCTCAAGCTACCCTCAAGTGGCCCACTTTAGTTATTCAGTAGCCTCCTTGTTCTTCGCAGCCTACTCCTAGCCCTTCGATTCAGCCTTCTGGACCTCCTCCTGTCCCTTCACCTACATCTGGTATTCATGAGCCTCTTTATCCTCTTGGAATGGTTCCTCCAAGCCTTAACCATCTTGGAGTCGTCTCGTCTGGCCATAACCCCTCTGGTCAAACACCGTTCCTATCTCCCCCTCCCGGAGTCTACACGGTACCTGTTATGGCTACCCTCTCTCTCCCTAACCTAACCCTGGGGATTCCCGTCTGGTACCTTGATCCCCCAGCCACTACCCCGCCTGGTCAACCCAAACCTTATCTTGCTTTGACCCTGGTTCAACCGGTCCCCATGACTTAACCCGCTACTACAGTGCCTCAGCCACCTCAACAGGAACCTTCTCCTGTTGGGACAGCTTCGTGTAAGAAGGGAAAAGCTCGTAAAAGGGCATCAAAGGAAAAGGCTACCCCGACTGACCCTACTCCTCCTCTTCCCCCAAAGCCTTGTGCTTTGTGTTATATCATCGGTCATGCAATCCACACCTGTCCCGAGTTGCCCCATATCAATCGCATGGTTAATGTTGCATTCCCTGAGTCTATGGTCCCTGAAGCCTTTGTTTCTTCCTCGACTGCAGCCAAGAACCCTTAGAATATTCACACCAACAAACCTTGTGCTTTGTGTGATCTCCATGGCCATTAATCTCACCATTGTCTCCGCCTTACACATTATCACACCTCTTTAGAGGTAGTTCGGGAGTACGAGGTTGAATAGAACCAATCCACCTCTCCCAGCCAGCTTGAGGATTTAACTGCTCCCATTGACATTCCCCCTCTTGATGTCGAGATGACGGAGCCTACGACCACCATCCTCTACCTGTCATGATCCATGAGACCCTCTGTGGAAGCTCCCTATGAATCTTCCCTTGCTGTTTTGCTCGACCTCCCTTCAGCGATCACCCTAGGCTCAACATCAGTGGATCCCTTATCTGCTTGTTCTTCCATCATCCCCTATGATGATGCACATGTGAACCTCTCTTCTCATGATGATGAGTCAGGTATCTTCATCGCGTCATGTGGTCTCCCTTCCTCTAGTCACTCCATCTTCTATTGTGATGATGACATCATGGAAGCCTTGTCCACCCCTGACTTCATCTTTCTCGCCCATAAGTGGGATGGCACCATCCATGTCTATGGTGACTTTCACGGCCTGAGCATAAGCTACACCTCTGGTAGCTCCCACACACCACCTACCTATCGGCATGTGAGTAGTAGACATCTTACCCAGATCACTCCCTCTTGCAGTGTTTGTTCGATCTCTACTTTGCGCTCAGGTTGCCAGCATTGTTTATCATCCTCCCATTTGTTGTCTTGTGGCACTTTTCAGATGGACCTCCCATCCACACCTTATACCGGTTATGCCAATGGTGCAAGTCGCTACTCCCAGAATCTAGCCTCGGTAGGTTGGGCCATCTTTACCCCCTTGCATTCGCTAGTTCTCTCAAATGGTGTATGCATTGGTAATGTTACCAATAGTCAAGCCGAATATGATGCAGTGAGAGGTTTATTAGCCGATGCCCTTTCCCATCACATCCTCCACCTTCATGTTCATTTAGATTCCCTGCTTCTTGTCATGCAATTGAATGGTGTCTATTGTGTGCATAATCCTATCATTTTTAGAAGATATTTACGAGTGAAGCTTTTGATGTGTGAATTTGAAATCATTACATTCAGTCATGTACCTAGAGCACAAAATCACTATGTAGATAGCATTAAAAACAATATTCTAGATTGGCATTTAGCACACGCATTTAACACAAGACAATAATATAACATAAAACCATCAAAATGATGCATATCCATAATATGTGTCGTATAAAATGTTTTAGATTCCATCAAATCTGATACATAAGACATGCCCATAGCATGTTACCAAAATCAAAACTAGGGGCACCACTTGCCCCTACACCTAATCACTATCTGGAGGATCCTAAGCCAATGCTCTGCTCCTGCATCTCGTAGATCGTGCATCCCCTGTCTTGCCATCACCATGCGCCGCATGACTCCTCGCCACTCCGAGGGTAGACCAATACATGGCTCTATGTACTGGTCATCCAAGTCTTGCTAGCCATGCTCTGAAACACTGGCCAGAAGCCTCTCACCTCTACGATGGATGTCCTCCAGGAGGGCCACTGCATCCTCATTTTGTGGCGCTCTCAATCCACTAGGTTCTACAACTCGTAATACTGCAGGCCGCCCCATATACCCTGTTGAGATTGCAACAAGATGATGAGCTTAGTGGAAAGGAGTCGCCTTCACTAAATGGGCCCGCAAGCTATTTTTGGCGCAAAGTCTATTTTTAGACATATGGATCATGTTCTATGAGTTACAGGATGCTATTTTTGGATGGTTGGTCAAGTCGGAAAAAATAGATGGACTTCTATTTTTAGACGTATTGGGCGGAATCTATTTTTAGATTGCCAGTCTAAAAATAGATATGTCAAATATTATTAGCTCTTAATAATATTTAGACTCTAAACATTATCTTATTCTCTTGGAGCACTTCAATTAAGTGCATAGATGTGGCACAGGAGCTGACAGAAGGAATTACGCTATTCCTGAGGGTTAAGTGGAGCTATTGCATGGATACTTCAGTTAGAACTCATGTGACAGAGTTTGGTGGAGTTGATTGAGGAAGTTGATGGAGTTTTGTTCAGTTTAACTAATCTAAACATAGTTGAGCTATTTGTATTCAGTTTAATAAATTGATACAATTAGTGAGAGTGGTGTGAATTAATTATTAATTAATTCACTAATTATAAACTCATTAATCAACTAAAGAATGCATCAGTTAACTTCAATGCATGGACAATTTCAGTGGAGACCAGTGCAGAAATAGGTGAAAGAGCAGGTTAACTATCAGTTGTGACTATACAGTTGCTATTTGCAACACACAGATAGGTGGAGAAGCCCATGAGGATTTCGTAGTACAAGCCAGGTGGTTTATGTTATTTAATGAGCCATCCCATAGCATTGATTACGCAATAGATTCTGGCTATCAAGTGGCAAAATATTAGACCATGTGTTTTGCTAGATCTAGCTTGATAGTGTGTAGCAATTGGAGGTGGTGTTGAGAGCTTGTGAGGAGCTTTGTACTATGATTGTTACATGATCTCCATGACATATAATATACAGATAGTTGTGGTTTTCAGCTTTAAGCTTTCCCATTAAATATTGTGTTCATATGTGTGATTGTTTGTGGTTTTAATGTGTGCATGCAATTGATTTTATTTCTGCATGTGATGATCAATGGTAGAAGAGATTCTGTATTATGCATGAAGCTAAAATAGTGTGTGATCAGGAGAATATCGGTGAATAATATATCAGTTATTCAAATTTATACATACCCGGTCGATTTCACCGGTGTTGTATCTGCATACCAAAAGTGAAATAATCAGTACCATATACAATATTCTGAAACTTTACATGCATATAAAAGATTAGCAATTTGTCACTTACCATCGGGCCCCCATACTCAACCATCCGGTAGTGGCAGATCCGGGTCCCCACGATAACTCATCCCACTATAGGGATAGTTGTCTATGTACAATGGCATCTGATCCCAATGAGCAAAGAACTCAAATAAGAACACTCGTCTGACCACCCCACCTCCTCCTCTACATAGTAGTTGCCCCCACCGGTGCATCCTAGGCTCTCTCAGGCCCCCATCTTGGAGCTATATGTGAGGTCGAAGTGTCGGGATCTTCTCGAAGAAGAGCGAGCACAAAATTGTACCATATGCACAGTCATGGTTCACTTGTTGCTTGCATAGCGAAAACTATCATTTCAACGACGACAACATCATCTAGGCCCACCCATAGTGGGTCCCACTCAACACACTCTCCACAAGCATCATATGCCCTCCAATGATGTGGTGGAGTGCTTGGTTTCCTAGGATCCGCAGCACCGCTATGGCCACAACACGGGTCTCTAACCTCTCTAGATCCCCGATGGGTATCCGTGTCCCTTTGACATGGAGACCTAGTTGACAATGGCGCTCTATGAACTCCATGATGTTTCGCCCTCACGGTAACACTGGCTGAGTATTCTCGACCATCCCAAGTGGTAGGAGACCAGTCAGGAAATATATATCCTGGACCGTCAACTCGATCTGGTGCCCCTAAACTATAAAGACCTCATGGTCCGAATCCCAATAGCTGACAATCCAGGCCAATAAGGGCTCTCGAGCTCTCATAATAGGGTTCTCCACAAACTTCAGAACCCCAAACCTAGCCAATGCACTGCAGACACCCTAATCCTCCCAGATCTCCGACCGTAATGTGCCCAGGTCTCTCTCTCTCCAGTTGATCCGTAATTCTACCATATCTGCACAAAACCATCATATTTGTCAGTGTATAGGTCGAAAAGACTGTATCCAAACATAAAAACCCAGTTCTCAGCCAAAAAAAAGCACAGAAAAAACCCTCTCTGTCAGGTCGCACTTTTCAGGCCCAATCCTGGGACAGGTCGCAGTTTTCTGCCCAAAACCTGCTATCCACGTCGTAGTTTTTGCCCAAAAGGTGCAACCCGCCTATGAAGAAGAGTAGGGGTCTGTTACTGAGCTTTGGGGATCCTAACTGAACTTTCAATCCACTAAAATGCAAGAGTAGGGTTAGGCCTCATACCTGCAACTAACGGATCTCGATTCCAACGGTCGGTTTGTCTACTACGCTCACCGCAAGATTTAGGACCTTCTCTCCTCTCTACATTTACCACAGCTCCACATGCAAATGAGTGAATTTGGAGGGAAAATGCCTTATTAAAAGAGAAACCCCTGATTTTTCTTTTGCCTGGTGCAGCCAAACTGTAGCTCAGTTTGATGAACCGTTTGTACCGTTGGAAAGCTCTCATTGAGCCCTCAAATGGGTATCTATTAATTTTTAGTGATTTGATACTTCACCAAGACACATTTTGTCCAAGAAGCGTCACTTCACACCTCCTCAAAATCTAATTTCTTCACTTGCAACACTCGTACTTGGGGCACCACTTTGCCTCCATACTTGTCCATGCTCGTGTCGATTTTCGTCGTGAGTTACCATCTTGTACTCATGTTTATATGGTCCCCATTAGACCTTTACTGTGTGGCAGCATAATTGAGTCGCCCTTGTTTAGAGCATCCGAGTTGAGTCATCATCACATTCATGGAGTCTATCCTGAGTCCCCTTGTATCCCGCTATAGTCCTCCATCCTTCATTGCTTGGTCCCTCTCTCGTGTCGCACATTATGGCCTCCAGTCCCACTATCCCCTATCCCTCATGATATTGTTTTATTCACTTCCAGGTCATCCATGCCCTTTATGCTCTAACAAGGGAACTCGTCCATCCACTACTCAGTACCCCCCATTTCATCATCACCCCTGGTGTCTGTTTGTTAATCGCTCTACTATTTTCTCTCATGCCTTAGTTGAGGACCCCTTATTGACTCACCTATTGCAGACCTCCTTCTGTCGACATCAGATCATTTATTTCAGAAGATAGGTCTAGAGGGCGGTATACCTTGGTTCCAAATTCCACTCTTGTTCAGTGCCTCGGATCAAGAAAAGGGACTCCTTATAGCCCTTTGACTTGATCGTTTCTCAGCTTCAGCTCCTTATAGCATGATCGAGATCCGTATACTTGATGGTTCAGTGATGCAGCATATTTGACTGGTGATTCCCGAGTGTGTGAGAGATGTTTCAGCCCTCATGAGGGGGTGGCCCTACAGGTAGCCCCTCACATGCCCAGATGACCTCTTCATTTCAGCCTTTGATGCAGCTCCATAGATTTGATGATGTCGGCCTCAGCCACTTGCAGTGCCTTTTTTATTGCATGTATCAGTTAGATTTTCAAAGCCCTTTCCTATTTACAGGGGCATCTGGGTTGTATTTGTATCTCATGTACTCAGATATTATTGTACAAGTCCTGGCTATAATCCCAGGCACAGTATGTATGTGGGATTCATTATCATATTTTTATTTGGCTCATGTTTATGCCAGCATGTACTTCATAGTTCAGTCCCTTGTTTACTAGACGCCTTATTCTTTGTACTTTGTCTCGGCGGGCATAGGTATGCCTCCCTCGCTGCCTATAGCACAGGTACTCACTCATAAAAAAGACTTGTTGAACCTGTAAGTCTCACCTCCTCAGGGTCTAGTCCTCTCAGCGCTTTGGTCTACCTTATATTTCTCTCTCTGACTTCCCCTTCGGTGTCTAGTGATTGAGTTCTTACAATGTACTTCAGTCATACGATTAGCTCCTAACACTCGCACGCTGAGGGCAATCTGTTACATACCATTTTTTCGTCATCTAACCTATTATTATTTGATGGACCCAAGTACACCATGTAAGACCAATTTTACCCTAAGTAAAATTGTTTTCACTATGAAAAATAACTTAATAAACCATATTTATTAAGTTGTTTATGGTCTTAACAGGAAACCCCATAAGGAAATATTAAATAAATCTAAATTTGTTTGATTTTCCTCAAGGAATAATTAGTTAAACAACAATTTAATTAATATTCCTGGTTATATTTAACCCAAAACAGGAAAATTGATTAGATAAATCATTATTTATCTTATTATTTTCTAGGAATAATTATTTAAACCTTATTTAATAATATTCCTTGTTAAATATGACTAAATTATTTATAAATAATTAAATAAATCATTATTTATTTGATTATTACTCAACCACATCCTTAAAATGATAAATAAATCATTTATTTATTTGTTATTTACAAATAAAGGGATTTGACCCAAGTCAAATTCATTTTCCCTCCAACAAATTTAATAAAATATTCCATAAAAATTGGATCTTGATTTGGTTAATATTATTTTAATTATGCACCAATATCTAGACTAACTCAATATTTTGTTATAAATAGAAGGGTTTTTCCATTTATTCACCACCTTTTGTTTCCTAAAGATAACTTTGGATCTATACTTTTGGTCTGACTTTGATCCACCATCATTGTCATGTTTTCTACCATTTTTCTTGTGAGATCCCTTTGAGTTCCACTTTTTGTCTGGGTTTTCTACACCATCAAGAGAGAGGGATTTTAGATCTGAAGTGCTGAGGACTTACAAGAACCCATCCCATTGAAGAGAACTGGTAACATCCTTCTATGTTTTCCTCTCAGGTGCCATTAATACAAAATTCATTCAACATATTCTTGTCTTGTGTATTGGATGCATGGAGTAAATCTCATTTTTATTTACTGTTTAATGTCTTTTGATGCATAGATCTAGATTTTTGCAGCATTTATCTTGATCACCTAATTGAAGATATAAGGATATTGGCAGCCATATTTGTTGTTAGGGTTATTTGTTATGCACAGCTAAAGTGGTATTTTTTCGTACACTTGCAATTAAGATTCATACTAACACCTTAACTAAACAATCATTAACTTCATTGATTACTGCTTGGTTGCCATATATATCCTCAAAAGGATGGTTTGATGACATGATGCGAGAGGTAGGAAATAATGGTTTTAGGCTTTATTTTCCAAATTCCATTCACTTGTATTTATGTTGAAGAGTTTTACTTTTGTTTTGTTTGGTTGGTGCAACGCTCACACAAATTTTCTTGTGTCTTAGGGTTTGTATCCTCTGTACACTTGCTTCAACAATTTCTTCAGGAGAAGGGTTCATCAAATCACTGGTTAGGAAATTACAAATTCTTCATTCATTAACACAATCTCAAAGTTTAGAATTTTATTTTGTGTTTAATAAATTCCTCCTTTTGTTTCCAATATTTCTGCCAGTTTAGAATATAGTTGTCGAGTCTTGTAATGAAGCCTTTATTTTTCGTCTAGATTACAACTTATCTGGGTAGTGTAAGTCGAAGAGTTTATTTCAATTTAGCTTTTCAAGTTTATGGTTTTCACTCTGAGTATTTTAATAATGTTTTGACATATTTCACTCATGGCATGATCCCAAAATTGTTTAAGGTAATCTCTCAACTGTTATTCCAACGGTTGAATTTTGTATTCCTATTTTTGTAGTTATTTTAACTCATAAATTTCCATTCTTGTGAACATTTTCACAGGTACTTCAACTATATCAGCTTGGGAGAAAAACTTGTCATTTTCCAAGATTGTTACTAAGTTTTTCTAATTTTGAAATGTTATTTTCTTGAACAAGAAGATCTTGGGTTATGGGTTGACTTAGAGATTTTCCCAAAATGATTAGAATAGGGTTATATGTTATCCAAATTATCTTTAGGGTTTGATCATTGGCCTTATTTTCATGTAATTAGTGTTACTAACTTGAAGGCTTCGTCCTTTCTTCATTCAATAATTGCAAGATTATGATAAGTTTTTTTTTAGGTTGTTTGGTAATATTTTGTTTACGACATATTGTCAGTCTAAAATTATTTATTGCAACATCAGCTTGGAAATTTTATGTAAAAAATTCATACATCTGGTTTCTAATACATGTTTTTCTACAGTTAATGTCGTTCTTACTATTCGTATATAATTAAAATATTTTTTCTCCTGTCTATACTCTTCCTTACTCTTCAAAAATCAATTTATGGATTTATATTATATCAATCATTTTTGTTTTCATATAGAATATGCCCTTTTTTGTATTTCTTATATTTTATAAATATTTTAGTTACTATAATTTGTTTTGCTCGTATAATTACAGGGATGTTATATGTGTATTTACATACAATTATTTATATTCACTTTAAAGCCCTTAGTAGGTCCCTACCCAGGAACCTGCCCCCGGTTTCCAGATTCTACCGTGAGGGTCCTGGACTATTCAAGCTAACAGGTCGAGGTTTGTTTCGGTTTGGACTAACCTGACCTGCATTCAAAATATGTTTACTATTTACTATTCGGGTCTTATGATATATTAAAACAATAATAATGTAGGTTTTAATCTTGTACAAAAATTATCTACAAACGAACTCTTGAAATATAAATAATAGCGTGAGCATAAAACATAAAATAGATATACATAGATATTTTCCCCTGAATACCAAAATCGGGACTACCAACTTGATTTTTCATTATATTCCTTTCAATGTTACAATACATATATATACATGTCGAAGCATTTATAAACCCCAATCCATTAACCCTAAATTAGAACATAATTGTAGCTACCTTGACCGGATCTGCAAAATACCATGAACAGAAAACCATCATGCCCAAAACCATGTGCTAAAACCATTCACAAAACCATAGGTAGGTCTTCCCACCTAATATAGGGTCCAAAACAATTTTCTTAGGGCACTACCCCAGACCCCATGCAGGGGGGCCACCTCCCCCCTGCATACCCCCCCACAGGGGGGGCTGCGCCCCCCCTGCGACCCCCCTCATGGAAAGAATATAACACACACCCAACATTCTCCCACTTGTTGTTTTCTTTCCATAGGGAGCCACATGAGAGCTTATTCATTGGTCCAGCCCTACAATGTACCCATTGTTTCTTTACACCAAGAGAACTTCTCAGTGCTCACATACTTTTTCAATGCATCTGCAACAGTATTCAAAGTGTCCACCTTTACCAACAACACCTTTTTATCCTCAACCATGTCTCTCACAAAGTGATACTGAACATCAATGTGCTTTGTCTTTGAATGATAAGAAGGGTTCTTACCCGAGAAAAATGCACTTTGGCTATCACAATCTATCCTTATAGCTCGCTGCACCAACCCCATACTTGAACACAATCTCTGAAACCAAACTGCTCCATTTCTTGCATGAGTGGCTTCCATGTATTCTTCCTCTATAGTTGAAAGGGCCACTACAAACTATCTTTTACTCATCCAAATGACTGCACCTCCAAATAGGCTAAACACATTCCCACTTTTAGATCTTCTTTGATCCAGATATTCAACCCAGTCTGTGTTAACAAAGCCACGAATGCCCAAAACTATGTCCAATCATGATCTTCCTTGCTAGCATAGACCATAATCACTAGTGCCATGCAGATATCTGAAAACTCGTTTCACTGTTGTCCAATGTTCCTTCCCTTGCTTTTACATAAACCTGCTCAATACTCCCAATACATGTGCAATATCTGGTCTAGTTCAGACCATTGCATACATCAGGCTACCCACTACACTTGCATATGGAACACGAGACATGTTCTCTTCTTCTTCTTGTGTCTTGGGGCACTATTCAATAGATAAATTTACACCTACAGGAATAGGAACCCTCAACGATTTACTATCCTACATATTGAACCTCTGCAATATTGTCTCGACATACTTCCTTATGTTTAACCAGATCTTCCTCTTTGCCCGATCTCATTTAATTTCCATGCCCAAAATATAGTTTGCAGCACCAAGATCCTTCATGTCGAACTTGGAGAACAATTGTGTCTTCAAATCCGAATAATTTCTTTGTCATTTCCAACCAACAACATATCATCCACATACAAGACCAAATAAATAACACGGTCACCAATTAATTTAAAACAAACAAAATGATCCTCTTCTTTTTTATGAAGCCAAGTCCTCATATATATGTATCAAATTTATGATACCACATCCTTGCTGATTTTTTTAACCCATAAAAAGACCTTTTTAACCTGCGTACCAATTATTTCTTACCCTTCACCGCAAAGCCTTTGGGTTGATTCATGTAGATCTCCTATTTCAGATCCCCGAGTAGAAATTTTTTCTTCAAATCCATCTGTTCTACCTCAAAACAAAATGCAACAGAAATAGACAAAAGTAATATAATAGAAGTTACCTTAGCAACAAGAGGAAAAATGTCACCAAAATAAATTCCTGATACCTGGGAATAACCTTTTTCTACCAACCGAGCTTTGTATTTCTCCACCTTGCCTTCTACATTCATCTTCTTCTTAAACACCCATTTTCTTCCAATGTGTTTCCTTCCAATAAACAACTCCACCATCTCCCATGCCTCATTTTTGTGCAAGGATACCATTTCATCAACCATAGCCTCCTTCCAAATTTTTCCATCCTCTGAATCCACTGCCTCCTTGATAGTTCTTGGATCATCATCAGTGATAGATAAAGAACAATTTGAACAAAAATTATATGGACTATACCTTTTTGGTTGCCTTATTTCTCAAACTGGTCTTCTCACAGCTAGAGTTTGTGGCTCTTCCTCTTCTGAATCTTGTTTTGTTGTAGAGTTTGATTCTTCCTCCTTTAGCTCAAACTCTATATTCTCAAGTTCGTTTGGTAGGACTTCTTTTTTAACAACATCTTTCACCTATCTAAACACCACATCTCGGTTGTACACAAACTTCCTTGTTTCTAGGTTCCAAATCTTATAACCTTTTAAACCATCCTTATACCCAATAAAGATGCACATTTCAAATTTACTATCCAACTTGGTTATTTTTCCCTTTGGAATATGTACATATGCATCACAACCAAATACCCTCAAATGTGAAAGAGAGGGTTTCTTACCATTCCATACCTCATATGGAGTCTTATCCTCCAACACTGATGAAGGTGATATGTTAACCAGATAGCATGTAGTCTCCATTGCCTCTGCCTAGAATTCTTGTCCTAGCAGGTACCACTAAGCATGATTCTTGCCTTTTCCATCAATGTCCTGTTCACTATTTTTGCAACTCCATTTTTCTAAGGTGTGTATGGAGTATTATTTTCCATGCTATACCACACTTCTTACAGAACTCTTCAAATTCCTTCTTGCAGAACTCTCCACCATTATTTGTCCTCACCACCTTTATCTTATTCTTTGTCTTGTTTTCTACCATAGCCTTAAAATCTTTAAATATGTCAAAGACTTCTTTTATTTCTCAGGAAATATATCCATGTATTCCTTGAGAAGTAATCTATAAATGACACAGAATACATAGACTTACCTAGTGATGGAACCGACACAGATCTAAACACATCACTGTGCACAAGATATAATATCTTGTTCGCCCTCTTAGCACTAGAAGGGAAACTCACCTGATTCTGATTCCCATATACACAATGTTCACAAAAATTGAAATCCATAGAGAAATTAGACATACTTTCTACCATACCATTACCATGCAGTATTCGAAGACCCTTCTCTCCAATATGTCCAAGCCTTTGATGCCATAGCATGGTATCTTCTCCAGAGACCACTAGGATTTCTGCTTCACTTTCAAAACCACAGAATTGTTGCACCCATCAATAACAGTGATATCCAGAAGATTGTACAAAGTTCCAATCTGAACTACCCACAAAAATATCAATGCTCCCCGAACCATATTGCAGGTATCTTTCTTGAACATTGTTTTTAAACCTATATCATCCATCTTTCTTGAAGAAATCATATTTCTGGCCAATGCAGGAATATGCAGAACACCAGAAAGTGTTCTAATCCTTCCACCTTGCAACTTCAGCTTGACTTTTTCAAGTCTGAAAATTCTAGCCTTCCTATCATGCCCTAATAAGACGTCACCACCATCATACTTCTCATACTCACAAAACCACTTTGTATGGGGAGTGAAGTGAAAGGATGCACCTGAGTCAATGATGACGCCTCATGATATACAAGTGTATTTGAATAATAAGCCAAGTACACATCCCCACCTTCATTTGAGGTGGTTTTCGCCTCTGCAAAAGGAGCATCATCAAATCCCTTTCATGTCTCAGGAGCCTTATATCTACAGTCCTTTTTGAAGTGCCCTTCCTTTCCACATTTCCATCACACCTTTACAAGGTTTACAGGAGATTTAGATCTCCCACTCGAGAAAATTTTTTTTTCTATTGTAGGACCATCCTCGTATAGACAAGGCATCTCCATTCTATCCCTCCATATTTTTTCGTCTCATTTCCTCCAACAGCAGGGCTGAGACAATTTCATCAAACTTCAAGGTAGTTTCACTGCTACCTATTGCAACAGCCAGATTGTCCAACAAATCTATTAGAGAAGACAACAAAATGATGCACTTACCTGCATCTGAGATTTTAATATCAACATATATAAACTAACTTACCACTGTATTGAAGGCATTCACATGCTCCGTCACCAAGTCTCCATCCTTCATCCTCAAGTTATATAACCTTTTCCACAGGAACAATTTTTTCACCAGATACTTAGATTGGTACAAAGTCCCTAACTTGTCCCACAAAGCCTTCACACCTTCCCCAGATACATTCAACAATACTAAATCTGAGATACACAACTGTATTATGCTCTTTACTTTCTGATCCAACTTCACTTAGTATTCATCTGACATTGTCATCAGTTTATTACCCGGATCTACCATGATCCACGAGTGAAAATATGAATTTGGGTTACACTTTTTCCCTTTTTTAAGAAAAATATCATTTTTAGAAGTTCTTCAACTTTCTGCAAGCCAAAAAAAAATTGTTTAGAATTTCATTTTACAGTAAAAATAAAACTTGTCAGAAATTTTATTAGCTTTCTATTACTTATTTTTTGGAATTTTTGTATTCACATTTGATATGTCAACTTAGCAATTCTTTGAGTGTGTGTTCTTTAACAATCAAGAGATTCATAAAAAGTCATTTTGTTCAGCGCTAGTGTATTCTTTGTTAATTTGGTATTTTTGAGAAAAAAATTGTGTTGCACCAATCTAGACAGACTCTACTTTGGTATCATTATATTTATGAAACCAACTAATGCATATCATAATTACTAAAAAATTTTGAACTGAAACAACATGAAAAAATTGTAGATTTGGGTTATGTTTCGTTCACGGTCAAGTTTATCAACATAATAGTTATAAACTAAAAATCTAAAAACTACCCATTATAGACGACGGACCAATGTAATGCACCATAAATTTTTCATTTTTTTTATAACGTATTTTGGGAGATACAAAATTTTCATTTCACTATATCATAATGACATTTATAAATTTTTTGCACCCATTTTATTAGAAAAATAATTAAAATTAGTAAATATCTATGGAATTCCATAAAAGTTGTATTTGTTGAAAGTATACTGAATTCTGCAAATGTTAGTCTTAGTTTTGAAAGTTAATTCATAAAATTTGATGAATTTTAACCATTCCAAAGTGGAATAAATGTGTTCAGAGCCGAGTTGCAGCGTAGTTGTAGATGTTTTAATTCGGCTGAACTTTTGTAATAGTTCGTCCGAAATTTTCTCGATGTCCTGTCCTGTTAGTTTTAACAACAGAAAAGTTCGGTCGAAATTTTGGTTACTCATTACGTTAGCCGCCAAAAAAAAAAAAGATGAATCCCCTCCTAAAAACACATTCGCAAACTCTATAAATAAACGAAAACCAAATCATTATTTTCACACATTTATTCATTTAGGCTGAATTTTCATACTAAATCTTTTGGGTTGAATTTTCAAAGGAAATTTTTTGGGCTAAATTTTCAAAGGATATTTTGGGCTAAATTTGCAAAGGACATTTTATTGGTGGAGTTTTTTTTATAGTAAGTGTTTTGGGCTCAAGTAAATCTTTTGTGATGATTTTTTAAAGTAAGTTTTTGTCTAAATTTTTAAAGTGGTTTTTTTTTTTCAATATTTTGAAGGAAATTTTTTGAGCTTCACTTTCAAAACACATTTTTTTGGTCAAATTTTTAAAGTAAGTGTTTTGGGATGAAGTCTTTTGTGCAGAATTTTTAAAGTGAGTTTTTTGAAATTATGTCTTTAGTGATGCTTTTTTAAAATGAGTTTTTGTCTAAATTTTTAAAGTGAGTTCTTTTTGCAGGATTTTGAAGGAAATTTTTTGAGCTTCATTTTCAAAAGGAATTTTTTTAGCGGACTTTTTGAAGTAAGTGTTTTGGGTTGAAGTCTTTTGTGCTAAATTTTTTAAGTGATTTTTTTTCAAGTTAAGGTTTTTGCGATCAATTTTTAAAGGGAAATTTTGTCTAAATTTTGATAGTGACTTTTTTGCAAGTTTTTGAAAGAAAATTTTGGAACTTCATACTAAATTATCATGGGAAATCAAAGAAATTGCAAGAGAAAATATGATCGAAAAAGAATCCTTGAGGCTCGTAGAGAATACAGGAGAGAATATCACAAAAAAAGTAAAGAAGAACGCTCAAATATTGAAAATGAAAATAAACCTCAACTAGAAGTTGAAGCAAGTATGTAACTGTAAATATTATAAATGATATGTAAAATTTAACTAGCTTGTATTGTGAAACTTATTTTTTATTTGATGAAATAATTTGAAAAATATGTTACAATGTAAACAGAGAGAGATATTTTGCATAACATTGATGATGAGATAGAAAATGTTGAAAGACCAAGTCAAAAATATAATGAACCAATAATTGAAGATGTTGTTGAAGATGTTGAAAGATATTCAAGCGAAGAAACTGAATCACCAAGTGTGTATATATATATTTCATGTGTATTATTGGAATTATACATATTTATTAATTTTTCAATTTCATTCAAACTCTATTTTTTAATTTAATTATTTATTGAATATTTAAACCCATTTTATACATTTAATTCTCATATGTATAGATGAAATCAATATCGATGATGAGACGTTAGAAAATGTTGACACTGACATGTATGGAGATAAAAAAATTAACCATGTTGTACGATAGATATGTTCTTCAAAGATGAAAATGTGGTAGTTCAAGCCCAAATTTTGAGAAGTCTCTTAATATCAAATAAATTAAAAGAATATATGACTCTATTAGGTATTCGAAAATCAACGAAAGATTAAAAAATGAAGGAAAATGTGATACAAAATATAAATAGTGCTCTAAAATCAATTGGAAGATCTAGAAATAAAATTGATTTAGATGCACATAGAGCAATACAAATGGAAGTGGTTTCATCAAGAACTAAAGTAAATTGTTTTGTAAAATCGATGGCAGAAGCATCAGGGACCTCACGAAAAACATTGCACAAACATGAGAAATTTCGATTGCAAATAGATGTAAATGATGAGCTCACTTGTTGGACAGTTATTGGTAGGAAACCATACAAAGATAGACTTGGAGAATATGTTAAACTATATATATATATATATATATATATATATATATATATATATATATATATATATATATATATATATGAATATTGGATGAAAAAATAACGTGTTTCACCAAATTCAAGGGATGTGATGTGGCGAAGAATAACACGAAATCAGTACGAAGAACATGCAAAACACATCTTGGACACCACTCATATAGAGTTGTTCAATAAGTTCAGAGAAGATAATCATGGAATTAATGTCTCAATTAGTTATTTTGTTCAACAAAAACCATGGTATGTTAAACCTATCACTGTACGTGACACTTGTTATTGTCATTATCATGTGGAATTTCAGTTATATTATGACAGATTCCTTAATTTTAATAAAACATTTTGGAAAAATTCACCTCCTCCTTTCGTTATCCATGATTTCATATCCGAAATTCTATGTGCAAGAGAAAGTCATGAATTATTTTATCAAAAGAAATGTGTTGGTGGTAAAAAATGTGATCGTTGTGGAAATTTGACCTTATTTCACAACAAATATCCTGATGATATAAATGATAAATCATTGTCCAACATAAAAGCGAAATGGAAGAGATATGAATTTTTTCATACATTGATTGGTTCAAGTAGTACTACAAGTACTAATAGGATTGATTTACAACAAGAAGAAATTTTTGTGATAAGGATTTTGAAGAAGATTGAGGCAGAGATTTATAAACACACCAAGCATTCCCATAGAGCTTGATGACAGGACTTGCAATTCAAAAAGTCCCATGAATTTTTTCCACCAGGGACCATTTTTTCAATAGTTGATTTTGCAGAAAAATATTTTCATTATGAAATTTAGCTTGAAAGAGAGCTCGTGAACCATGGCCGCCTAGGGTTTCGCCTGAATCTCACTACGATAGCCTCACTGGAGCGTCAGGCCCTGCTACAGCAACCAAGTACCTTAGTTCATGATACAACTGCTGGGTCAAAGCACTAGACATGAACATTCAGACGGGGGAGGCTGATGGGCCTCCCCCTATGGGCAATAATGACAAACATGGCAGGACGGAATCTACAACCGCAGAACAAACAAAGAATCAAATTGTACAACCATAGGAAGAAGAAGCTCTTAACAAGGGGAAAGAGAAGGAAGGCACGACAAATGCTGAGCAAGTGCAAGTAACCTCGTCCACTTGCAAGCCAATAGCTGCTGAGTGACCCAAGATTGACTTACCCAATCATAGAATCAATGCCCAAATATAGTTTATGAAGGACCATGCACTTATTGGAAAATTTATCAGTTTTTGGCCAACAGAAAAAGCCTTACAAGTTTGGATTGCCTCCAAATGGAAGCCCAAAGGCCACGTTACCTTACAGCTTGGGCCGAAAGGCTTCTTTAATGCCATTTTCAACTGTATCGAGGATAGAAATAGGGTTTTAGACGGAGGCCGATACTTTTTCAATGTTGCAGGTCTATATCTAAGGGATTGGGTGGAAAGATTCAACCCAGACAAAGAGGACTTCAGCTGGGCACCAATATGGATACGAATGTATTGTCTACCATTGGAGTACTGGGATGAAGAATCTCTAAAAGACATTGGTAATGGCCTTGGCGAATTCATCAAGATAGCGGAAGAAACAAAGCTGAGAAGATACACCTCATATGCTCGCATTTGTGTTTACATGCGGCTCGGTAAGGCTCTCACGGATTCGGTAAGCTTATTTCATGATGATTTTGAATGGATTTAGCCCATAGATTATGAGGATGTGCCTTTTAGGTGCAGAAAATGCCATGCTCATGGCCTTCTTTTCCGTGACTGTCCCCTCAATATCCCTCCCAAAGCCTCAGACACAATGGAGAAATCTGATCCCAAAGGGTTTACCAAAGTTAATAATCGGAAAAAGCATGCTAAAAATCCAGTCTCCACCCAAAAAAAGAGCCCACAACCCAATCCATCAGCCCCATCCACTAGCAATAGCTTTGAGCTCCTGTCTCAGCAAGTTATTCCTAAATCTGAGCCCCACAAACCCTTTGCACAGCCCTCCATACCCTCATCCTCCACTTTCAACAAGGAACAAAAAACACCTGAGTCTGAGCCTCATGTTGCACAAAAGGCAATAGACACACCCGCCTACCTTAACAAGGAAAACGACACCGCATTGAGGCAAGTGACAGAAATTGATATCGACGGTTTCTTACTAGACCCAGCAAAGACCAACAGCGCAGTGTCGGAAAATAGCCAAAGGGTCTACATGGAAGAAGACTCAGAGGCTTTCGACATAGGAGATCTGGACATTAATGGTCTTGAACAAGATTGTCAGCAGCAGGACTTTGAAAAAATAACAGAAGGGAAACTTGAGTCCTTGGAGGTTGTTCTTTCTAAAGCACATCAGTAGAAAACCCTCGGCATTCAGCCAGGCAGCAGTTGGGATGGAAAAAACCTCAATAAAGATACCAAGAAAAGAGGTCGGAAAACGGATTTACAAAGAACAATCCTTGTGGGACAAATCCTAGTGGAATCAGGCAGATATGCTAAGCTAACGAAGTACTATAGTCCGATCACAAATAGTCAACCATGAAGCTAATCTCATGGAATTTTCATGGGATTAACAGCACCAGGAAATATAGAATGATAAAGAACATGATATAGCATGAAAAACCCCAAATCTTTCTCATGGAAGAAACAAAATGTAACAGTACTACTCTAGGATCCATTCTTTCTCGAGCATGGCCTGGTTTTCAATCAGTGGCGATTGATGCTTCAGGAGCCTCAGGAGGACTTGCCATTGCTTGGAATCCTCAAGCCATCACTCTCTCAGATTTCCATGCATCCCATCATCTCATTCAGACCACCTTCCATATAATAGGAACCAATACACATGGTCCCCTGACCAATGTTTATTTTCCTCAGGATTCCTTGAATAAAATAGTGCTTTTAAACACTCTAGAAGCTCTCAACTCCAATCAAAATCACCCACTTTGGCTCAGTAGTGGGGATTTCAACATGATCACTAAATTGGAGGAAAAAAAAGGCAGCAGAATCAAGCTGGAAAATGATAGTAGCCATTTTCGAGAGTACATACAAAAAAACTAGCCGATCAATTTACCATTCAATAATGGCATTTACACATGGAATAATAGAAGGTCAGGGACTCAGCAATCGCTTCTCGATTAGAAAAATTTCTCATCTCAGACAATTCCATTCACCTAGGCGGATATTTTACGGCCTCAATCCTCCCATTCTCAAGTTTGGATCATTGGCCTATCTCATTACAATGGCAACGGCCAAGGGAAACAACAAAAATACCCTTCCGTTTCAAAGCCTTTTGGCTTTCGCATCCAGATTTCAAAACTCTGGTTCATTCTACTTGGAAGGGCTTTATTCCTCCTACCGACTCCTTAATGTACCAGTTCCAGCAACGCCTCAAGCATCTTAAGAAAATTATCAAGCATTGGAATATTTCCACCTTCGGCAACATTTTTTAGGCTCAAAAAATTCTTGAACAAAAAATGAAAGAGCTACAACAGAGAATTATCGAGGAAGGGAGATCAGACTCTCTAGCCAAATAGGAAAAAGACCTTGCAGCTCAGCTGGACGATAGAAGGAAGCAAGAGGAAGTGCTTTGGAAACAAAAATCAAGAATCCGATGGCTAAAGGAAGGGGAAAGAAATATGAAATTATTTCATAGGACCACAATACAGAGAAGAATGCACAATAACATAGCTATGCTTTAGAACCAGCAAAGGGAAATACTGGAGGAACATGCTAACATTGAGTGCGAACTCCTCAATCACTTCATGTCCATTCATCAATAACCTCCAGTGAACAGGCAACCTGCAATCGATAGAATTCTACAACACGTGCCTAAGATAATCATGGAAGAAAAAAATAAGCTCCTTCTCCAATCGGTCACGACAATGGAAGTCGACAATGCAATGGCACAATTGAAAGATGGGAAAGCCCCTGGGCCCGATGGATTTACTTCAAATTTATTCCATCACTTTTGGGATCTCATTAAAACAGATGTCTGGAAAGTTTTGGAGGAATCCAGAACAATGCATTGGTTTCTGCCTTCGATCAATGCAACCTTCATAGCTCTCATACCCAAAGAAGATCAACCCAACACTCCGGATAAGTTTCAGCCAATAGCTCTATGCAACATTATCTACAAAGTCATCTTGAAATTCATAGCTAATAGACTCAAGCCGCTACTACCTGCCTTGATCTCCCAGGAGCAATCTGGATATGTTGAGGGCCGTCAAATCCTTGATGGCATCATCTTAACTCATGAGATCATACACTCTTTGAAGCACAATAAACAAGCAGGTGTGCTTCTCAAAATTGATTTATCAAAAGCTTTTGACAAATTAAGTTGGACCTACATAAAGAAAATGCTCACTGCTTTTGGTTTCAATATAACTTGGGTTAGATGGGTGATGAGTCTTATATCCTCTTCCCTTTTCTCCATCCTGGTCAATGGTATTCCTTCTAAACCTTTCTCCCCTTCTAGAGGCATTCGCCAAGGAGATCCCCTCTCCCCATTCCTCTTTGTCCTCATGGTTGAAGGTTTAGGACATTTTTTAAAGCATGCTCATGCCAATCATAGCCTCAAAGGCATCTCTATTCATGTGTCCCCTACCACCATGCATCAGCAATTCGTAGATGATAATATGTTATTTGGGTATCCTTCCGTCCAAGAAGCTTCCACTCTGAAATCCTTGCTAGATACCTTCTCTGAAGCCTTCGGAAATACTATAAATACTATCAAGTCTCATATTTTCTTCTTTCACACCCCCTCAGTCTCACAAAGAAACATTGCCCAAATTCTTGGATTCACCATAGCCAAATTACCATCCAAATATTTAGGTGCACCTCTGATCGACTCATCTATCAAGCATTCCTCATGGCAACTCCTCCTGGAGAAACTTGAAAGTCGTCTCTCCTCATGGACATATCGAACCTTAAATATGACCAGTAGGCTGGTGCTCATTAAAGCGGTTCTACAAACTATGCCTCTATACCTCTTTTCGGTGCTTGCAGCGCCCAAGTGGGTCCTCAAGAGGATCAAGGATCTACAACGCAATTTCTTGTGGGGATCCTCAGGTCAAAATTGCAAATGGGCCCTTGTGAAATTGACAACAATCTCGCATCACAGTAATGCAGTGATGGGAATGAAAATATGGTGGAAATGGCTCACAGCTCCATACACGCCCTGGGCCAAACTTTGGACAGCAAAATATGCAAACAACAAACCACCGGAGGAACTAATCAAACTCGCAAATAACAATGCTGGCTCACTCATCTGGAATGTTGCTCATCAGCACAAAGATATGCTTCAGCAACATAGTTTTTGGGAAATTAGAAATGGTGAAACTGCTAGATTCTAGGAAGATTCTTGGCAACAACGACCCAACCTCATCGACACCATTCAACCCCAACTGCTTGAGGCACATGATAACTCTCAAAGCGTAACAATGGCTCACTTTTGGACTCATTATTCCAATCAGGGTTACAGACAATGGAAAAAAGCTGAACAAATTGCTTCGCAAGAACAGGAGGACATACAAAGGGCGATTGATATTGAACTCAGTACTCGACAAATCATACACTCAGATCAACATGAAATTTTAAGGTGGGGATAAACTCCAGGAGGTATCTACACCACCAAGGAGGCATATGCACTAATGATTCAAATGCAGGAACCTGTGGATCCGCTATGGGAAAGGATGTGGCTCCTCGGAATTTGGCCCAAAGTATCCACTTTCATATGGATGCTCAGCCATAAGAGAATCCTCACTTGGGATAACCTTTTAAAATGAGGATTTCACAGACCATCATACTGTCCTAACTGCAAACAGAAAAATGAGACCATTCAGCCTCTGATGGATTCGTGTACCCTAGCCACTACTCTATGGGAAAAGCTTAGCTTCAGATGCCAACGAACTTGCAAAGCCTTAGAGGATATCATCAGCACTGTCCGTAATTGGATCCCCAATCCATACAGTAGCAAGATCCTAAATTCTCTATGGCAAATTCTTCCGAGCCTACTTCTTTGGACCATCTGGAAAGAAAGAAATAGGCGAATCTTTAAAAACCAAAGCACTCCACTGGAAACACTATGGAGCAATCTATGTCAGAACATTCAAGAAACTCTCCAACTCCAGCCTTGGAAAAAAGAAGACTTCCCCACCGATGCTAAGGAACAGATTATTTTGGAAAATTGGCAGCTATATCTCCCTCCAGTCCAGAGTGATACCCTCACCACCCCCATCATAGCCAAACCTTCTACTCAATGGAAACCTCCTCCTCATGGAATCATCATTTTAAACTTCGATGGTGCCTCAAAAGGAAATCCAGGAAAAGCAGGGTTTGGAGGCATTTTCAAAAATCATGAAGGCACTCCACTTCTCATCTACTATGGCTCCATTAGCTGGGATACGAATAATTCTGCAGAATTGGAGGGGCTGTGGTAGGGTCTCAGGCTTGCACATTAGAATGATCTTCACCCGGTTCTAATAGAAGGGGACTCCCAATTACTTATTAACATGGCCAACAAAATTCAATCAGGGACCCCAGCATGCAAGGTTGCTACAAGCTGGAGGCTTGAAACCCACTTAGATATCATAGAACAATGGTTAAGAGAAGGGTGTGCCCTCACCTTCACTCATATCAGAAGGGAAGGAAAAAAAATAGCTGATATTTTGGAAAATATTGGGGTTGATCAAGATCAAGTGTTGGAAGAAGGACCTCTAACAATCCTCAAGGATAATGCTCATGCCCAGGAATGCTCTGCTCTGGTGCATAAAGACACCACATCCCCAGCTGCGAGTGATATATATGCGAATCATGTGGATGGGAATTTCTATTACGTTGAGGCATGTTGAAGGTGGCAAGTGGCGCTTCCATTTATCTAACCGTAACATTGCATTAACATTCCAAATGAATTTTCCTTCAATGCGGCTCACTTTTCGATCGCTCGTTGTTCGATTGCTTCTTTACCTTGTAATGGCTCCTCCAAAAGCCTCTAGGCCTGCTCTTGAGTTTATTCCTCTACCCCTTTAGGACAATTGCCCTCTACAGGCTGAGAATTCCTTTCTTCGCACTTCCACTGGCAAATGCTGCCCAATTCTCAGTTGTGTTGAGTTTGGCACTGGCTTCCACTTCTCTCAGAGTACATTCTGCCCTCTCAGCCTCAATTCAACCCCTGCTGCCTCCATTGCGCTCTCTGCTGTCTTCAGCAGCAACCAATCCTCTGCATTCTCCACTCAGCATTATCTATTCTCTCCTCCCCTTGAATAAATGTTGAGGCTACGTCATAGAATGAGATGCAGATGAGGCAGCAGTAGAGGAAGACTGCCTCGCTCCTCGCCTTCTTCTCGATCGCCTACTTCTGGCTCAAGTGCCACTGCCTCGCCCTCTTCTGAGTACTTCACTCCATGTTATCCTGATACGAGAAGTGGTAGAGGTAGAATCCGTTCTGCCAGCTTTTTTTCCCAGCATTCCCAGCATTCTGGCCCTTCTAGCTCACAGTCCTCTCCATTCACTGCTCAGTTCACCTACAAATGCACCATGAATCGACCCATCATCAAAGCCACCATCTCTGTCAGGTTTCAGGAGGTTGTGCAAGCTGTTTCTCTAGGTTTGCATCAGGAAGAGCCTCACCATGCAGTTCATAATGAGCCCTCTGCATGCACCAGTCACCAGGCTCACATTGGCATAGGCATCGCGGTGGTTGACTTTGTTGAGCAACCTCAGACTGTTGGTGTTGAACGAGAACAGGAAAATGTGGATGCACAGGACGCCTGCAGTTGTCGTATTGTTGAAGAACGTCCAACTCCTCCTCATGACTACTAATTCTGCCAGCTTCTTTTGGAAACAGGTTCTCAGATCTCATTTTCTTGGGTTCTTTCTTGTCTTTTTGGAAACAATAGCTAGTTTTTTTGGAAACATATCAGTTTTTCTTGAACTTATGCCGGTTTCCCCTACGAGGGCGGCTCTTCTCTTTTGGACTCCACTGGTTTCCCATTTTTGGGCAGTCGCTTACATGTCTCGGATGATATATGCAGAGTATCATGGCTAGGAACTGCTGAGGCCAGTGCCTCATTGTACATTATGTTTCAATAATAGAATTTAGCTAAATTTAGAAAAAAAAATAGTTGATTTTGCAGATAATTATACATTTGTTGCACAAAATAAAATATAGAGTGAATAATATCGTTATGGCCAAGTCTCCATGATTGTCCATATTCTATAGTGATTCTATATAGACACGTTGAAAAAATTGTTGATCATATAGAAAGCACCTGTGAAAATCGACATGTTATTAAAGAATATCATGTTTATATCATTGATGATCGTACACATGATACACATTTTGTACAACATTTTTTTGATAATATTTATGACTCATTGAAAGGCCGTGAAATAAAATTCATTGAATATTAGATATGGTCAGATGGATGTGCAGGTCAATTCAAATATTCACAATCATTCTTTTGGTTGTGACATCTTCATATGAAAACCCGTATTAAACATTGTTGGAATTTCTTTAAGACTGGTCATGGAAAATGAGAACATGATGGTGCAGGGGCATGTATAAAAGGAGCACTTCAAAGATATCAAATGGACCAGTCTGCAGATCGACTTGTATCAGCTGAACAAGTTTTTCAATGGTGCATCGTTGCACCAAGCCATGAGACAAACCCATCAAGGGAAGTACAAATGTACATGTACATATATACAAATTAACTTGCATATATATATATATATATATATATATATATATATATATATATATATATATATATATATATATACATTTAATGTATGAACTGATTTTTATTAAATTTCTAATTTTAAACAATATTTATCACAGTGATTATCTTTGATCATATATAAATTGCATTTTAAATTCTTGTTTGAATTTTTCATATATGATTTTTTGGAATATTGGGGTCGAAGAGGTAAATAAATCGATTGAAAATGACACTGAAACAGTAAAAGGGACTCAAAAATTGCATTCAATTAAAATAAAGGAGTACCAAAATGTGTTTGCATTTGATAAAAGAAAATATTCTTTTTTTTGTCTTGTTTGCATAGAGGACACACAATTCAATGATCTTTATGAAAGAATATGTATGTAAAAGTTGTCAACATACAGAGCTAAATACAAAGGGGAAAATATCAGTTTCAAACTTTGAGGAGATGCAATAAGAGGAGACTATAATATCATCTGAAGGTGATCGAGTTTCTTATCTTGTTAGAGAAGGTAAAATTTCAATTGCTTTCAAATGATAGATATCTAGAAATAGACAATAAAATCAAGTACACATGTTAATTTTAAAGTTAATTTTTCATGTCAATTATGATCTAAATTTATCTACACTTGTTTTATTGTGCAAGAGATGTTTTTTTTTGTAGTTGCACCTGTTCACAACCTAGAAAATTTCAAGTATTATTTGATGTGGTGCACTGAATGAAAGATGAAATTATTGGGAAAATATGATGATAATGGGTTTATATATGAAAGAGGGTCAATTATACTGAAAGGTTATTTTTTCCAACAAACTCATCAAAGTGAGTATTTTTTACATTCAATACTATCAACCTAATGTCATAAGTTTTCAATATAATCACTTGGTGTGTGCAGCGTGCATGAAGTTGATAGAAATTCAATCAAGGAAAAAATTGAAAGTTAAGAAATGGAAAATGTCAAAAGTTAACCATGAACGGATCATAGAGAATGGTATTCCATTATAATTTTCTTGATTGAACTTCCAAACAATTTCTTCTCCTTGGATTCATCTTTGAGAACTTACAGTTCAAGTACAAATTGTTAACCTTTATTTTTGTGCACTCTTAAGTTGTTCATTATTAATAAAAATATTGAGCTACATTTAGTTATATGTATATTGTATGTTATTTACAAGTGTATTGACGATTTGATTCTATTGATATTGTGTTTGCATGCACACAACAAGTAATTTAAATGTACATACATGTGCATTCTCTGGTCTTAAACGGTTTCATACATGAATGAAATTATTAATACATGTTAGTTAATTTTATGTCATGATTGCAAAATGTATGTATCTAGATCATATTTGATAATGAAATTTTAAGTTATAATTGTTTTATATATCTAAAGAAAATTATAAGATTCATTCAAATGCAAAATGTGTACCACGTTTTATAATTTCCAGTTTTATAGATATTAAAAGTTAACTATATCAACTGAGATCCATAGTAGCATTTCTATGTATATTAATGCATTTAATGTTGTATACCATATTTTTTATGCAATTTTAAAAATTTATGATTGTTGTAGACAGATCACGTTATAACATGTGATCACATACAAAATGTAACAACTAAATGCAAAAGTACTTCAATCATTGTTACATATTCATGAACTTAAATATGTAAAATCATCTATGATTGTTTTAAATGACACATGATCATGCAAAATGTACCTAAATATCACCTTTAATAGACATCTACACCTAATTATAAAATTCACTTTTTCAAATGCATAATGTACCACATGTGTTTTGTAATTTTCAATTTCAATCTAGATTAATTTTTAATAAAAAACTTACAAAACAACAAGTTAAAAACAACATAATAAAATCATCTAAGTTAACAAATTATACCATGTGATCACATGCAAAATGTAACAACTAAATGCAAATGTACTTCAATCATTGTTACATATTCATGAACTTAAATATGTAAAACCATCTATGAGTATTTTAAATAAAGCGTGATCGTGCAAAATGTACCTAAATATCACCTTTAATGGACATCTACACCTAATTATAACATTGACATTTTCAAATGCATAATGTACCACATGTGTTTTGTAATTTTCAATTTCAATCTAGATTCATTTTAAATAACAAACTTGACAAAACAACAAGTTAAACAAAACATAATCTTATCATCTAAGTTAACAAGTTATACCAACATGTGATCACATGCAAAATGTAACAACTAAATGCAAATGTACTTCAATCATTACATTATATTTTCATGAACTTAAATATGTAAAACCATCTATGATTGTTTTAAATGACACATGATCATGCAAAATATACCTAAATATCACCTTTAATAGACATCTACACCTAATTATAACATTCACATTTTCAAATGCATAATGTACCACATGTGTTTTGTAATTTGCAATTTCAATCTAGATTCATTTTAAATAACAAACTTGACAAAACAAAAAATTAAACAAACATAATATTATCATCTAAGTTAACCAATTATATTAACATATGATGACATGCAAAATTTAACAACTATCCAAAATTCAAAATCATTAAATAAAATTAAATGTAACAACTATCCAAAATGTAAAATATGTCCAAAAGTTATATCATTCAATCAAATTAAATATAACACGTGTACTAGATATAAAAACATTGTTGAAAGTAAAATGTTACACTTACATCAAGTTATAGAAAAGTAAATATAACATGTACAATAAAAAAATAGATTAAATAAAATATTGTGCATCAATATAGAGAATTTGGTGGAAATGTATTTTCCAGTTGCCTCCTTGTGCTCTCATCTGAAGAATGGGGAACCTGCACAATGTGTGTAATTGCACATCTATACATTTATAATAAATTTATGTATGTATTAAAATTAAAATTTAATCTTTTAAAATTGAATGAGAATTTAGAACTTCATTATAAAAAAAAAAAATGAAAAAAAAAATCATGCAATATCTCATGTAGTTCCCCATCCATTGTCCCGTGTTGGCCATAATTGCATATATATATATATATATATATAAGAAATTTATGTATGTATTAAAATTAAAATTTAATGTTTTAAAATTGAATGAGAATGTAGAACTTAATAAATAAATAAAATCTTGCATTACCTCATGTAGCTCTCCCTCCATTTTCCCGTGTTGCCCTGCATTGATGCATCCTCCTCGTTAAGTTGTACAATATAGATATATATATATATTTGAAATTTTTCAAATGAAAATGCATAAAATAATGAAATCTATTAAAAAAACAATTATACAACTTCTTCAAATTGTTTGGATATTCCTATCCCCATCGTCGACTCCATCGCTAAATTCCTTGGAGAATAGAAATCATCTCCACAAAATTGTAGAAAATTAAGCAACTCATAAAACACTCATAAAAAATACCTGAGACATAAAATTGACAGAAAAGGCCTAAGAGCCTTACTGCATTCGTCACATATTCTTCATTATTAAAATATTGTTGTAATACAAATAAATAGATGAGGAAGTTTTCTCAAGATAGTGTGTCTATCTTGGACAACTTGGTTGAGCAAATATCTCAACCACACACTAATCTAGAAGCCAAGTTAGGTAGGCCTAAACAAACTCCTAATTAAGAGGAATCAACTCAATCTTGAAAATTAGGCATAAATTCCTAATTTTCAACATTTAATTAATTTAATTATATTTTTGGATTTATAATTGTTTTGCTCACATGAGAGTGAGGCTAACAAAACCTAAAATTCAAAAATTTTATAACTATAAAATAACTCAAGATCTATCTCATTTTTAATGAAACTTGCACTTCAATTTATAACTTGAAACATAAGTTAAAAATTGAAAACTTGTAATAGTGGATTATTTGGCACATCTGGCACATCTCTTAACAGGGAATAAGATGGTGACTCCATTTCGAAAACACTAAGCAAAATCATAATTTTATAACATTTAATTATATACATGTGTACCCATAATTATTTCTTTTAAAAATATACACCTCATGAGTACATAGTAGTGAGTACCAAGAAAATACTTCCCGCTTCTTGTTGTACCAAGAAACTACTGTTGATCCTATGCTGAAGTTGCCCCCTAATGTGCTCTTCTTGTCTGATGGACTGCCTACCAAATCTGCATCAGTGAAGCCTTGAAGATTCACTCCCTCTATCTGTTTGTACCATAATCCATACTCTATAGTGCCCCTGATATATCTCAAAACATGCTTCCCCGCCTTCCAAAAGAGCTTGGTAAGCTTAACCATAGCTTGACTAAGCTGGTTAACTGTGTAGCATATGTCTGGTTGTGTGTTCACCAAATACATAAGTAAACCCACAAGCTACATGTAAACAGTAGCATCCACTACCTCGCCTAAAGTAGCATCCTCCTTCCTCCAGTTTCCTTCAAGAGGAGTCTCCATGGGTTTGTTGCCCTCCAAGTGGAACTTCCTCAAAATCTCCTTGCCATACTTTCCATGAGATACAAATAATTCTCCATCTCTTTTCCATATTTCCAAGCCAAGGAAACAGTGCAAGAGCCCCATGTCCTTCATCTCAAACTCTCTTGCAATATCCTCTTTGCAAGAAGTTATGAGTTTTTCATCACCTTTCAGTATAATATCATCAACATAAAGTACAATAATAGAAAGCTTACCATCAACCACAATATGATATAGGTTCGCAGTCGCTTCACTCTTTGTGAAGCCCAACCCGGTGAAATAGTTTTCAATCCTGGTGTACTAAGCATGAGGTTCTTGCTTCAGCCCATACAGTGCTCTCTTGAGTCTACGAACATGCAAATACTTGTCAAAAGTCTCAAAACCTTATGGTTGCTCAATGTACACTTCTTCCTCAATAACTCCATTGAGAAAGGTTGTCTTTACATCCATCTGATGTATCTACCACCCCATCTATGCTGAGAGTGCAAGGAAGGATCTAATCGATGAGTACCTTGCAACTGGTGCAAAAGTATCCTCATATTCAATCTCCTCCACCTGTGAGAATCCTCTTGCCAAAAATCTAGCCTTGTATTTCTCCACACTCCCATATGCCGCTTGCTTCACCTTGTAGATCCACTAGTCTTGGGACCACTTCCCTTGCATTTTTTTTTTATAATGGAGTCAAACTCCTCAACCATGGCATCAACCCATGTTGGTTGTTGCATTCCTTCCTCAAAAGAGGATGGTTTTGTCACAATACACTTTCTCATAAGAGCCATGTATCTAGTATACCTGTCTGGGGACCTTCTTTGCCTGCATTGTGATGTAGGCACACCTATATTCTTTTTTGCATCTAGCATCAATATTTCAGCCTCTCTAGTGCGCTTCATACCATTTCTAGTGGATGGATTTGCATGAGTGGTTTCTACTACTCTCTTATCCTCTACTTGTGGCTGCTCCACATCTTGAGGTTCATCATTTGAAACTAAGAGTTCCTCATCTGCATGCAATTCAAGCTCTCTCTCAAGGGACAATCACATGGTTTTCTCCTCATCAAATTTAACATCTCTCCTAACAACTGTCATCATGTTAGCAAGCAAATACACCCGATAGTTGTGGGGATTATCCATGCATGCCATAAATATCCCAACCTTTGTTGTTGGTTCTAGCTTCTTCCTGGCATATTTGGTCACATGGAAATAGACAGATGAGCCAAAAATTTTAAAATATGAAACATCTGGTTTCTTACCTAAAAAATCCTCCTCTAGTGTACTCATGCCAAGTATCCGATGAGGAATATGGTTCTGCACAAATACCATTGTGTTGCATGCCTCTGCCCACAGATGTAATGGTAGGCCATAATCATGTAACATAGTTCATGCTTCTCCGGCAATTCTTTTGTTCTTCTTTTCTGAAACCTCATTTTTTTGTGGGTTATGAGGTGCAATCAATTCTTTTTGAATTCCTTATTTGGCACAAAAGTTCTTGAATTCATTATAGATATACTCACCACCATTGTCACTCCTTAGAGCCTTCACTTTTTCCTTTTATCTTTCTCTACCAATGCTTTGAACTCAAAAAACTTGGAGAATGTCTAATATTTCTTCAGCAGAAAGAAGATCCAACACTTTCTAGAAAAACCATCAACAAAAATCACATAATACATGTGCTTTTCTATGGAATCTATTGAGAATTTTCCACACATGTCTAAGTGAACTCTCTCAAGGATTTTCGTTGCTCGATTCTCCTTCTCGTGAAAGGTGGCCTTTGTATATTTCCCCATGGTACATCTCTTGAATGTGTCTATCTATGCAAGTGTACCCTTTGGAAGACCTGTAGAAATATGCTACATGATCCTCAAAGCATTGTGGTGTATATGGCCAAACCTCCTGTGACATGACTCACTAGTATCCTGGATCACCACCTCATATTCTTTACTACTCAGTGTTGCATAGCCATCTACATCAATTTTGTAGAGGTTCTTCACACGAACCCCAATCTTCTTTACTTGTCTTGTGTCTTTTTTATGAAGGAACACCTTTCCTTCATTGAAAACCACATCATATCTAATATCCTCCAACATAGAAATTGAAACTAAATTCTTTTTCAAGCATGGTACATGCATGACATATTTTAATATGAAAATTTTACCTGACTATCTCTTGAAAGTAACTGTATCAATCTCGGTAGTGTTATACCTCCCATCATCACCCATATCGATGTGCATTTGAATATTCTTCTCCTCCAAGCTATTAAAGAGTTATTTGTTGCCAATCATGTGGAAATATGCTCCACTATCCATGTACCACATAGATCCCATCACAGTTGAAACCATGCATGCGATGAGAGATAAGTCCAACTCAAATTGTGAGGCCAAATCTTCACCCACTGTAGCTCCCAGAGCCTTCTTTTTGTTTTTCTTCTTTTGTGTACAATTTGTAGCATAGTGTCCATGATCATGACAGTTTAAACATTTCACCTTTGACATGTCTCGCTTCTTTCCTTCTTTGTCGGTCTCAGATTTGGAATAGGAATTATTCCCCTTCCCATTCTTTGCCTCACCATCCAAGGCACAATTTTCCTCATCATCAGTCTTGGATGAGGATCCATCCCTAGTATTCCACCAAAACTCTTCGTGTACCAAATCCGACCATAGTCACTTCCAATCCGGTAACTTCTTTCTCCCATTCACAGATTCTTGGTAACTATTCCAACTCTTTGGAAGGCCTAGAAGTGCTAGGCTCACCAAGTCATCATCAGCTACAGTAATCCCAACACTTCCAAGCTCATCTCAACGTTGAGTGAAGTTGGTCAAGTATTTATTGATTGTGTCTCCCTTCTCCATTTTGATTTTCCTGAGCTTTTCCTTGAGTGCCAATTTTTTATGGTCACTACTAATTCGAAATAGATCTTTCAAGGACTTCCACATGGCATATGGATTTTCCTTTCCATGGAGACTCGAGACAATAATATATCGAACTCCCTCTAATAAGATCATCCTTGCCTTTTCTACCTTCTTCTGCCATGCATCAAGAAATTGGGCATCTGCTGCTGCAGGCTTGGGAATATCAATATCTATGAATTCCTTCAACCCTTTTTCCTCCAACGCTTCTTTCATCCTGTCCTTCCATGCAATATAATTTGAACTGCCTCGAGTGCATATTCGAATCTCAAGCCATTGAAAGACATCTTGATCTACTGCTAGCTCCAAAGAATGTATCTGCAAATTTGAATATTGTTCAACACAAACTCAATTTCTTCTCCATCATTGTGATTCTTTGCGCTCTGATACCATGTAAAAATTACACAAATGGATTCAATCTGATCATGCAATGTACTAAAACAAGATACTGATTTCTTCTACAATATTTGTGGAATATAAATCACGATCACTCAATCACATGCAAGTAAGATAAATAAGTAAATAAATCTCACAACACAAGATTTTCTTGGGTAAAGCAACTATTAAAAACCCTATATCCCTATTGTATAATAATCCAAGGAATCATGAAACAATACAATGCATGTGTGCTCACAAGAACCTCATACACTCTACCAATTTTCTCACATTGATCTAGGAACAATTGGACCAACACATAGCTAGTTTTCAACCCACCTTCAACCTTCCTTGCTCACGCAATCCCTAGGAAAAATAAATCCCTATTAAAAAGGAATTCCAACCTTCCTTGACTATGAAATCCTTCGTGGGCATCCTATGGCTTTATAACTTCATTTGGGCAGTTCCCTAATAATACAACTGATAGTTTACTTCCCTTTAACCTTTGTCTCAACTAGGTCTTCATCAGATTTGACATACATGCAACTAATAATAGCAAATCATCAGTTGCTTGGTAGATCAATTGTAAATTAAATATAATTTAATTCACTTGACCTCTCACTAGCTCATCACTTAGTTAGAACTAGTTAACCTAATTTTAACTCAATTATTTTGAATTAACTGATTAAACTCACACTACACTAGTGCATTAACTGCAACTGGACCCCAAAAATAATAGAATCACTCTACATGCCTCACCATTGACCCTCAACTCTAAATTCTTGAGCTAACTAAGTCTATCACACTTAGTTAACTATTACAAGTTGTTATGAGATAAGATTACAATTTATTGTCTAATTTATTTAAGGGAAAAATAAATTAGAAATTTATTTTTTTGTTGAATTTTCAACAATATTAGGGTGCTTGAAATATTTCACCTTGAGCATATTTCTTTTTAGCCCTTCTTTCAGATTAAACATAGATTTTTCCATTTGTTTTATAACCATGTTTTTAACATCAGCCCATGTATCGGGACCCATTATTGCTTCCTTTCTTTGCCTCATCATTTCTATAAAGGTATCGGTGGTTGGCCCAAGATTTTTGTAAACATCTACAAGTGTGCTTAGAGTGTGCATAACTACTACTAAGCTTTCTCGACTCTCTGCAGGTAGCTTCAAACTCCCAAGATCTTTCCTCAATTTTGAATAAATACTTTCGCACTTTTGTAATGTGCATTGTTGGATTTTTGTTTTCCAAGGTAAATAATCGGGAATTCCAAATGGATAAGTTGTTGATGGTGTACAACCTTCCTCTTGAATTATGTGATTTTTCCTACGTCTTTTTCGAGCAACATTTTCACCCTCTCCATCAATATAAAAATTATGTATAAATAAAAAAAAAGGTGAACAAATGTACAATTTTTTTTTTAACATAAAAAAATTATATAAATAATTTAACAAAACAATAATCATGTTAATAAGATTGAGATTGATGGCCACCTCGAGATCGTTGACCATCATCATGTCCACCCGGAGATGGTTGAGAACCATTATGACCACCCATTGATTGGCCACCGGGGGAATGTGTACCACCACCCTCACGTGATTGACCACCACCTCTTGATTGGCCACCAGGGTAATGTGTACCACCACCCTCACTTGATTGGCCACCACCTATTGATTGGCCACCAGGGTAATGTGTACCACCACCACCACCCTCACGCGACGAGAGAGAAGATTCATACAAAAATATAATTTATAATCAATTCAAATATATATACATGTACATATATACATACATACATACATACATACATATGATTCTACCTATTTATCATTTAAAAGTAAATACATATATATATATATATATATATATATATATATATATATATATATATATATATATATATATATATATATATATATATATATATATATTAACCATACTAGGATTGCGTAAACCATGGCCCTCCATTTATTGAGTTAACACTCTTTTACCAGGATTGCGTAAAAAATGGCCCTCCATTGATTGAGTAAACACTCTTTTCCTCCGAACTCCTAAAAAAATGAAATTTATTAAAAAATAATTTAACTCACTAAATTGATAAAAAAATCAATTCCATACATGTATGTGCATAAGATTATATTCAAACATCATTTAAAAAAATTCACATTTAATATAAATACCATGACCATTATGGACATCCCCCGATCTATGATCCCCCTCTCTCATAGATGCATGAGACTCTATTGATGTTCGCCTCAAAGAATTGCATGGAAAATGTTTATCCATGATATATATGGATATGTATAGATACTTAGATACATGATGTTTAAAGCCTCGAAGAAACACGTGGAAAATGATCATCCAAGATATATATGGATATCTACAAATACATCTAGATACATGATGTTTAAAAAGTTACCTCATATATTTACAATTATTTTTAAAATTACTATTTCAAAATATTTCAAAAGAATTCAAAAAATTGATGTAATTACACAAATGTTGGAGCACAACTTCAACACAAAACTTGAAGCACAAATTGATGTGTAAAACTCCCTTGACTATTTAAAGTGAAATTTTTTTGAAGTCATGCACATTTTGAAAATTAAATACAAAATTTTCTAAAACATGAAGTTCGCCAAGTTGTGCTTACATAGTGGGTGCACATTTTGAAAATTAAATACAAAATTTTCTAAAACATGAAGTTCACCAAGTTGTGCTTACATAGTGAGTGCACACTTGGTATATAATTGAAAAAAACACATGGTCATTAAAAACAACACATTCATAACTAAAAAACGCACACATAACAAAGATATCTTACAATTTCCATTAATAATTTTTGATGGAGAACAACTTCTTAACACAAATTCATCTTTGAAGCAAAAATCTTGAATTGGCATTGCCCCATTCAATAGATCACTAGAAATCCTATTAACGTTTACACAATGTCTTATACTAAATGATTGAAATTGTCTAACAATATTGTTTGTTTTTCCATGTAGTTTTTTTAGCCTCTCCTTCTTAACTTGGTGCGCATCTTCCATATGTCTTCACATAAGTTCAGAATTGGTGAAAAATAAAATTCCATTGGATCCACACTCCCTAGTTGTTCCTAAGTATGTTATCAATGCAATATAATATGCTTCATTGTTTGTTTTTCTTTTAGGTATATTCATTTTCCTTTGGAGGACTTTGTTCGTCGCAATATTGCATAGCACATATGTAATCACTACTTTCCCTAGATTGGGATAACAAGAAACATCTATGCATAATGTCCATTTTTCAACCATGTTTAGTGGGCTTTCTGATCCGTGAAAAAATAAATTCAATAAAATATTAAATTCATTTATTGCAAATTCCTTATTTTATGGGAGAAATGACATGTACATGGTTTCCAAAAACACTAGGATTGTCCCTTACATTTAGATAAAAATTTTATAATAGTTTATAAAAATGAAAATTAGTAACAACACATTCTATCCATTATGGTTGGTGAGGTGATAGTGGACCCCTATGAGGTGTATGACGTGTAATCGAAAAGTAGTTTTGGAGGTGTATGGCATGTAACTGAAAAGTAATTTTGGATTAGATTATTGAGGATATACATAGATTTCAAATGAATATGTAGAGTGCTTGTGGGTAAACCCATTACCATATTCTCATGCTTTCTATCAAAACAAAATAGTGACCTGAAATCCAATAAGATGAGGGATATTGTGAAGTAAATAATTTCCACATATCTGCAACAAGTTCAACACCACAACATTTTTGAATAGTGTGGTTGCAATGCCGAGGAAGCTAATCGAAATTTTCTGGATTAGATTATTGAGGATTTAAACATTTTTCAAATGAATATGTAGAATGCTTGTGAGGTAATCCCATATTCGTATGTAGAGTGCTTGTGTGGTTTAAAATCATCTTCGTTTTAGACCATATTCTCATGTTTTCTATCCAAACAAAATAGTGACATTAAAACCAAGAATATTAGGGATATCTTCAAGTAAATATAGAGAAAATGTTGAACTTTTTGAATGGTAGTTGACATGTAGTCATCCCAAATCATAGGTGGTTTATTTTAAGGATTATCCCTTCTATGATAGTTATGACCACATGGAAATGAAACTAGATTGATGGATTTTGATCAATTCTTCAATGATGACTATAGGCTAGTAATGACTTTGTTTTTGGAGGTAGAAATTGGTAATTCTAATGATTTTGGAGATGGGAAGTCTTTAAGAAGTGAGTTGTTTAAGCTAAAAAGAGAATATATAGAAAAATTGTTGACCATAAATTCACTACCTAATAATAGATATTATATTTATCCTAAAATGAAAATGTAACTAGAGGTTTGCGTAAAGGTTGATGTATATATTCATTGCAACAATGTTGTTCAAAGTTAGATAGAGAAATTTTATGGTAGCCCAACTAATCAAAGGGCTGAATTTTTTTTTTACTAGCAAGCTCTTGGGTTGGGTTGTGAGCTATCATTTTTTTTACTAGCAGGTTCTTGAATTGGCTTGTGATATAGCATTGAAAGAGGCCTCAACCTACATGTATCCAATATTTGATGTTTATTTTTTCTCCATGATGATGAAGAATAAGGGAAATGGCCATAATTTAGATACAATTTTGAGGTGGTTACATTGGACTACAAACTTAAATTGGAATCACCTCATTTCATGATGAGATTCTAGGATTCACAAGCAATCCCATAGGGAGCACAAGAAAGAGTCACATGTTACCCACCATTGTAATGGGCACCAAAAATGTTTCTTGAATAATGATAATCATACATTCCTAATGATTGCATGGACTTTGAGATGGTAAACTTAATATTATTTAGCTTTGATGTGACTTCCCTATACACCAACATGCCCATCAATGAAGCCATGGATCTCATGAGAAAATTAACTGATCCGAACACCTGTAGGCTCATAGAAACTTTCCAAAGATCAACATTCTTCAGTTTTAAATATGAAATTTATAAAGAAATCTGTGGTGTCTCTATGGGATCTCCCCTATCCCCCATCACTGCCAACTTATTCATGGAATACTTTGAAACCAATGCTCTTAATTCCGCCCCCCTCAAACCTGAATGGTGGAAAATATTTATGGATGACACCTTTGTCATTTTTCCCCATGGAAAGGATACACTAGAGGGTTTTAAACAAAACCTCAATAGTATATCTAACTCGATCAAGTTCACCATGGAAACTGAAATTAACACATGTTTTCCTTTCCTTGACATTCTCCTCTCTCGTAACCTTAATGGTTCCCTTTCTCACCAGGTCTATAGAAAAAATATTCACACCGAGAAATACCTCCTTGCCACCTCTCACCATCATCTCGCCCAAAAAAATGGGGTCCTAAACACCTTAGAAACCAGAGCTATAAGAATTTCTAACAAAGATCATTTGGATTTCGAAAAATCACATCTCATGGATGTGTTTTCTTGTAATGGGTATAACAAGAATAAATCCATCTGAGCCTTCTCTAATGCAAGCAAACCTAATAATAACAATAACAAGAAAACAGTAAATAATGATAACACGGTTGGTAGGGTCAGCATACATTACATCTAAGGTATCACTGATAGGATTGCAAACATTTTAAGGAAAAATAACATCTTTTCCACTTTCAAACCTATGAACACTATTTGAGTCAACCTCAGGTCGGTTAAAGATAGCCTCGACCCTAAATTTCAAAAAGGGGTTTATCTCACCCCTTTCTCATGTGGGAAACCATACATCAAGGAAACTGGACACTCCATCAAAACTAGAATCTAAGAACACTCTGCAAACATAAAACACAATCGATCCAAAATATTTTCCCTAGCTAAGCATTCAAACAAAACCAAACATCACATATGCATTGAAGACTCTTTTATCATTGCGAAGGTTGACCATTATTTTCACAGGAAATTTAGAGAGGCCCTAGAAATTAATAAACATCCCAATAAACTCAACCACGATGAAGGGTGGAACATTAGTGAAAATTGGATTCCCACATTGACCTCTATGATAACCCACTCCCATCTCTAAAAATTTATTGTAAATGGACTCCTTTTACATTATAATCATTTATGTCGCCTTTATTAAACCTGTATACACTTAATCAATTTCAAACCTTTTAATCCATTAATAACATACCACATCCCATATAAAATAAAATATATATTTTTTCCTTCTCTAATTTAACTCTCATATTAATGATTTCATTTTTATCATAATTTAAAAAACTTTCTCCTTTTTAATAAATCTTTATATAATAAATTTTTAAGTACAAACATTCATCTTTATGTAATTAAGAAAATACTATAATTTAAATATATTGCAAACGTTGTCATTAGAATTTATAAATATTATAATGAAATTTAGAAATAAATTTGAAATTATAATTTATTATAATTATTACAATTTAAATATATTATAAACATTTTCATTATAATTTATAAATATTATAATGAGATATACTTTTAAATAAACACATTAGCATAACACATTTTTATAAATTATAAAACCTTACTTTACAAAAAATTAGCAATAAACTTGAATTTATTAATAATAAATGTCATTTTAATCTAGATTTGTTGGTTCTTTTATTTCTTTTCCTTACCCTATTTATTCCTCATGTGTGAGATCTTTCTTTCTCACATTTTTATCTTGATAATGAACCTCAATAGATGGTTCGAGACATCGGTATAACTAATCAATTGATGCGATGGATCTGGAAGATACACCACAAAAAAACTTAATATTGTTGTGCAAGTCATACATGGGTGATAAGATAAGAATGTTATGAAACCAGCACTAAAAATAGAAGAAAAGAGAGATCAACGCCTTAGAAATCAACCACTTCGAGGGGGAAACCTCCAATTCATTACATAAATGAAAATTTCTTGGATGATACAAATGACCAAAACCTCCTTCTATATATAGGAGTCCATGGCGCCACAATATAATCCTAGCCGACCTAACAATAATAATGTAAGGGCACAATAATAACAATATTGGGGTTACAGGGGTACAACAATAACAATAAGGGGGCTACACTAATAACAATAAGGGACTAAACTAGTAATATAGTAACCTAACATGCCCCTCTCTTTCAAAAAAGTGTTGTCCTCAACGCTTAAGTAGCTCTGGGTGATTTTGTATAAAATTCTCATCCTCCCATGTATAATCTTCAGTGGGTAAGTTCTTCCACTTGATGAGATACTCTGAAATTGATCGATTTCATAGCTGTTGAGTTCTTGTTTCCATTACCACTTCAAGTTCCAATATGATTTTTCCTTCCTCATCAAGTTCTGGAAATATTGTTTGAACTGGAAGATTTTCACCTATAACCTTCTTTAAGCATGAAACATGGAAAAATGGATGCACTCGCGAAGAAGCAGGAAGCTCCAATTTGTATGCCATAGTACCAATCTTTTGCAACACCTTGTAAGGACCATAGTACTTTGGAGATAATTTATTATCTTTCTTAGCTTGCTTGAGGGAAATTTGTTTGTATGGTTGTAGCCATGAAAATACCTAGTCTCCTACATCAAAACTTCTCTCGTTGCGATGTTGATATGCCTATTGTTTCATTCGGATTTGTGCCAAATTTAGGTTGTCCTTTAAGAGTTGGAGAACTTCTTGTTGATGCTCGATGTGATCTTCCACTGATTGAACCTTAGAATTTTCTCTTAAATATGATGTGATGTACAGTGGATGATATCCATAAAGTGCCATAAATGGGGTCATTTTTGCTACAGTATGGAAGGAAGTGTTATACCACCATTCAGCCAGAGGTAACCACTTGACCCATTGTATTTGTTTATCAGATACAAAACAACGAAAATATCCTTCCAAACATTTATCCACTATCTAATTTTGACCATCGGATGGAGGATGATAAGATGAACTATGAGCTAATTGAGTACCCAAACAAGAAAATAACTTTGTCCAAAAATTTCCAGTAAAAATGGGATCTCTGTCACTCACAATAATCTTTGGGTTTCCATTTAGCTTTTGAATTGTGTCCATAAATGTAGTGGAAAATATACTTGCTTTAAATGGATGAGATAATGCAAAAAATTGTGCATACTTGGTAAGTCTATCAACTACCACCATGATGACACTCTCTCCTTCGAACATAGGTGTAATATCCCAAATTGGGGAACTCAGCTAAGCATGCACTTAAAAACGCGTTTTCAGAAATGTATGCCATTAAAATAAAAATCAACACTTGGATCTATTAGATATGACAATATAGCATCTAAATCCAAGAGGAGAGCATAAACAAATCAAACTAGGTGAGGTAAACAGACCTCCCACACCTAGTATAGCTGAAAAACACTAAATCCCCAAAACACTGCAACATAGAATTATTACATGAAATAGACTGTGCAGTCTTATGAGGGTTTCAACTCAGAAATTATAGATACAAATATATCTGCTCATATATTACTCAATAATACTTGAAAACTGAGATCTAGTCTCCTTATTACAAGCACAAGAGAACCCGGGAAGGGTTTCTTGCCATACATTCTAAGTACAATGGTGATCTTCAGAAATAAACTGAAGAATCACTGAAAACTAAAGAATAAGAGTGTATAAGGCTGAAAGATATCATATATAATGTATATCCCTCAAATTTATCCTCCCATGAAAGGATGAACCCCTCAATCACAAGGAAACACTACTAAGGAGCCACGAGATCTTTTGTTGAAGCTGCCTTCAAAAATAATGCAATTTCCAGCTGGAACAACGCTGGAAATTATGGGAAATGTATCGCCTGGTGCCACAGATCTGAAATTTTCCCAAGAACTCTCCAAACATATCTCCCAAGAGAAGGAAACATTCCTCCTATGAGAAACTAGCTTAGACAGTGGGATTCTAACCCCTCCACTGTGGCACCCTACAACACAGCACAATAACCTGCAGAAACTATGTTGATGAAGAAAGCTAAAGGTTGACCTAAAAACCTGAATGTTTAAATGAATAAAATACTCTTCCAAGAGGCCTCTCAAGGAAAGAGGTGGGATCCCCGCTCAGGAACACCCAGTGCTAAACAACACTGCAACCCTGCTAAATAGCAAGAGGAAGCAAAAGTCTAAGCAAACCAATATCAAAATAATAATCTAAAACATAAGTCCATATGGCTGCCATCCTCTTCCTTAAATATAATATGAGCTTTCTTGCCCTTGGCCCCACTCCATTAGGCCATTTCCTTCATAAGATCAATCTCCCTTCAAAACTGCATTATTCCTTCATTAATCTCCACTCCTCCATAACAGCGTTGTTCACTTGGTCAAAGTTGACTAAATTAACATGATCCAACCATGTTCACACTTGGAAGTGCTTTATTTAGCTGCTAAAAAGGGTCTCCTTTCACACTTGAAGTGTTTTTATTGCTGCTAAGGAGACTTATGGGCTTTCCCACCCACTTGTTCACCTACCTAGTGATAAAAAAACTATAATATTTCATTTATATTGAAGGCTAAATTTTTGGAATATTACATTAGGTAAACCTGTCATAAAATCCATTGAAATATCCTCCCAACGTTGACTTGGAATGGATAAAGGTTGTAGAAGACCCGAGGCCTTAATTGTCTCAACTTTATTTTGCTGGCAAACCAAACATTCTGCCAAAAACTTTTGAATATCATATTTAAGGCCATCCCAAAAAATTTATTTCTTCACCCTATGGTAAGCTTTTAAAAATCCTAAGTGTACTCCTAAAGGAGATGTGTGCAATTCCAAAATAATATTTTGTTTTAGTTGGGAATTCTTACAAAGATATAAACGATCATTGTACCATAAGGAATCATTTTTCCAACTAAATGTATCAGATGTACTAGGATCTTGCTGCAAATTTTGAATGAGTGTCCACACTTATTCGTTCTTCTTCCATTCATCCCTTGCTTCGGTTATCCAATCTGGTTGGACAATAGAAATGGCACAAAGCAATGCTTCCACCTCTTCATTATTTCTTGAGAGTACATCTACAACAACATTCAGCTTCCCTTTTTTGTGATTATTTCAAAGTCATAACCCAAAATATTTGTGACCCATTTTTGCTTCTCTTCTGAAGATAGTCTTTGTTCCAAAAAAAATTTAAAACTATCATGATCAGTTTTTACCTTGAAGTGTCTTCCCATTAGGTAAGGTCACCATTTCTTTAGTGCATGTAGTATTGCTAAGATTTCCTTCTCATAAATAGCTTTCTGTAAATACTTTCCTTTGATTGGATGAATTTCAAAAGAAATGGGTCTTCCTTCTTGCATTAAAATAGCACCAATTCCATTTCCTGAGGCATCACATTCCACAATAATTTTTTTTGTGAAGTCTGGCATAGCTAAGACCGGTGCTAGGCACATTGCCTCTTTAAGATGTTAAAAGGCTTTAGTTGCTTCAGGAGTCCATGAAAATGAATCTTTCTTCAATAATGTTGTTAGAGGTGCTGCTATTCTCCCATATTTCTTAACAAACTTGTGATAATACCCTGTTAACCCGAAAAATCCTCGCAACTTCTTTATGGTTGTGGGGACTTTCCATTCCTTAATGGCTTTAATTTTGTTAGGGTCTACCTTAACACCCTCATGAGATATAATATGACCCATATATTCCACCTCTTGTACTCCAAAGAAACATTTGGATGTTTTTGCATATAATTTTTTCTCCTGCAATAGTTTGAGCACCCTTTCAACATCTTGAACATGATCCTTCCAAGACCTGCTGTAGATTAGTATATCACCAAAAAATACTAGCACAAATTTTCTAATGAAGGGTTTGAAAATGGAATTCATCAACCCTTGAAATGCAGAATTTGCATTGGTACGGCCAAAAGGCATGACCAAAAATTCATAATGACCCTCATGAGTTTGAAATGTTGTTTTCGAAATATCTTCAGTCTTCATTCTAATTTGATGATATCCTGAACAAAGATCCAACTTGGTAAAATAAATTGCTCCATGTAATTCATCCAATAATTCATCAATCACAGGAATGGGAAATTTATCTTTAATGGTGAGCTTATTGAGCTCCCCATAATCCGGACACATTCGCCATGATCCATCCTTCTTGTGTACCAATACTACAGGAGCAGAGAAAGAACTTTGACTAGGTTGAATTATACCCGCCTCTAACATTTCCGCAATCATACGTTCAATTTCGCTCTTTTGGACGTAAGGATATCTATAAGGCCTGATGTTTGGAGGAACACTTCCTGGAATCAAATTAATAGCATGATCATGATCACGAATAGGTGGGAATCCTTTGGGAGTTTCAAACACCTTGGAATGATTGTCCAAGACTTGTTGGAGATCTGCAGAAATAGATGATTTTGATGTCGGAACTTCTAGTGAGCATAATTGTGCAACTACACCTCGTTGTTCTTTCTTTAGAAGCTTTGTCATGACATTAGAGCTTATTATCCTTCCCGGCTTCCCTTCAATACCCCGTAATTCGACTTCCTTTCCTTCTGAAAAAAATTTCAAGAAAAGTTCTTGAAAAGTAAAAGCTACCGTCCCCAAAGATTGTAACCATTGTACTCCTAGTACAACATCAACACCTCCCATAGGAATGGAAAGCATTGGACTAGTCAATACATATTCCCCCATGTTTAGCTTGATATTATGGCATTTTCCAGAGAAATTTATAGTTCCTCCATTTGCAACCATCACTTGACATTCTGGTGCTGGGTATAGGAAACAATTCAATTCCTTGGCTACCTTACAATGAATAAAATTATGGGTACTACCCTAATCAATCAACATTATTACCTTTTTCTTCTTGATATGTCCTTCTATCTTGAGAGTTTGAGGAGTGGTAATTCCTGCCAATGCATTACACGATATGGTCAGACTCATTTCTTCCTCTTCTAGGGTTGGTTCCTGGTGTATATCCTCTTCTTGTTCATTTTCTTCTTCCTTTTCACAATCTATGTAAAATAATTTCTTCTCAGCACACTTATGACCTTTAGTGTATTTGCTATCACAACTATAGCAAAGCCCTTTTGCTCTTTTTTCTTCCAATTGTTGTGGTGTCAATCTTGTAGGTTGTGGAAGTCTAGGAGTAACAACACTTCCATCTTTATATATGTGAGTGGTAGGCTTCCTTGTCGCCATAATTTTACATTCAATTTTTCTTTCCAACCTGAATGCCTTTTCCAATGAATCAGGTTCCCAAATGCGAACTTCATATTGGATGTTATCCTTTAAATTCCCTATGAAGGCATCAATCCTATGTTCCTCTAGAATATCAATTACCCTTATATTCAATTTTGGAAGTCCTCAGTGTGCTCCACGATTGAACCCTTTTGTTTGAGATTTATCAATTGGCTAAAGAAGGTGTTTATTTTTGTATTGTCATAATGTGTTATCATTTCCTCCGTAAAATTTTACCAAGTGACAATTTTTTAACGGGAGTAAAGCCATTGATACCATACAAATGTATTGTGTTCTAAATTTAAAGCTGCAATGCGTACCTTTTGTGTGTTTTGAACATTATTGAGATCAAAATATTCCTCCATCTGTAGCATCCATGTTACGAGATCCTTGCCATCAAAATTACTCATATCCATCTTTGGAATATGGTGGTTATTCCATCCAAAATTAGAGTTTATGAAATCAGGATTAACATTTATTTTGTTCTCATCATGAGTTTCCTCTACTATCTTTTCTCCATTAGGAAACATTTCTTGTATCAACTTTGTCAAACCTTCGATGACTACTTTTATATCATTCTTCATGTTTTCCATTTTTTCATCAATCTTAGCTTCCATGTCATCCATCTTAGCTTCCATGCCATCCATATTATCTTCCAAACCATTCATCTTAGCTTTTATGCTTTTCTTCAAACCATCCATCTTAGTTTCCACACCTTTCTTCAAAACTTCCATTTGATTTTTTGTTGTTATTTGCAATAGGTGCACTTTCTCTTATAATTTTGACATCTCATGTTGCATTTCTTCGTCTTCATGAGTCATAGTAGAGTCTTCTGAAGGCTTAATGGGTGTTGAATTATTTTTAGGGGGCATTTTATAACCCAATAATGATATCTATTCTTCAATATGCCCTTGGAATAAATTCAAACTAATTTTTTCAAATTCAAAAAAATATTGAAACTGAATTATCTCTGTAATTTTGGATCTTCAATATCTGAATTTGGGCCCTGTAGTATCCCTCTGAATATTCTTTCAAATTACAGAGGTCTAACTTGATTTGGATTCTTCAAGGAAAATTTATGCCAAATCTCCCAAAATGACCTAATTATGGACTAGTTCCATAGAGAGACCTTGTATGGTGTGCCACGTGTCACTGTTTCCTCCTTTTTTTCTCAAATTGAGGAAACTACATTCTGTTTACTTGCAGCCACTTTTTACAGAATTCCAATCCAATACTCAGAGAGAGAGTTATGATGATTTTCCCATGGTCACCTCTTTGAGATGAAATTCGGGAGCTTGAAAAATCCCTAACTTCCACAGATTCTATGTCCGAAAATATTGTGAATCAAGCTATGAAATTTTTCCACAACATTCCTCATAATTGCGGATTCACTCTGTGAAAATTTAAGATTATTAAACCTTGTAGAAAAAAATTTATAGTGAAAATTCCACAATGACATGTTTAGGTTAAATTCAGGAGCCTGCAAAAATCCCTAACTTGCACAGATCATATCTCCAAAAATATTACAAAACAATAACTGAAATTTTTCACTGAATTCCTCAGGATTTCAGCTTCGCTCTGTAAGAATTCCATCTTCTGAACCTTCGTAGAAAAAACATTATAGCTAAAATTCCATGATGACCTGTTTGGAGAAGTGAAACCCTAGAATCCAAAGCTCTGATACCAAATGTTATGAAACCAGCTCCAAAAATAGAAGAAAATAGAGATCAACACCTTAGAAATCAGCCACTTCGAGGGGAAACCTCCAATACATTACATAAATGAAAAATTCTTGGATGATACAAATGATCAAAACCTCCTTCTATATATAGGAGTCCATGGGGCCACAATATATTCCTAGCCGACCTAACAATAATAATGTATGGGCACAACAATAACAATAAGGGGCCTACACTAATAACAATAAGGGACTAAACTAGTAATATAGGGACCTAACAAAGAAGTCATAAGATATGGAGTCATAACAACACTCTCGATGGAATTTATTATCATAGGAAATTAAGCACATTTATTTACCATTTAAGTTCAAATTTCCTTTAGATTTTTTATGGAAGGTGTATTGTGCTAAGAGGAGCTAGTATTTTTATTGTCTCCTCCCTGTACAATTCAAATCTAAGTATGTGTTCTTTCTTTTCCTAAATATGGGATTATACAATTCAAATCTAAGTATGTGTTCTTTATTTTCCTAAATAGAGTATTATACAGTTCAAATCTAAGTATGCATTATTTTTTTTCCTAAATTGGGGATTATTAAGTGCATAAATGAACACACTTGTACGAGACTAAATATAATGCATGAAGGAAATTCATTCAACATACATATAAGAAAGACTTTTGAAGGAAATTCATTCAACATACATATAAGAAAGACTTTAGCATAGTAACACATATCAACGTCATATATTAAAGCATCATCAACCATATATACCAATAATTGTAATGCGCACTATGATTATATACGTAAGAAACGAAGGATAAAATGAACCTGAAAAAATTTATTTTATGGATCACCTCTGAAGCATGTAAATTTACATATGAAAAGTAATATTATCTTTGATATAAAGTATAGCAAGGACTGTGACAATAAATCTGCAATATTTGGAGCACATTCCAGGGCACTAATGTATGAATCAGTCGTATAAGTAGAAGAACCAATCACATCAATGAAATATGACATGTTTATGAATTTTAAAAGAAATCAAGATAAATCAAGAAACCCAAATAACATTTTTGTGGTGAGATCGATGTTTAATCTCTTGAATATTGAACATCGAACAAGCAACTGAAAGAAAATTCATGTCATATAAGTTTTTTGCAGCAGTATGAACAAACTTAAGTAGGGCTTGGAAACATCATCTTGTTGAACATTTTGTAAGACATTCGTAGCAGTATCAAGCATCATAACAATACCACTCTTGAATACTTTAGAAGAGGTTCTTGTTTCATCTATATATCCTGCGAAATAATAAATATTATTAAATCTCCCTCAACAAGAAGAGAACTTTTTGAAGTTCAAAAAACACAAGAAAACTTGTGACACAAAACCTGCTTCTTGGACATTGTACCCAAGAAAACAAGAGAATAGAGTTGCACAAGAAAATTCATCCCTGAACACAGAAAATGAAAGAAAATAAATACTCTGAGTGGTATAAGATTCTAGAAAATAAATAAATAAATATTTATTTAAAAGGCCATATCATAAACATGCCGAACTCCTGCAAACAAATGCATTCATATTATGCAAACAGTGCAGGTAATTTACCTTATGAAAAATGTGCATTATAGGATGCATGCCATGACAAGGATAACATTAAATGTCACAAAAAACATAAATCATATCACAAGAGGGAATAAATGGAGCATAATTACCTACTAAACACAGAAAAATGAATAAAACAAATACTCTGAGCGGTATGAAATTCCAGAAAATAAATAAATATTTATTTAAAAGGAAATAGAATCAACATGTAGAACTCCCTCTGACAAATACATTCAGATTATGAAAATAGTGCAGGTAATTTACCTTAATGAAAAATGTGCATTATCGCATGCATGCCACGACAAGGATAACATAAAATGTCACAAAAAACATAAAGCATATCACAAGAGGGAATAAATGAAGCAGAGGTACCTACTAAACACATAAAATGAAAGAAAAAAATACTCCGAGCGGTATAATATTCCAAAAAATAAATAAATATTTATTTAAAAGGCCATATCATCAACATGCATAACTCCCGCAAAAAAATACATTCATAACATGTAAACAATGCAGGTAATTTGCCTTAACGAAAAATGTGCATTATAGCATGCATGCCACGACAAGGATAACATCAAATGTCACAAAAAATGGAAAGCATATCACAAGAGGGAATAAATGGAATAGAGGTACCTACTGAACACAGAAAACGAAAGAAAAAAGTACTCTAAGTGGTATAATATTCAAGAAAATAAATAAATATTTATTTAAAAGGCCATATGAGCAACATGCAGAACTACTTTTGACAACTAGGAAGCATGCAAGGGCACTGTGGCAACCTCTCTTTTTAATTTTATTTTACTTTATTATTTTTTTATCTTCTTAACATTCTCATGCATTTGTACATATCACAAAAAAAATTATTGAATGTATGGATCGGATTAAAAAATATCAAAAAAATTGGGTGGAAGATCTAAGTTCAAATTCTGCAATCTTTATTCTCTACCAGCGAAATTCAATCAACATCGTAGTTTCCACACAATTCATTAAATGTTGAATCTTCTGAGAAAATAACAATATTTTCATCAGCAACCTTAAGAGAATTTTACTAATTGGATTTAGCCTTAAATTTTTCTGTTTGTTGTATCAATATGAGTTACTTTATTGCTACCATGAGATTCTTTAAAGTTATTTACATTAAAATGTGGATTAAATATCTAGCATAAAATGATTATCAAAAAGGTGCATATATCCTTCATAAGAAGGTATTTTTCATTATACCATCTCCAAGCAGATAGTTGATTATTTTGAATTGTAAATTGTGATTATATTCCTTACTCTCAAGTACTTAACTAAAAAAATTTCATTAAGCCTCCTTATTTCATAGCAACAGGCCATGGAGGTACGCGACAATAAGATCTTAGGATGGATGGTAAAAGTTCCAAATTGGAAATTTTTGTTTTCATTATTTACATGGAGGAAAAAGGAGGATGTGGTGTGGTCTAAGCTAAGCTCTTCCCCCATACATGAATATCAAACCTAAATGAAAGGGATGGAAAACCTTAACTTCTATAGAGGGTTGTGAAACTGGACAAAGGTGAAATATCGTAAGTAAAAGAGCTGGCAAGGTAATCCATCCTGATTCAAGAGTGTTGGGTAACCATTATCAAGAGTGTTGTGTAACTAACTAGTTGTTTACATTAGATATGTCAATATTTATACATTATCAAGTTCCTCATACTTCTAAGAAAACATACAGTTAATCATCAAATGTAGAAAATTTGGCTATAACCTGTCTATTTATATTTTTCTTAAATTCATCCAGTAGCATTTATTTTTACCGGGTTCTATTGTTGCAAGCATAATTTAACTCTATATATTTCAATTTCTATTTTAATAATCCAATATATAAACATAACTTGCTGAATTTTGTTTTAAATATTTTTGTGCTAATATCTCGTTGTTGTATGCATTGTTGTATGGTATTATCGCATAAAGAAGAAAAAAAAATTAAGTGTCAACCTATGAACATGAGCCTATAGCTGATGTTTAATGGAAAGCTAACTCTGACTCATGGCCTTTGGATACAGAGATGGAGACCAAGTCCCCAAGTTAAGAAATCCAATCAAAAGGGGACAGTGTTCAGGAGGAAAAGGATGTCAGAGAACAAGAGGATGTCATAGAGGAAGAATATTTCATGGAGGAAGAGGAGGAGGGACATGCCAGCAAAAATAAAATAACACAAGGACCTGAAGGACATGTCCCTCAACAACCAAATGAGGTGGCCCCCATCTTGATGGACCGAGGGTACAATCATCCTGGTTTTCAAATTTATCTGGATGATACCCCCTCACATGCAGCATCTACCTCTTCACAGGTGGTTACTTTAGGAGAGGGACCTTCAAGAGAAGGTATTTCAGACAAAGGAGTAGGTTTTAGAGCAGATTGGACCTTAGGGGAAGAGATCAAGAAAAAAAAACTAGGGAGAAAGAGAGAAGCTGAAAGAAAATTTGGTGTTGCACATCGACAAGCATCACACTAGACTCTTAGCATCCTTAGATGTAGAAAATTATTAGATGGTATTTTCAGTGCAACACCCTCCTTCTCACCCCTAACCCCCTGGATCAAAGTATTGATCACTGGAGATGATTTTGGACCTGTCATATATTCCTTTTCCTGATAAACTAAACCTTCACATAGATATAGGGAATATGCTGCAAAATGAAATCCTAAAGTACACCCTCACTATCAATATGGCACAGAGAGCACTAGATAAGGCTATTGAAACTCTCAAAAGGGAGAGGGCTAATTCTAAAGCCCTCGCACTACACATTGAAGACTATCAGAAGATTCTCAAAGGAAGGGGGCGGAGGAGGAGTCTGTTAATAAGGCTCTTCTCAAAAGAGTGGAACAGGAAATTCAAGAGCTTCGATGAAGATTGAAGATACCAGGTTTGGAGCATGTTCAGACACCTGAATTGGCTCACGTATAAAAAGAGAAGGAAGCTTTTTCCACAATTTTGATTCAGAAAAGTGATTAAGAGGTAGATCTAAAGAGAATATTGGCGGAGTTGCAACAACAGTAGGACAGTCATGACAGCTTTGTGTCGATAGCTGAGGACCCCCAGAATCCTAAAGAGTAGCTGACAAAGACTCTAACCGAGTTGAGGGTCTTTGAAGACGAAGTTAGGACAGTGCGTAGGTATTTGTAGGAGTTGAAGGAAGCCTTGGCTGCGAAAGAAAGACAAGTGGCTTCACTACAAAATTTGACTCAGTCCGCAAAGAAATGAAAATGTTGAATAAATCAGTCACAAACCTCAAGATTAATCATCTCAAAGGAAACATGTCCTTACTTGAGGCTCGACAGATAATATGGGATGAAATCATTGCCAAGGTTAAAAATCACTAGGAATACATCATGCTGGTGAATGAAAAAAATGTTACGATCAATGATTATAGGGTCCAACTCGAATCAGGCCAGAGAGAGGGAGTTGAGAATGTGGTGACTGCTCAAAAGTATATTCAATTCATAAAAGAGCTCCCTACTAAGGAATTGGGAACCTGCAAATTGGTTGATAGGTTTGGTATAGTGATGGACATAATGAGAATGATCCAGAGGGAAGATGCTCGGGCTAAAGCTATAGGATGCCTAGCGTTAGAAGCCAATGGGGTCAAGATCTTTTACAGAGAGTTGGCTAAAGTTGTTGAGGTAGGATTTCCTATTTTCTAGGATCCACAGGGTGATCTGATCTCATGGGACACCTATGAACAGAAATTAGTTGAGATCAAGAGTCGAATGGACCTGGTACATGAATATATGACTAGGTTAAAAGGAGAGACCGCAGTGGCTTCTCTAAGGAAGGAGTTTCTACTATTAGATCAGGTAAAACAATTTTTCACTGCCAGCCTGGATTATTCATATTAAACCCAAATCGGAGCCTTGTTTGAGCTATTCAACAATTCACCTCTTCCCTCAAGCATTATGTGATAGAGGTGTTATCAATATGTGCACCCACAAACAGCTTCATTTCTGTATCCATTCATAACAACTTCATAGAACCCTCCTAGAGTTCTACAACCATCAAAACACTCTGGGGCATCATCCCATTCATCTTCACAGCCTCAACACTCTGGGTCCTCTTTAGGATCACGTCGCAACAAATTAACACTTCAGGATTTGGCCTACGTGGCCTTCAATTATTTTTTATTTTTACATGTCCTATTTTTATTTTTTTATTTTTACTTTTATCTTGTCCTATGATGAAATCTTGTCCTTTTGTCTCACTGATATTTTCCTTATTTATATCAGCCTCATTTTCATTACCTTGACTATTATTTGCCTTACCATTTCCCTCACTATCTTCATCACTGCCATGAGCCTCACTATTTTCTACATTGCTCTCTAATTGTTATCATCATCATTGGTTTTTGTTTCATTTTTTCTGCATCACTGTTTCCCTCTTTATTTTCATTTTCTTCACTGTTTGATTCATCATCGTTGCTTTCCTTATTGGCATTGGCCTTACTGACATTTGTAGATTTCTTTCTTTGACATCCTAGGACAGTAAATGAAATTGACATGAAGGGATGGTGAAATGGCAGCCCCTTCTGCTGATATGTTTATTCTTTGTTTTGTCAACCCTAGGATTGATATGCAGTGAGGTGGAGGGAAGGTAAATGGGATGGAAATTTTTAGGCTAATGAGAGAATGAGTAAGTGAGGGTATTGAGTGATATGAATGAGATAGGTCTATGGACAGCTTGGGGTGGGTGAGAAACTCCAAACAATGTAGTCACCTTTTTATCACTGATTTTCCTCCGTAGGCAGATGGAGTGAATGAAAAGCAGTGATTTCTAGCTTAGGTCTTAGGGTTTCTTGTTAGGGTTTCCTTTCATTCATTTAAAACATCAAATATGCTTGAAAATTGGTTTAGGGCATCTACTTACCCCTTAGCCTTGCTTGAAAACCCTTGATATCAGCTTGAAGGTATTTTTTAATGCTTTTGGGTGTTTGCAGGTGAAGGAGGAGCTTCAGGCCAAAAGCGTAGAGCCTGCACACAGATTCAGGATTCCCTGCCCAAAGCATAGCGCCTACACATCGATTCGAGCTTCCATGTCCAAAAGTAGTGCCTGCATGCATTTTAGGCCAGTCGGGTTGTGAACGCACAGCGCTTGCACGCATTTCAGGCATGTCGGGCTTTCCTGGGCGAACGCGCAGCGCACCTCTGAATGCATAGTGCCTGCCTCTGAACACGCAGTGTAGTGTAAATTTGCATAGGGAATTCCTCTGAACGTGTAGCGCTTGGCCCTAAATGCGCAGCGCCGCCCTGAACACGTAGTGCCACAAAATTTTACCCATTTTGACTTTAAAACTTAAATTTCTTATTTCCTTGCAAACTTCAACTCTCTGCAAATGAACCATGATTGATGAGAAGTGTGCAATGAATTCCATGGGCTTGTGAATTGATTTTTAACCTTTGATAAACTATTTTCTGAGGTTTTAAGCCTTTTTTATCCTTTACTAACATATTTTTATGCCATTGCCTGCAGGTTGATGAAGTGATGAATTTTGATCTTTCTTTTGGTCAAGGAGGCATGATATGTTGCTTTTGACACCTTTGTGATGATTGCACTCAACAGCAGATTCACTTTCTTGAGCATTTCTTTGGTTGCAGCATGGAGTTGAACTTACCTCTTTTTCTCATTTAGGCATAACAACCTTTTAAATACCTTTGAGAGGCTTTCTCACAACAGTATTATCAAAACTTTCTTTTGTTTGCACCATGGAGTTTTAAATCCTCTTATGCTTGGCAGGTGACTGAAAACCTTGGCTTTATCCTTCTCACTGATACTCCTTCATCTTTATTTTGCAAGTTTTTCTTAAGTCACTTTGGAAATCTTTGGAATGCCTGCACACATCAGCAGCTTCTAAATCTTCCTCTACTCCCATTTCTACAATTATTAGTGTCCTGGCATACTGTTGGACCTTCAAGCTCAAAGCCCTAATTATCCTACAAGGCCAAGTGTTTTGTTCTCTTCTTTACTACAAGATGTCATCCTCTGCTATGTGCCTTACTGATTTCATGTTCATCAACATCTTCTTCATTTACATTTTCCTTACTTCCCTCATTGTTTGTTTCTTCATTGTTATCTCTTTCATTAGCATCTTCTTTATTTCTCTTGCCCTTGCTACCACAGTCCTTTATTTCTGACATTTTGACCATTGTTTCCTTTGAACAAAACCCTAGCTTTGCTTATGAAACTGATTTGGAAGAGGGTAAATGGAAAGGAAATTTTTACAAGTAATGAAGTAGAAGAATGAGGGTTTAGGTTTTTAAGGCTAAATGAGAGGCTGAGGAACTTGATGAAAATCTTAGTTGTGCAGATAACCCTTTGCTTTAACTGATATGCTTCAAAGGCAGATGGAGTGAGGTTGAAACAATGACTTCCAGTTTAAACACCTAAGGTTTCAACTTCATCTGTCTTACAAATTATTTAACAACCTTGAAAATGTGTTTTAGAACCTGTGCATACCCTTACCAGCACGTTGGAAAACCTTGGAGTAAGTTTGAAGATATTTTGAATTGATTTGAGTGGCTGCAAGGCTTAGAAGGACTTCCTGGGTGAACGTGCAGTGCTTGAACAAGGTTTCGGGTCGGGAAAGTTGGGTCAGTGCCTTGTGCCCAACGCGTAGCGCCAAGGCACATCACCATCTCCTGAACGCACAGTGCCAATTTGCAGAGGACATTTTGAGGCCTTCTTGGTGTCCAAATTGGGCCCATGATAGCGCGTTGGAAATATTATCCTATATAATTTCCAAATCTACCTTTTTTTTCTGATTGGAGTTGATTTGACCTGTCAAAAGTTGATTCTCCCAAGACTGGTCAAAAAGTACTGAATGATGGTGCAGAAATGCAAAGTGCTGGTGCAGGAAACTTTTGGAGGCCTTCCCCAACTCCAAATTTAGCTCATAATAGCTCAATGGAAATCTCTTCCAGTCTGATTGTCATTTTACCCATCAAGCAAGTCATTTGGACCCTCTAGCTATGAGAAAACATTATTTTACCAAGGTCACGCCAGAAGTGCAACAATTCTCTCGTGACACCTTGTATTTTTGACATTGCTCCCAAACCATGATACATGTGTAAAATCTGAAGGAGTTTTTTCTTCTTGGACCTATGATGGAAAAAAAACTCTCTCACTTTTGTCAAATTCATCTTTGTTTTTTCATAAACATAGTTTGAAGAAAAACTGGCCCTATGAGTGACAAGTGGCTTGGCTCTTGGAATAAATTCTTTGAAAATGATGGAGGCATTATGTTTATGAGTTGGTATGAATTTATTCTTGCTGATATGACCTATCATGTGGATCCTCTGCTCCTATGCCTCTTTTCCATAGCAAACCCTAGCTTAGTTGGAAGAGGAAATTAGGGTTTGGTGCAGGCAAAACACGGGATTTAGGACTACCTTGTAGAGGGAAGGGAATGAAGGGGTTAAGGATTGTCTAAATTATTGGGGAAATTTTTGGGAATAGGGACAGATGTTAGAGAGTAGGGGAAAGTGGAATTTCAAGGATTGAGACAAAAAAAATTGTCCAAAAGGGAAAAACACATGCCCAGTCTCGAAAAGTGTCAAATTATAGCAATAGGCTAGGTTTTGTAGAAAAATGATGATTTTGAGGGATAGGAGTGATGGGAAGTGTTTATGAAGGTATACTAAGGATAGGGGAAGGTGTAAGAGCATCAATATACAAGTCTTGTTGATTATTTAACCATGTAAGTCATGAAAGCAAGAAAAATTCCCTCAAAAACCCTAGTCATCTACAAGAACAAAGGTAGGTGAAAGCACATAAGAATTTTTTTAGGAGCAGCGGGGTAACCATGGAATGGAAAGTTGGTGGAATGGTGAAAATTTTGGTTTAAGGATAATGGAGGTAGTGAAATTTCTAAAATTCACAATATCATGAATCTTGTTTTTAGAAATCTAGGATCAACATTTAGTCATCTACAAATAGCAAAAATTATTGATGACTAACAATGGCTCCACTTGGGGAGGGCAGCTCCCTTTCAGGACATTTCCAGAACTTCAGATATCAAATCTCTGAGTTTTGAAGACTAGTGCCTTATCGATTTGGCATATCTTTCTTCCTTCCTTTGCTGATGTTCTCTTGAAGCTAGGATCTTACGAATCTGAAAGACATGATTACTTCAACCTCATCTTTACCTACCCATCATACCTTGCCTATCATTTTTGTTCTTGTGGGTGCACTTGGAATGGCAAACCCTTGACATTATTTCTTTTGAAAGCAAAACAAACTATCTAATTGTACCCTTATCACTTCCAAGAGTTTAGATTATGCTGATGAACTATTTTATTCTCTACCTAGTCTATTCATCTGTCAAGATTAAGCTGTTTGAAAAAAATTATTCTCTAACCTACTAACATGAAATTGAAAACATGATCAAACCAAGGTTAAGCTATCTGATTTGTCATGGGCTGTGGCATTTGGAAAAGATGCACACAAACATTATTTTGCAAAAAGTAAAAGTGAAAACGTGAGGGCTGTGATTTGGAATTTGTTATGCATCCCTCTCTTTCTCTTTCGGTTTAGATTTGAGCATTGAGAACCAGCATCATTTCCTAATCTAATCTACTAACAAGTCAAGCTTCAATGATTTGACAAGTCTTCTTTCACTAACATATCAGCAGAAATTTAAAACATGTTCAGTCATGATTAGGCTAGATGACTGAACAAGACTTTTCTTTTCAATAAGTAGTGGCATTCAGACTTGCTCACTTTCAACAAAACTCTTTTTGGGTATGGGGTTGTACCTCTTCTTTTCATATGCCCTCTTTTACATCTTTTCTGTGTTTTTGTGTTTTCAAGATCAGCATTCTAAAACTAAAAACTAGAAATATTCTCATAGTGTTGAGCTTATTTTCATGCCTATATATCCTAATCTAACCTATACATGATATACATTCAGCCGGTGAACTCTCTTTTCCAATACAACCAATCAACCAGATGATTCCATGAGGGATCTTGGTTCAGCTCTTTAAGTGTTTTAAAAAAATCAAAAGGCCACTCCCACCTCACTTGTGTTTGAACAGTAGTGCCTAAAATGTTCTTGAAACTCTGCATTAAACTGCTCTTGATATCTTTTACTCCCTCTTCAAATGTCTCTAACAAATTAGCAAAGGGATCTTGAAACAATACCCGACTTAGAGGATCTGGGAGATAAGATTGATATAGGATTTCTTCTTCCTCCACTTGGCTGAGCTTAGGACTCTTTTGGGAAAGAAACTTTTCCTCTTCCTCATGATCATCTGAACTGGTAGACTCATCATATATTGCAGTGTTTTCCTCTTGCAATCCTAATATGCCTTGACTGAGTGGAATGAATTTTGTGTGAAGGCCATCATGTTGATGAGCAGGAGAACTCTTTGGCAATAAATATTCTTGGGAAATAAGTGCAGCAACTCTTATGTGATTGTCAATTTCTAAGCCTTCATCTGCAATTTGAAATTCAATGGGACTTGGTGGCTGCAAATCTGAAGCTGGGGAGGATTCCATGTCCCAAATGATTTCCTCAACCATTTCAGGAAAATTCTTGTTATTGAAAACTTTCTCAAGAAGTTCATCATCCTTCCCAACCTCAACATCAAAACTGAAAGACTATTGATTTCCAATCACATGAAAGTTATTTCTAATGGACTGAAATGAAGTAGAGCAAAGAGTCAGAGATCCTTCACTTATTTCTAACCTTTCAAGGCTTTCCTCATTAGAGTCATAGATGGTATGTATTGGCTTATTACTTTTTGGAAGTTGATGAAACTGGTCTTCCTCCCACAAACCAACTGTTGATTGCTCTGTAAGGCTAGCTTTTGTTTGGAGAACAGCATCATCATACTGATCAAACTTTGGAAACTCATCAAAATAAGTAATGTCACCAATCAAAAATATTGGATTATCAGTTTTTTCTTCTTTGAATTGATCTACAAGTTCACTTTATGATTTATGGTAGATGGCATTAGTAGGAGAATGAACAGAAATGTTTTGTTTACATGAAGGTTTAGAGGTTGTATGCATGTTTAGCATCTGATTTATTTCCTCTTTAGTCAAAAGAGGAGGCATTTTTCTCTTTCTTTGGATAGAAGTACAACAGTTCTCTTTCTCTTGTGAAGGCTGATTTTGAGGCTGAATGTTTTCTTGAGCCTCACCTAGAAGAGATGGTGAATCATCACTTGTGCCTTCAGAGAGATCCTGTGGGTTTTCTTCTATTTCTTGATTGGTTTCTTCCTCAACTAACTCATCTAGGTTGTCATGATAGTTATCTTGAGAATGAAATTCATGGATTGCTACTAAGAGATCTTCAGAATGCAAATTTCCTAAATCGTCATCATTATATATAAGGTATTGTATGATATCCTGAGATTGATCACAACAATTTTCATCCTATGATAAATATGGGGAATTTTGTTTATAATGCTCATAAAATTCCTTGTGGATATCCTTTAAGGAAAACAAGCTACCAGGTTTTAGACCTTCATACCATTCTCTTGAATTCCCTTCTAATGTTAGCATGAACATCTTCATAAGGCAGTCCTCGTGCCATTCAACCTTTAACCCCCATACATGGATATGAAACTTGATGAGGTGTAACAAAGGGTCATCAAATTTTTCATCTTGAAACCCAAGCAGGTTCTTGTCCCAATTTATCTGAGGCAATTTGTGTGGGAATCCAAGGATGTGATCTCTATTCATTGGAGCATATCTCTTTTGTATCCTTGGATCCATGTTTGTAAATCAAAAAGGGTCACTGAATCTTTTCAACTAGTATAGAGTTCTCTACCAATGGAGTCTTTAGGTCTATTGAGAGTTTTGGAGTCGCCAGGTGGATGATGTTTACTATTTTAAGGATGTACTTCTTGTCCACCATCAACAACTAATGGGCCAATCTAAGGATTTTTGTGGGTTTTCTGAGGTCCTAAGGTATACTTAGATTGTCACTGACTCAGAAGGTCCCATCGTGATTGCCATTATGTTAGGTCCCTGTAATTTGCTAGATTGGTGAGAACAAATGAACAGGGGTAACATCAGACCAGTCTTTAGAGTCCTGGGACCTAGCCTTCCTGGACTTAGAGAGGGCTCTATTTTTTTTGTGCAAAGGATGTGAACTTGTATGCTTTTAGGGTTTGATTTTAGGCTAGTTGTTAAGTTTAGGGTATGTTTGTTTGTTTTGGTTGGGTAAGATGATCAAGTAGAATAGATGGAGTGAGAGGTCTTCAATTCATTGGGCTATGGAGTCTACAAAAGGTCATGGAAATTTCAACAATGAATCAGGGTGCATCATAGGGCAAATCTAACATGGTCAAATGGATCTTCAAGGTTTTTGTGAGATGAAATGAACATCAAGTTTGTGAACATGGCAGGTGTAAAATGGCAGTTAAGAATCCTTGAACAAAATACCTTTAAACAATAATGGTCTTAAATACTACTCAATATAAAGAAGAAATCATAAGACAGGGCAAACCAAGAACTCTTTGATTAAACCCAAGCAAGTAAGCATTTGAAACAAACAATCTAGCGAACTATAGAAGGAAAGAAACTTGTATAACTTCTAGTGATTTCACCTTCAAGGTTTAGAAAACATTTAAGATAACATATAACATAGATCAAAGAAGAAGGAACTCCTAAACATCATTGATCAAGCTATAAAGACCTTTGAGGCAACCTTTCAAGAATGGACAAAGGACATGATCAAAACATAACCTCTTTGGAAAACTTAATCAGTGATACTTCAAAGAAATACTTCAAGAAAAGTGTTTAAGTAACATCAAACAAGCAGGGCTAACCATAAAAAATATTTTATATCTACTGTATTGAACCATTCATGAAATAAACAAGCATAAATGGGTCTAGAGAGTAGCTAAGAATTCTCTAAACTGACCTAGCAGAGGAAAACATAAAGGCAGTGAGGACAAACAGAGCTAAGGTACCTCTAAACAGTATTTCTTAGCCTAAAAATTTTGTCCTACTGCAACATAGAAGCATGTAAAAAAATGATACATAAGTAAAAAATAACTAAATAGAGACACATCACCATTAACCATGTTTAGGGATCCTACAAGCAAGCCTTCTCCTTCATCAATTAAAATGAGTCATTCACAAATTCCACGACACCAATTTCTTCTTCAATCTCCAAAAAAAACCATGTATTGCTCTTAAGAGTCATCAAATGCCAACCATTTTACAATAAGGCCCTCATGCTCTATTTATATAGAAAAGGAGGGAAAAAACCCTAACTTGGGTTTGAAAATGTCATAGATAGTCATAAATGTCATTTATGCCTAAGAGACCATGCAAAGCCCAAGGCATAAAATATCTCATGAAATAAATGCAAAAATAACTCTTAGCACCTAATTTTGGAGTGATTTGCCCCAAAAAACACTAAAATATAATTTTTCCATAAATGACTATCTTTTGTTGACTTTTTTGGCCAAAAACGCAGCACAAAGGTCTGAACGCATAGCGCCTGCCCAGGAAAAACTGCGTCCACTTGCAGCCAAGCTTTGATGACCTTCCCGATGTCGGAATTGGCTCTGCGATGGCTCATTGGAAAGCCTATCGAGTATATGTTCTAAAAATTCCCTTGTTTTTATGATTGGGCTCCATTTACCTACCCAAAATGTGAATCTCCCAACGCTTCTCTAGGCGCAGCGCCAGTCCTGAAAATGAGGCAGAAAGTGAAAAATAGGGTGTTGTTGACCCTTTTGGAGGTTCAAATCTACTCCAAATGGCCTGAAATTTGGTGAGCATGATTTATTTGAGCTGAGGATTCCAAAAATGCAAATTTTTCCTCCTGAGGATTCTTGAGGTGAAATGTAGCACCAAGGGTGTTGCGCCTTCAAGCCTCAAAATTAGCCAAAAACCAAAATTTGTCAAAAAGTTCCCAAATTTTGTAGATATCTTCCTCATGAGGTTTGGGATATTTTAGAGAAGAATTATCTAGGTTTTCAAGTCTTTCTTTTTCTTTTTCCTCATTCTTCATTGCTTTCTTCTTCATTGTTTTCTTCTTCACTGCCTTCTTCTGTCTCACTGATATTTGCCTTATTTATATCAGCCTCATTCTCATTACCTTGACTATTGTTTGCCTTACCATTTCCCTCACTGTATTCATCACTACCATGAGCCTCACTGTTTTTTTCATTGCTCTCTAACTACTATCATCATCATTGGTTTTTGTTTCATTGTTTTCTGCATCACTGTTTCCCTCTTTACTTTCATTTTCTTCACTGTTTGATTCATCATCGTTGTTTTCCTTATTGGCATTGGCCTTACTGACATTTGTAGATTTATGCCTTTGACATCCTATGACTGTAAATGAAATTGACATGAAGGGATGGTGAAATGGCAGCCCCTTCTGCTGATATGTTTATTCTTTGTTTTGTCAACCCTAGGATTGATATACAATGAGGTGGAGGGAAGGTAAATGGGATGGCAGTTTTTGGGCTAATGAAGGAATGAGTAAGTGAGGGGATTGAATGCTATGAATGAGATAGGTCTATGGACATCTTGGAGTGGGTGAGAAACTCCAAACAGTGTGGTCACCTTTTTATCACTGATTTTCTTCTATAGGCAGATGGAGTCAATGACAAGCAGTGATTTCTAGCTTAGGTCTTAGGGCTTCATGTTAGGGTTTCCTTTCATTCATTTAAAACATTAAATATGCTTGAAAATTGGTTTAGGGCATCTACTTACCCCTTAGCCTTGCTTTAAAACCCTTGATAGCAGCTTGAAGGTATTTTTTAATGCTTTTGGGCATTTGCAGGTGAAGGAGGAGCTTCAGGCCGAAAGGGTAGGGCCTGCACGCAGATTCAGGCTTCCCTACCCAAAGCATAGCACCTGCACACAGATTTGGGCTTCCCTATCCAACACATAGTGCCTGCACACATTTCGAGCCAGACGAGTTATGAACACGCAGCACCTGAATGCGTTTTAGGCCTATCGAGGTTTCCTGGGCGAACGTATAGCGCGCCTCTGAATGTGCAGTGTCTTCTTCTGAACGTACATCGCAGTGTAAATTTGCACAGGTAATTCCTCTGAACGTGTAGTGCTTGGCCCTGAACGCACAACGCCACCCTGAACGCGTAGCACCACAAAATTTTACCCATCTTGACTTAAAAACTTAAATTTCTTCTTTCCTTGAAAACTTCAACTCTCTGCAAGTGAACCATGATTGATAAGAATTTTGCAATGAATTCCATGGGCTTGTGAATTGATTTTTAACCTTTGATAAACTATTTTCTAAGGTTTTAAACATTTTTTCTCCTTTACCGACATCTTTTTATGCCATTTCCTGCAGGTTGATTAAGTGATGAATTTTGATCTTTCTTTTGGTCGAGGAGGCATGATATGTTTCTTTTGACACCTTTGTGATGATTTCACTCAACAGCAGCTTCACTTACTTGAGCATTTCTTTGCATGCAACATGGATTTGAACCTACCTCTTTTGCTCATTTAGGCATGACAGCCTTTTAAATACCTTTGAGAGGCTTTCTCACAGCAGTATTATCAAAACCTTCTTCTGTCTGCACCATGGATTTTTAAATCCTGTTATGCTTGGTAGGTGACTAAAAACCTTGGCTTTATCCTTCTCACTGATACTCTTTCATCTTTGTTCTACAGTTTTTTCTTGAGTCACTTTGGCAATCTTTGGAATGCATGCACACCTTAGCAGCATCTAAATCTTCCTCTGCTCCCATTTTTTTAATTTATCAGTGTCTCAGCATACTGTTGGACCTTCAAGCTTAAAGCCCTAATTATCCTACAAGGATAAGTGTTTTGTTCTCTTCTTTGCTGCAAGATGTCATCCTCTACTATGTGCCTTACTAATTTTAGGTTCATCAACATCTTCTTCATTTATATTTGCCTTACTGCCCTCATTGTTTGTTTCTTAATTGTTATCTCTTTCATTGGCATCTTCTTTATTGCTCTTTCCCTTGCTGCCACAGTCCTCTATGACATTTGTACCATTGTTGCCTTTGAAAAAAACCCTAGCTCTTCTTATGAAATTGATTTGGAAGAGGGTAAATGGAAAGGAAATTTTTACAAGTAATGAAGTAGAAGAATGAGGGTGTAGGTTTTTTAGGTTGAATGAGAGGCTGAGGAACTTGATGACAACCTTAGCTGTGGAAAGAACCCTTTCCTTTAACTAATATGATTCAAAGGCAAATGGAGTGAGGTTGAAATAATGACTTCTATTTTAAACACTTAAGGTTTCAACTTCTTTTGTCTTACAAATTATTTAACAAGCTTGAAAATGTGTTTTAGAACCTGTACATACCCTTACCAATACCTTGGAAAACCTTGGATTAAGTTTGAAGATATTTTGAATTGATTTGAGTGGTTGCAAGCCTTAGAAGGCCTTCCTGGGTGAACACACAATGCCTGAACGAGGTGTCGGGTTAGGCAAGTCGGGTCAGTGCCTTGTGCCCAACGCGTAGCGCCATCTCCTAAACGCGCAACGCCAATTTGCAGAGGGCATTTGGAGGCCTTCCCGGTGTCCAAGTTGGGCCCATGATAGCTTGGTGGAAATATTATCCTGTCTAATTTTCAAATCTACCCTTTTGTTGCTGATTGGAGTTTATTTGACCTGAAAAAAAATTATTCACCCAACATTGGTCAAAAAGTACTGAATGATGGTGCAGAAATGCAGAGTGTTGGTGCAGGAAAATTTTGGAGCCCTTACCCAACTCCAAATTTATCTCATGATAGCTCATTGGAAAGATATTCTAGTCTAGTTATCATTTGACCCATTCAGAAAGTCATTTGGACACTCCAGCTATGAGAAACTCTAATTTTCCCAAGGTCACGCAATAAGTGCAACAATTCTCCCGTAACACCTGTATTTTTTACATTGCTCCCAAACCATGATACTTGTGTAAAATATGAAGGAGGTTTTTCTTCTTGGAACTATGATGGACAAAAACCTCTCTCATGTTTGTCAAATTCATCTCTGTTTGGTCAGAAACATAGTTTGAAGTAAAATTGGCCCTATGAGTGACAAATGGCTTGACTCTTGGAATGAATACTTGGAAAATGATGGAGGCATGATGTTTATGAGTTGGTATGACTTTATTCTTGCTGATATGACATATCATTTGGATCCTCTGCTCCTATGCCTCTTTTCCATAGCAAACCCTAGCTTAGTTGGAAGAGGAAATTAGGGTTTGGTGTACGAAAAACAAGGGATTTAGGACTACCTTGTAGAGGGAAGGGAATGAAGGGGTTAAGGGTTGTCTAAATTCTTGGGGAAATTTTGGGGGATAGGGATAGATGTTAGAGAGTAGGGGAAAGTGGAATTTCAAGGATTGAGAGAGGGGAAATTATCCAAAAGGGAAAAACACAGGCCTAGTCTCGAAAAGTGTCAAATTGTAGCAATAGGCTAGGTTTTGTAGAAAAATGATGAGTTTGAGGGATAGGAGTGATGGGAAGTGTTTATGAAGGTATACTAAGGATAGGGGAATTTGTAAGAGCATCAGGATACAAGCCTTGTTGATGATTTAACCATGTAAGTCATGAAACCAAGAAAAATACCCTCAAAAACCCTAGTCATCTACAAGAACAAAGGTAGGTAAAATCACATAAGAATTTTTTTAGGAGCAGCGGGGTGACCATGGAATGGAAAGCTGGTGGAATGGTGAAAAAATTGGTTTAAGGATAATGGAGGTAGTGAAATTTCTAAAACTCACAATATTCGTGAATATTTTTTTTAGAAATCTAAGATCAACATTTAGTCATCTACAAATAGAAAAAATTATTGATGACTAACAATACATACATACATACATACATACATACATATATATATATATATATATATATATATATATATATATATATATATATATATATAGCATTCGGCTAGATTTCATCTAAAAATGGTGTGTGCACTTTCTTAATGTGTTCCATCTACATTTTCTTATATGTTTTTTCTAAAATTATATGTGTAATAGTAGCTGGATGTTATTGGCCTTGTTCATGAATCAATTTACTTTCTCAAAATGAAGAAAGACGCTCATGGATGACTTTTATTTGTTACAACCTTAAATGTGCTCCATAGAATTGTTTATGTTCATTTTACTCATCTTCATGTTTCCTTCTAGTTTTTAGCAGGTGAAATTCTTAAAACATTTAAGCCCAACTTTGCTAAGAATTATCATTCTCTGTCTTCACCTCGCTACTTTAAGATTGAATATGTTCACTAATTTTGGCATGGCCCTATTGATATGGTCTGGTCCTCATAACTTCTTGAAGCCCATTCTCAGCCATTTCATCAGTCTATCATTAGGATCAGAAACCTTCATGATACTTGAACCACTATTTACAAAACTTCATCAATTGAATGACTCGGAGGAATGATTATCAAATATTTAATCCTTTGATTAATATGTCCTATGAACTAGTGCCTTAATCAACACAGAGGTTGTCCGTAGGAGCTAAAACAGGGCACTACAAGTTGCATATGTGAAGGTGCATAAGTAATACTACCAAGAATGCATGGTATAATGTTATGTTTCAGCTATAACATAGGATGGTTGGGTAAGCCCTATGGTATGTTGAGAATGGCTCCTTCTCAAATGGATCATGCATGCATATGAGAGTTATTGGGATTTTTATTTCCTATGATGAAATGATGCACCTGGTAGTGAATTTTTTTATAATGATGATCTTGGACATAGTGGCATAGATTAATGTTTGGCTAACATCTATTGTTTTTTTGTCTTAATCCTGACTCTAGTAAATGGTACTCTTGATTCTTGATATGCATAAGATTTGATGGATCTCTTATGGAAGTTTACCTCATTTATATGGTATTGATAATGCCTATGATAAGCATGATGAAAGCTCATGGAAAGAGAGATTGAACTTTGTTGGTTTATTGAAAAATCTATATTGATCATATTGATCATGATGCACATGGTATTGAAGCTCATGATGATAGAGGCATATCTATGAGATTGATGTTTCAGATCTTTGACTTCCTATGTTTATGGAATATGGTGAAATTAAATGCTTTAACTGGATTTATTGCTCATAAGTTTGTGTTGTCACATCATCCTGCTACCATGATATTTTAATTCCATACTTTGATGAAAGTTTGATGACATGATGTGATGATCATGATAGCTATGTGTTTATGATATAACAAGATTTGTTATTGCATGACTCTAGTAAAGGCAGGTTGATGACATGTATGAAAATGAAATTGCATGCTCTTCTATGATATATATGTATCTGACTTTATTGATCTACAACAGAGGTCTAAGCCTCTCTCGCACAAAGGAAAGCCCATAGATGTGACTATGCCTGATAGACACAAAATTGAATTTTTATAAAATGAACTCAGTCTATACTCTGAATCAAGATATCTATGACATGTTTTTCCATTATAAACTGATTTCTGGAATTGCTGGAATTGAGCATGAAATCATAGGGTCACTTGGAAGATATCAGTTATGCAGATGTGTTGCAGATGCCCGTAAGATATGGCAACAGGGAAAGTTCATATGTTTGAACCGAACTTGTGTTTGCAAGTGACCGAGACATGCATATGGATATTTCATTATGTTTGAGGAATGTGCTACATGTTTTAGTTGATTGATATTGATAAGCTATGTTTGGAACTTTTGACATGATGCTTAATGATTGAGATATGTCTATAATTATAGTTCTTACCATCATTTCACATTTGGATTTGACATGATTTGATTTGGCGATAGCTGATTTTCCTAGATGACAATGCTATGTGGGCATAGTGACCTTCAGTGTCGTATCTGAGTTATGTATTGGCCTCCTTGTTCCTGGCACAATGGTTGTTGTGACTTAGTATGAACATGCATGATTTAACCTTGATGTGTATGAACTTGAATCTAGTGATGGAAATGGCCTATAATGACATGTTAAATGACATACTTTATGGCTTGATAGTGAATGAAGTCAAGATTTGATATGAGCTCTACCTGTCAATGGTTGAAATAATTGATACTAGGAAATCAATATCTTTAATAATAGTTTTGGTTTGGCTTCTAAACTCCGATAAACTAACTTTGTTTACACAAAATTGATTTATCTAAGGCTATTTATGTTGGCATGGTAATGCATTATTCTGGTAGAGAGCATTGCATGATGCAAGATCCTCGATTCAGATTTTTCTATATTTGAGAATTATTTGGTGAAGTCAGGATAATGAGTTACAAGGTATGGCTTTGATTATCCATACTGATAATCTATCCCTGATAGGTGATGACCCTCTGAAAATATAAGTAAGAGGGAGATGTCTTATGAACCTCGTAATGATTTATCATGGCATGCTCAATCAATTTTTGGAATTTGGGAAAGAAATTCCATATTGCAAGACTGTTGAAATGTCTTTGTGTAATTTAAATCCTTGGACACTCTGCCTAAAAACAAAAATGTTGATTGAACATGACATGGCATATGTTATTTGATTGAAGTATTGATGTTCCATTTTTAACATCCATCCATATATGATGTGCAGAGGATATTATTAAACTCATGATTGATCTACTTCATTCAGAATTTCCACCAAACATATTTTATTTGATCTACTCTTAAAGGTTGATATATTTCTCTCGTGAAATGTAGTTGCATGGATGAAATAATGATATTTGGGATTATTATTGACGATCAAAGTTGGATGTTGCCTTAGTATGAGATATGCCATGATATATTGGACGAGAGGTCGATATCACAATTGAGGCCAGATACAATGCTGCTAGCAAGGCTAGCTATGAGGAATGATGTAGAAGCTCCTCAGAGAGTTGTATGAGAATGATCTAGATAAGACATGGATACACTATGATCACAGAGAATCCCATATACACATAGTTGGGACTGTCATTTGTCCATTCGTTGAGATATTGTAGTTTTTAATACAAGCTTAGGCTTGTGATTAATACTTCCATGAGAGGGAGCATGATTATGGTATCCATGTGTGATTAACACCTCCATGAGAGGGAGGATTATTATGGTATCTTGTTATGATTGGTATCTTGTTGTGATTTAAATGATTATGTATTTTCTAACATAACACTTGATTGTATGTCCTGTATGAACAGAAATCAGTAGATACCAGATGATAACATTGTTGATCGAGGAAACTGAGCCAACTCTTCCTCCCTATCTGAGCTCTCAAGACAAGGAATTGAGATAGAGGGCTCCTGGGGTTGAGGGAACTCTGGAAAATAGGAAATATTCCCTATATGTTACCCATATGGTTTTGATGTTACCCATATGGTTTTGATGTTTCTCCCCAATCTTCATAGGGTCGGAGAATGTTGCTCCCTGATTTTTCTTTGTATAGTATACCCTAGATCGCATCATATCCACAATCAAAGCTTGTCGAGAATACCACTCCTCATTTGGCCAATGAGTTGAGAGTGTACTTGGGGTGTACAACCCAAGGTGATTATGATGAAGGTTTTCTACCACATGACTATTCAAGGTCATCGATGGGAAGATCAATAGGAAATAGGATGGGTTGAGATAACCGTATACGGTTTCAGGTTCAGAGTGAGCTCCCCGATGTGATACCAGGGTCAATACAGGCTCCCATCTGTGGATAGATATCCTATTTTTATATATGGGGTTGTAGAGGTATAGATCCCCCATGAGATTCTAGGTAGAGATGTGCCCCTGATGCGGTTACAGGTCGATATGTGCTCCCTGATGATATGGTCTCCGATTTTTATTGATGATGATATTTTGAGTAGTAGCCTACTGTCAGAGAATCCATAATGACAACCTGATGAATGAATGGTGGTAGCCTAAGCTCCCCTCCGGTGACAATTTGTTCTTCTAGATCTGAGAATGTTCAAAATATGAGTAAGAACAATCAAGGGATAAGCAAGATTAAGCATGAGAAGTGCATTGATGATTTTTAATGAGAAATATACACAACATGATGAATACATGACAGATATTATCAGTGACGATATGTGATGATGCATGAAGATAACAAAATTTCATATTGATCGATGAACAGATATTAGCAGGTGGAATTTTCCCTGGTTGAGAGGGAGTGTTAAAATTATGAAACTGCAGTCAAATTCCACTATAGAGAGCTCGGATGGTCGATATTATAATTTAATTAGATTCCTCTTTTCGAGAGGACCAAAATCAACCTATATATCACCCCAATTGTTTAAGAAAAAGTTAAATTATGAATTAATTTATTTGTTAAAGTGAAGTGGATGGGTCAGCCTAACCACATGTGGAGTTAGCCTTAACCCCAAGTGGTCACTCATGAAAGCTATAAATAGAGGCGACCTCAAGCTCATTTGCACACATTAACTCATGAGATCGTATTCATGCTCTCTTAGTATTTGTTTGTATTTTTCTGTCTTGGATAACATAGGTACGTCAGGAGAAGCTCGCGCAAAGAATCAGGATCGTAGACAGAGGCTCGCATTAGATCGCGGTGTTCTTGGCCATAATCGTGGGTAAGCCACGGGAAGGTAGCGGTTGAGTTGGGATAGAACCGTGGGAAGACCTTTCCAAGGCTGCGATTAAGCTAGCAAAACCACGGGCAGACCTTGTTCAAGGCACAGCTAGGGTGTTGGGTTGATCAGGCCCTCAATCATGGGCACAGAATGCCTAGGTTGCGGTTTGGGCTATTATAACCATAGGCTCACAGTGTTAAGTGTTGGAAAAATACTGAGAGGGGGGGGGTGAATTAGTATTTAATGCAGACAATAAAACTTTTTACTTTTCCTTTCTAAAAACCCATACACGACTTTCCTGAAGCCAACTAGCGTATATACGCAGATATCCTTTACAGAACTCGTGTATGCACAGAGATCTACTTATGCATTCAATTCTTAACTCAGATCATTGTACTATTCATTTATCAGATATTTCAGGAAATAGTAAACAGGTGCAGAAAGAACGGAATAATCATCACACAGAAAAAAAAAAGCTCATTAACATGAATGTTCTACCAGATTTTTTAGGTGGAACCCATCTCCAGAAACCACCACTGCTGCTGCCTCTCTGCCTTCAGCGTATTTATTATATGAAAACTTCATAACTGCATCAGTACTCTATACTGCAAGACAGTACCTTAATCTTTGTAGAGTACACAAGGGGAACTTTCTCTGCCACTACCACCCCTAGAAGTGAGCTATTTACCTCTGCTTCAACACTGTTTCACCCAAGGGAGCTATTTACCCCTTGTTTCTGCTTACCACCACCCGGAAGGGATGTAGCCACTCTATATTAGCACCGCCCGCCTGACACAAAGAAAGCTTCAACCAATGGAATTCAGCTTCAACCTCGCATCCACCGTAGATTACAAAAGTCACCACCAAACTCAGATCAAAATACCTAACACAACCTACTATATCAACAAACATACTTTGCCCAATGAAAACAAATGTAATACAACCAGACTGAACGTGCATATCGTAGATAACTCCAAGATTTTGATGAATATGTAGGAACACATTCAACCTTGAGCAACCATCAGTTCAGATATCATTCGCGCTTTTCTTTAGACGGATCCGCGTATATACGCGCTTTTAATGAAGCAAACCCGCGTATATATTCGTGCAACTTTCCAGAAAAACCCTAACAGGTCATACGCGCCTTTGTTGAAACCAATCTGCGTATACACGCGCCTTCCAAGAAGTGAAACTTTGTATAGATCTATAAAAGATAAACTTTGCAGAAAAAACCAGATCTATGAACTTACCCAGATTTATTCAACTTCTTCAACAGATTTGCGCCAGGTCTTCATCACTTCTTTTCAGATCATCCTAGAGATTCACCATTTCAAGATCTAGAGATCTTGAACCTTCATCATGTTCATAGATGCATCATAGATTCGGATCTATCAATTGAGAGCAGAGTTCAACCATGCAGATATACTTCAGAGTAAAGTATTCATTAAATACCAGACACTTTCACACACTTGCACAAATGAAATTATTCTCCTTATATAGATTTAGCCTTTTTCAATACCATGAGTCAAAACCACATTACTTCCGATGGTTTTCCTAGACGGGATCAAATAGACAATCCATCGCTCAATACAATGGGTCAATACCATGGTAATGCCCCGTGGTATTCTAATTTTGGAGCGCAAAAGACCATACGTGACTTGGCACGTTCTTATCCGTGTGCATACACGCTTTCTCCTTGACAAACCCGCGTATTCCTTGAAACACACATTTTTCATCATTGCTTTGGCCCTCACTAAGATTTCCCTCTCTGGTACTTTTGAGCTACTTGTATAACATCAGATTTACATCATTAATAAACTCATCAAGCATCAAGAGCATCTTCAATAAGAGTTTGCCATCATCTTCATCAAGTGGGTTGCCATCAAGGACAACATTTAGCATCATATTGCCAACAATCTCCCCCTTTGGACTTGATGGAAACCATGATGGTGTTTGATCACCATAATAGATAAATACATTAAGCATAATGATATTCTCCCCCTATTCAAACATCATGTCACTCTCCCCCTTTGACATCAAGGGAAAAGGGCGGATCAAAACCAACACAAGGTTTTTCACCTCATGTAGAAAGAAGAGCGTTGTAGATCTGATGTACATTGAAGTTATCATGCTCCCCCTGAGATCATGCCGAATGTTCAAACATATTTTTCAATGAAGTACATGACTCTATGACCTTCCTATCACCAAGGACTCATACTTACATCAAAGATCCAAGCAAGTGGATTTACATATGAGACTCAAGTACCCAACCAAGAGGGTTTACACATTTTGACTCAACTACCCAACCAAGTGGGTTTACACATTTTGACTCAGCTACCCAACCAAGTGGGTTTACAAATTTGAACAAGTCCTTACATGACTGAATATTACAATTTTACATCATAGGTCTCAACATGACCTTTTCATCAAATTACAAATATGACTTTTCATGACCAATACCAGAAGGACCTCAAGAGAGAGATCATATTTCAGAACCATCATAATTCCAACAATGCATTATACTCAGCAAGACTAATTCTCCCCCTGAAAATGTGCATCCAAGCCTCCTTTCCATATGACAAAAGCTCCCCTGTTTCTTGTGCATCCTGAATACTTTCAACAGCAAATCATCAAGGCATCTTCACACAAAAACATAGAATGAAACAGAAATATAAGAGCTGAAATACCACCAGTGACTCAAAACAGCATCAAAGATATCAAACAGCACTACAGTTGTGCTAAAAAATGCTGACCCCAAATAAAAATTGCCAACAACCAACCATACGCGGCTTTATGTGTTTAAACTCGCGTATATATGTGACTGTCTTTCAGGAAACCCGCGTATACAATTTAATATTCTAAATTTAATCAGATCTGATCTTCTGAGAGGCAGAGACAACACCCAAATTCTGTCTGAGATATTCGAATGCTTCCCTGGGCAAAGGTTTGGTAAATATATCAGCAATTTGTTCCTTGGAGGGAACATACTCCAACTTCACCTTTTGTTCAAGCACTTGTTCACGTAGGAAGTGATACTTGATGGGAATGTGCTTGGTCTTCGAATGCATAAGAGGATTATTTGAGATACTGATGGCACTTGTATTATCACACATAATGGAGATAGGAGGTGTAAATTTGATTTGAAAATCTTGCAAGGTTTGCATCATCCAAAGGAGTTGAGTGCAAAAAGATGCGGCAGCCACATATTCTGCTTCTGCTGTAGATAAAGCAATAGAATTTTGCTTCTTGTTGAACCAAGATACTAATCGGGGCCCCATATAGAATGCACCACCACTAGTGCTTTTTTGATCATCAACATTTCCAGCCCAATCTGCATCAGTGTAAGCATGAAAAGTAAGATCAGCATTCTTTGCATACCATAGTCCAAAATCTTGAGTTCCTTGTAGATATTTGAATATTCTTTTGACAGCCTGAAGATGAGACTCTTTTGGATTAGCTTGGAATCGTCCGACAATCCCAACAACATGCATAATGTCTAGTCTAGTCCCAGTGAGATAAAGTAGACTTCCTATCATTGATCTGTATTCTGGTTGATTCACCGTGGGAGAATCATCATGAGAACTAAGATTGCATCCGGTTATCATTGGTGTACTTACAGGTTTGCATTCCTCCATGCCATACTTCTTCAAAATTTTCTTAAGATATTTTTCTTGTGATAGGAATATACCATCTGTAGTTTGATGCACTTGCAAGCCAAGAAAGAATGTTAGTTCCCCAAGTAAGGACATTTCAAATTCCTGCTGCATGACAAAAGCAAATTTCTGACTCATAGATTCTTCATTACTCCCAAAAATGATATCATCAACATAAACCACCACAATCAATAGTTTATTATTTTCAATTTTTGTGTATAAGTTGCTATCAGCAGACCCCTTTGAAAATCCTTGTTGATGAAGATATTTTTCAAGACGATAATACCATGCCCTTGGAGCTTTTTTGAGACCATATAGAGCCTTTTTAAGTCTACAAACAAGATTTTCATCATTTCCCAAAATGAATCCTTCTGGTAGTTCTACATAAACTTCTTCTTCTAGATCACCATTGAGGAATGTAGATTTGACATCCATTTGATAAAATTTGATTTGTTGAAAACTTGAAAAAGCAAGAAACATTCTTATGGCTTCAAGTCTAGCTACAGGAGCAAAGGTTTCTTCAAAGTCTATACCTTCTTGTTGAGTATACCCTTTGCAAACCAGTCTAGCTTTGTTTATTATAACGTCCCCATTCTCATTTAACTTGTTCTTGAATATCCATTTGGTTCCAATGACATTTTTTTTATGTGGTCTTGGTACCAATTCCCAAGTGTGATTCTTTTCAATTTGATCAAGTTCTTCATTCATGGCTTGAATCCAACATTCATCTTTGCTAGCTTGATTGACATTGTGTGGTTCAATTGTGGATAGAAATTCCAGATAGCTAGAAGATCCCACAAGAGTCCTCCTTGTTTGTACTCCTGATTCCTTATTTCCCAAAATTTTAGATTCAGGATGATTCTTTTGAACATATCTGGATGCAGCCTTTTCAGATAAATCATCTCCTGGTTCTTCATTGGATCCATTGTCTATATCATTTCTATTTGACACGGAAGGACAAAAGTCACCATCATCTTCATCTGTTGTGTGTTTTTCTTCTTTAGGAGCTGCAGGAAACTCATCAATAACAACATCAATACATTCAACAATCTTCCGAAGCCTTTTATTGTAACATTTGTATGCTCTGCTTGTAGATGAGTAACCAAGAAATATTCCTTCATCTGATCTGGGTTCAAACTTGCCAAGCTTTTCATCATTATTTTTGATAAAGCATTTACTTCCAAAAAATCTAAAATGCTTCACAGAAGGAGGATTACCATACCATAGTTCATACGGAGTTTTATCACTATTTACTCGAACATGTGCCTTGTTAAGAATATTTGCTGCTGTGTGAGCTACTTCTCCCCAAAAAGTGTCAGGTGTTCCGGAATCATCAAGCATAGCTCTGGCCATTTGTTGAATCGTTCTATTCATTATTTCTGCTACGCCATTTTGTTGTGGAGTGCCTGCTACAGAAAACTGTCCTTTTATGCCATGTTGTTCACAAAATTCAAAGAATTCATTTGATGTATATTCTCCTCCTCGATCAGATCTAAGACACTTGATTTTTAGATCTAATTCATTTTCTACCAGTGCTTTGAAGATCTGAAATTTTTCAAATGCTTCATCTTTGTGTTTGATCAACCCAATCCAACACATTCTAGAGAAATCATCAATAAATAAGATATAGTATTCTTCACCCCGTGGTGACTTTTTCCTCATATGTCCACATATGTTAGTATGAATGAGTTCAAGAGGCTTACTTGATGATCCTTAGCATTAAATTGCACTCTGGTTTTCTTACCGAATTGACAGGATTTTCATATGATACTTTCAGGCAGAGTAATATTGGGAAGACCACGAACAGCATTAATTCTGCTAGATTTGTTGATTTGAGAGAAGCTTAGATGCCCCAACCTTCTATGCCATAGCCAGTTTTATGAAGATTTACTCAAGTAACACTGTTCTTTGCAATTCTTCAATACATACAGATTGCTTGGAGTTCTTTTTCCTTTTATAATTGTTTTTCCTGTATCAAGATCACGAACCACACATTCTTTTGAACTAAAGACAACTTCAGTTCCTTGATCACAAATTTGACTTACACTTAACAGGTTATGCCTTAATCCATCCACATACATGAAATCATTAGCCTTCACCTTTTCTTTTAGAAACACAGACCATTTTCCTTTAATTACAGCAGGAGTATCATTTCCAAAAGTAACTTTATTTTCCTTTTCTAGAGCACTATATGCACGAAGTTTGTGTTTATCACCTGTCATGTGTCTTGAGCATACGCTATCAATGTACCAATGATTTTCTTCACCTTCCGCAAATAACGCTATGCCACAATTTTCAACCTGTGGTTCCTTCTTTTTCCATATTTTGGATTTTGAAGGAAAATGCTCTCTTGGCTACACTTTTCTCCTACACTCAGAATCTTCATGGCCAAATTTATTGCAATAAGCACATTCAACTTCATTTAGAAGAGGGGAAAATTTATTATAGGTATTCTTCTTTGTTTCAACATCAATCCTTTTCTTTCTTGCTTCTCTTGTCAAGATGGTTTTATATGCAACACATTGAGTAGCTTTATGACCAAAATTGTGACATGAGAAACATTGTCCATTGAAGAAGAAATTTCTGCGATCATGAAATATTCTATTTGAATTTACCTGTTGATTGATGCCTTTTTTATAGATATTCCTATTAGTGTTCCTTGCATTAGGATGATCATGCTTTACTTGTAAAGATTCTTTATTCCCTAGCTGAGTGGCAGAATTTTGTAAACCAGTTGTAGCTGCTTTTAGATAATTTGGTGCTGAAGCTTGAGAGGATTCTCCAGTGTATCCAAGACCTGTCTTTATAAGAGGAGAACGTTGAACCTTGATAATCTCATCTAAGGTTTCAGATCCTTTAGCAAATCTAAAATTCAGAGTCTTTACTTTCTCAAATTCTTTTCTTACACTTACCACTTCACATTCTAATTTCTCATTGTGATTCTTTGCTTCTTCAACCTGCTTTTCCAGAGTCTCGATGGTTATTTTTCTTTCTTCTAAGAGAATTTTGCTTTCTTTTAAGCGTCTTTTGAGTTGGTTGATCTCTTCAAGAAAATCATTGTCCTCTAGAGCATCCACAAAAGTATCCTTTTCTTCTTTATTCAAAATCTATGAGAAGTCTAAGATCTTGTTCACATTCTTCCTCACTATCAGATACTCCATCACTGTCATCATGAGTATAGTAACTTCTTCTAGTGCTAGACCGGTTCTTATTTCTAGCTACCTCCTTTCCTTTTGCAGGTGTTTCTTTGTAAGGACACTTAGCAGCATAATGACCAACTCTTCCACAATTAAAACATTTGAAAGGAAGCTTACCTCTAAACCGTCCTGTACCAATTTGAAGTTTCTTTACAAAATTTGCCTCATCTTCTTCCGAAATATATCCTGATCCTTCTTCTTCTTGCACTTCTTTCCCTTTTGTAGAAGCTCTAAAAATAGCTTCTTTAACTTCAGATGGTCCTCCTCTTCTCATTTCATATGCAGTCAGTATGCCATGAAGTTGCACCACGGAAATGTTTTGAATATCCTGTTTTTCTTCAAGGGAAAAAACTTTTGATTCAAATTTTGCCGTTAGCGATCGTAAAATTTTCTCAACCAAAGTAGTGTCGGATATTGTTTCACTCAGATTTCTCATACGATTTACAACATCATCAATACGTAAAAAGAAACTGGAAATACTCTCATCACTATGCATCTTTAAATTTTCATATTCAATTTTGAGAGTTTGGAGTTTTTCACTTTTTACCTTTGCATCGCCTTCATAACTTAGAATGATTTTGTCCCATATTTCCTTTGATGTATTCAGCTACATGACTTTGAAAAATTCTGATTCAGTTAGACTTCATGTTATAGCATTGACCGCTTTTGCATTTGATTCATAATTCTTCCTTTCAGTTGGATCTGTTGGTGTAGCAACTGGATATTGATATCCTTGTTCAACAATGGCCCATACATCAGCTCCCATAGACTGAAGATAGGATCTCATCCTCATTTTCCAGAAGATTAAATTGCTTCCGTTGAAGAGTGGGGGCTTGATAGATGTTGTTCCCTCATGATTGCTCATATTGCTTGATCTTCCTTCTAGCGGCTAAGCTTTTTCAGAAGGACCCGCTCTGATACCAATTGTTGGAAAAATACTGAGAGGGGGGGGTGAATCAATATTTAATGCAACAATAAAACTTTTGACTTTTCCTTTCTAAAAACCCATACGCAACTTTTCAGAAGCCAACTAGCGTATATACGCGGATATCCTTTACAGAACTCGCGTATGCACAGAGATCTAATTATGCATTCAATTCTTAACTCAGATCATTGCATTATTCATTTATCAGATATTTCAGGAAACAGTAAACAGGTGCAGAAAGAACAGAATAATCATAACACATAGGCAACACACATGAACACCAGGATTTTTTATGTGGAAACCCAATTCGGGAGAAAACCACCGTTGGCGTCGTCTCAGTCTTCAATATTTATTATAAGGAAAAACTTCTTACAATCATATACTGGTGCAGACTTATACCAGCACGCAGGCACCCATCTGCAGAAGGCTACAACCTTCTCTCGTTCACCAGCCTCACCTGGAAGGGAGCTACAATCCCCTGCTCTTGTTTACCAGCCTCACCTGGAAGGGAGCTACTACCCCCTGATATTAGCACCAGCCTCTGCTAACAGAAAGCTTCAACTATCAGACTGAAGGCTTCAACCCTCAGATCCACTGCAGACCACGTTTCATCAATTTTCAAACTGGATCAAACAGCTCCAACACAACCCTTCACTTATCAACAAACATACTTTTCCCAATGCTTCAAACAGAACAGTGAAACCACTATAACCAGAATATCAAAGATAACCCAGACTTCAGAATAAATATGCAGGAACACATTCAACCTTGAGTAACCATCAGTTCATATATCATACGCGCTTTTCTTTAGACGGAGCCGCGTATATACGCGCTTTTAATGAAGCAAACCCGCGTATATATTCGTGCAACTTTTTAGAAAAACCCTAACAGGTCATACACGCCTTTTTTGAAACCGATCCGCGTATACACGCGCCTTCCATGAAGCGAACCTGCGTATAGATATATAAAAGATAAACTTTGTAGAACAGACCAGATCTATGAACTTGCCCAGATTTATTCAACTTATTCAACAAATTTGCGCCAGGTCTTCATCACTTCTTTTCAGATCATCCTAGAGATTCACCATTTCAAGATCTAGAGATCTCGAACCTTCATCATGTTCATAGAAGCATCATAGATTAGGATCTATCAATTGAGAGCAGAGTTCAACCATGCAGATATACTTCAGAGTGAAGTATTCATTAAAGCCCAGACACTTGTGCCCACTTTGCACAATGAAATTCTTCTCCTTATATAGAATTAGCCTTTTTCAATACCACGAGTCAAAACCACATTACTTCCGATGGTTTTCCTGGACGGGATCAAATAGACAATCCAACACTCAATACAATGGGTCAATACCATGTTAATGCCCCTTGGTATTCTAATTTTAGAGCGCAAATGACCATACGCGACTTGGTACGTACTTATCCGCGTGCATACACACTTTCTCCTTGACAAACCCACGTATGCCTTGAAACACACATTTTCCATAATTTCTTTGTCCCTCACTGATATTTTCTTCTTTGGTCCTTCTGAGCTACATGTAGAACATCAAATTTACATCATTAATAAACTCATCAAGCATCAAGAACATTTTCAATAGGAGGTTTCCATCATCTTCATTAAGTGGGTTGCCATCAAGGACAACATTTAGCATCATATTGCCAACATTAAGGCCATGGTTGAAGAATTTATGGGAAGATCTGATTTGAATCATAATTAGTATCTTGCATGGTGTCTTCATTCATTTATCGCTCAGTCACTATTGCCTCAGAATAGTCATTGGCAACGTCCTCGACTCATATCTAGGACTTGGTAGTTGATTTCACTTGATGATCCTTCATATCTGTGCTCTTGAGGTTGTAGATCTGCAATTCTGTAGATATGCTCTATGTATTTCCGCCACAAGATTTATCTACAATATTCACTCAGTATTAGCAGTATTCTTCAGTATGCTTCAGTCAGTGTTAGTGCATCTCAGTTCTCACAATCAATTTTCTTAAGCAGAGACATGTGTAAGGTCACATTATGCTTGTGTTAGTTGTTTTCCTGCATCGTAAAGATATGAATATATGGATCATTGTACTCTTTTTACTGAATCATTTGATGACGATCTAGAAGAAGAATTTGCAAAGGTTTTCCACGTAGTGGGTTTTTCCCTGGTCTCATACCAATCATGCTGTATCTATGTGTTCATGCTTCTCTTCCTTTGATATTTTTCATTCCGCTGCTTAGATGATGATGGTGGTGGTATTGTTATTTCTTCATAGTTTCATATTGTGATGGTTAATAATATAGATAGGTGTAATTACATAATTATTTGGGGGTGAAATTAACATGTTATTAAATAAATGTAACTATTAATGCAAAGAAAAATGTTGTTCTATCAAACATTAACAACAAAGGCTCAGTTAGATTTTCCTTTCCCAAGGAAAATATGTTGTGAAATTGTTGGAAATATTTGGAATGGTGTAATTCAAGTCCATGGCCACACCAATGGAGATGAACTCCAAGAATTAATGTGGAGATGTTGCAGGACCTGACTTGGTGAATCCTTTGGAGTATAGAAAATTGATTGGGGAATTGATGTTCCTTGTGAACACCCGTCTAGATATATGTTTTATAGTTAACACTTTGAGACAATCTGTGTTTAAGCCTCTTCATGCACATTGGGTTGCTTCCAAGCATGTGTTGACATATTTACATGGGATGATTGATATTTGTATGAGATATTATACCAGAGATGTGCGACTTCATCGGTACATTGATGTTGATTGGGTTGGAAACATTGTTGACAGAAATAACACATCAGGTTTATTCTTTAGTTTGGGTGTTTTCGTGATATATTGGATGAGAAGTAAACATAAGTTTGTTTCCCTTAGCACGAATGAGGCGGCGTATATTGCTACGAGGCAGTATAGTTGAGGAAGCTCTTTGGAGAGATGTATGAGCAAGTACTACATACAACAAGGATATATCATGACAGCAAGAGTGGGATCCAATTGGAAGAGAATCTCATGTTTCACGACAATTCCAAGCAAATTTACATCAGGTGTCACTATAGACGATACATGGTGAAGAGAGAAGCAGTAAGGCTCCATCATATTTTGAATGATGATGAGATAGCATACATACTTACTAAGGATTTTCCGGAAGGGAATTTATTGGTCTTCAGAGAGAAACTTGGACTGATGGATGTGAACCTCCCAGTTAAGGTTCTCGATTGATTGAGGACATTGATTTATTCTCTTCCCCACTGTCTAAGCTCCCAAGGAGAGGAATTGAGCTAAAGAGATATTGTGGTTGAGGGACCTCTAGACAATAGGGTAGCTATGACCCTTACCTCACGGTAAGTAGTATCCTATCTATTGTCTAATAGTAGGATAATTTTGATCCTTACCTCTCATTGTAAGTAGTATCTTGCCATTTGTCACTTCTGGAACTTGAAAATGTATACCCTTGTAGGCATCATACCCACAAGTTAGGCTTGTTGGGATTACCACCCATCTAGCCAATGGGTGAGGAGACTTGGCATAGTTATGATCCTTACCATTTATGGTAAGTAGTATCCTACCCAAGTGAAGGGATGTTGGTGTTCTACCACTGACCCTTGAGGGTCAATTTGGGAATAGTAGTAGGCAATAGGATAACTCTAATTCTTACCTCATGGTAATTAGTATCCTGCCTATTATTCTTAGATATAGGGTGGTAGCTTGAGCTCCATGTTGTGCAGAATTATGATCTATGAATAAATCAAATTCCCTAAGTGTGGTGCTAGGAACTTAAAACAACAGATGAAAGACTTTGCTATCACTTTCTCTAAAATAAATAGACACACAAAATGATAGAAGAACCTAATTGTGATCCAAGTGCTTCTTCTTCTCCTTCTGTCACTTTTGTTGTCGCCTTCAATGCAACTCAAATCGCTAGATTGATTCTTGCAAGCATAAACAGAGAACAACAAATAGATTGCAATATACATATGCCTACTTATCTTAATCACTCAAATCGATTAGATGTGAAACATATATATCATTCAAGAATCCATTGCATGAGAAATAGAAGCATAAACATATACATATATGGGAAAATGAACAACAATATTTATTAAAGAGTAGAAGAGGGAGGTTACAACCAATGATCGATTTGATGTCACTTGCTCCAGCTTCATCCCATCCTCGTCACATCCAACATCACACCAGAATCATATCAGTACTTTCACTCTCTCAAATGAGAATCCAATAGCATTTCTCTACCAAAATTATTCCCTCCCTAGAACCAGGATATGTGCTCAATTTATAGGGAAACTGATGGTAGCTTCTCAATGAATGACTTTATAATAATAGGCAAGACATGTTCCCAAGTTCAGAGGTGTTAAATGGACACTTGGATTCAAATATTAACACATATGGACTCTTCTCGAAGGCACTAGCCATGTGGAGATTTTGGAACAATGAGACTTTCGCTCCCAATTGACCAACGCACTCTTGAATGTCAGGAAGTGAATTACAGTGCACCCTTGAATGGAGGATGTTGCATATGCAATGCAGTTACGATGTGATGAGATGGAACAGAAGCGAAGTGGCGACCTACATCAATCTTACAATAAATTACATCATGATATTTTCATCTTGATCACGAATTGTTGAGGGAGGCATTCCTATGCTCATAACATAAACTATATAATGCAGAAATTTTAATATAATTATGTATTCTTGGATTCTCCTGATCTAAAAATTGTATGCCACTGTTAAATACAGAATCCTTCTACTTAAATATTTGTGGAAATTTAATCGCCAATTGAAAACACATGAAGAAAGATCAATCACACATAACATATATGTTTCACTATCATATATTATGTATATATCATGAATCATGAAACAATATCATAAAAAACTCTAATCCAAGAGCTCTCAGTACAATATACAATCGTATCACACCGTCATACAAAAATTGGCATATTCATGCACAAATTTACTTCCTCCTGACAGCGTGCCTCCACTGTGCAATCCATGTTGATCACAATCCCTGAATGAATTCAATCTTGCCTTACCTTGAATGTGCAGTCCTCATTGGCATCTCCAATGTGTGTTTGGTTGCAAGTGTGCACCCACTATAGTCACAACTGATAGTATAATTGTCCCTTTCACCTATCTCTCAACTGGGTCTCCACTGGATCTGACATGCATGTAGTTAACAGTAGTAAATCCTCAGTTGCATGTGATATCACTCCATGTGAATTAATTTAATATTTAATTCATTTATCTCTCACTAGTTTATCTTTAGTTACAACTAGCACAACTGAGTTAAACTACTTTACAACACACATAACTACACATCCAACTCTGTTACAACTTTGTATCACTCAGTTACAAAAAGTCCACTTGCATGTCCCACCAACCAACCTTTGAACTCGAAATTCCTTCGGTCAACTGGTTTGCCACATTAGTTAACTGAAATCAAGTGCTTCAAGAGAATAGATTATTATTTATTGTCTAATTATTATTAATAGATAATAATAATCGACATGCATTCTATTTTTAGAAATGAAATCCATGAACTGACTTCGCACATGCATTCCAAAAATAGATACCCATCCATACATAGAATTTTCTCAACCATCTATAAATACATTTCTGGTATAAATAGACTTTTCTCAACATTCTAAAAATAGACATACACCTAAAAATAGCCTACGGGCCCCACCTAGTGTAGGTGCTTAATTTTCACTAGGATCGTCATTTTGTTGAATCTCAACACTCCCTCTCAACAAGAAAGGGATTATCCTTCACCCTGATCTTGTCTCTATGGTATTCAAATTTTCTCCTGGTGAGCACCTTCGTCAGAATTGCTACATCTTGATATTCCGTAGGAATGTACTGAAGCAACATGATCCTCCGCTTCACACAATCTCTGATATGATGATACTGGATATCTATATGCTTATATATATCATGAAACACAAGATTAAGCAAGAGTTTAATGAAACTCTGATTATCACAATGAATTACTGTATGATCTAAATGAGAACCAAACAAACTGACCAGGATCTTCCTCATCTAGATAGCCTCACATGCATCTTGACTTGCTGCCATGTATTCTACTTCCGCTGAACTGAGTGCCACGGATATATGTTTCCTGTTTTACCAAGAAATAGTTGTAGATCTGATACTGAAGACCCCTCTTGATGTGCTCTTTCTTTCTGTTGGGATGCTCCCCCAATCTGCATCTGTGAATCCATGCAACTTCACCTCATTCGTCTATTTGTACCATAAGCCATACTCAGATGTGCCCCTGAGATATCTCCGGACATGTTTTCCCGCCTTCCAAAAGATATTGGTAGGCTTAACCATTGCTTGACTAAGCTAGTTCACCGCATAGAAAATGTCTGGCCTTGTATTAACTAAATACATGAGCGAACCCACCAACTATCAATAGACAGTAGCATCCACTACCTCTCTAGATGTAGCGTCCTCTTTCCTCCAGATTCCTGGAAGAGGAGTATCCATGGGTTTGCAGCCCTCCATGTGAAACTTACCGAGTATCTCCTGCCTTGAGACACAAAAATTTCACCTTCTCGTTGAAATAGTGAAGGAGGCCCATATCCTTCATATCTAACTCCTTTGCAAGGTCCTCCTTGCTTTAGTGTATTAGCTGCTCATCACCAGTCAGTATTAAATCATAAACATAAATAACAATGATTAAAATATTACCCTCCACCACAATTTGGTATAGGTTTTCATCCGCCTTACTCTTGGTGAAGCCAAGTCTAGTGAAATAGTTGTTGATCCGAGTGTTACAAGCACGGGGTGCTTGCTTTAGCCCATACAGTTCTCTTTTGAGTCTGCACACGTGTGACTCGTTGCTAAAGATCTCAAATCCTTTAGGCTGCTCAATGTACACTTCTTCCTCAATGATCCCATTAAGTAATGTAGTCTTCACATCCATCTGATGAATGTGCCAACCCATCTACGCTGAGAGAGCAAGGATGGTCCTTATGGAAGAATACAGTGCGACAGGTGCAAAGGTTTCTTCATAATCTATCCCCTTGATCTGTGAGAAGCCCTGGGCCACAAATCTAGCCTTGTATTTCTCAACAGTCCCATCAGCATCTTGCTTTACCTTTTAGATCCATCTTGAACCTACCATTGATTTATCAACCGACCTTGGAACAATTTCCCAAGCACTGTTTCTGACAATGGAGTCATACTCCTCCACCATTGCAACTACCCATGTGGGTTCCTGCACTGATTCCTAAAAGAAATATGGCTCAGTCACAATAAATTTACTCATGAGAGCCATGTATCTAGTGAATTACTCAGGAGACTGTCTTTGTCTACGCTGTGAAGTAGGAACTCCTACATTCTATGCTGCATCAAACTTCAGCCTCTCAGCTTCTGTGGTACGCCTTCTTCCATTTCTAATGTTTGGCTCTACGTGAGTGGACTCCTCCACTCCATGAACCTCCTCTTGTGGCTAATCCACATCTAGAGACTCATCTTTGGGAACCAAAAGTTCCTCCTCTACATGTAATTCTAGCTCCCTCTCAAGCGACAACTTCATGGCTTTCTCCTCATTGAATTATATATCTCGTCGCACCACATTCATCTGAATGTTTGGAAAATACACACGATAATTATGGTGTGTTTCCGGGTACCCAAAAAATATCCCAACTTCAGCAGTTGGCTCCAACTTCTTCCTGGCGTTCTTGGTTACATGCACATAAACAGATGAGCCAAAAATCTTAAAGTCAGAAACATCCGGTTTCTTACCAGAAAAAGCTTCTTCAGGTGTACTCATTCCAAGTACTCTATGAGGAAAATGGTTTTTCACATAAACTGCAATGTTGCATGCTTCCGCCCACAAGTACATTGGTAGACCCTGATCATGCAGCATAGCTCATGCAATACCCACAATCATTCTATTCTTCCTCTTCGCAACCCCATTTTTCTGTGGATTATAAGGAACTATGAGTTCTCTCTGAATTCCTTCTTTGCTGCAAAAGTCTTTGAACTTTTTTTAGATGTATTCTCCACCATTATTGCTCCAAAGAGCCTTCACTTGCTTCCTCGAATATTTCTCAACTAATGCCTTAAACTCACAAAACTTTGAGAATGATTGATCCTTCTTCTGCATGAAGAAGATCCAACATTTACGAGAAAATTCATCAACAAAAATAACATAATACCTATGTTTTGTTGTTGAAGCAACCGAGAATGGTCCACACATGTATGTGTGAACTCTCTCTAGGATCACCGAAGCACGATTCTCCTTTTCATGAAAGGTGTACTTTACAAACTTACCCATAGTACATCCCTTGCACTGATCTAACTGCATAAGTGTACCCTTGGGAAGTCCAATAGAAATCTGCTGCAAAAATTTCAGGGTGCCATGGTGAAGATGGCCCAATCTCCTGTGCCCTAATTCACCCTCATCCCGACTCACCACTTCTTCTTCTTTGCCCACCATTTCAGCGTAGCTATATACCTCCAGCTTGTAGAGATTCCTAACTCGAATCCCTATCCTCTTGGTTTGACCCATTTTTTTTATGTCGCAGGAAAGCTTTTCCATCATTGAAAACAACATCATAACCTCTGTCCTCCAACATTGTGACTGAGACCAAGTTTTTCTTCAGACCTGGAACATGCATAACATTTTTCAACAGAAATGGTTTACCTGACTCCCTGTCAAAGGTAATGGTACCAATTCCGGTCGCACTGTATCGTCCATCGTCACCCATCTCTATATGTGTTTGGAGATATTTCTCCTCCAAGTCACTGAAAATCTCCTTATCTCCCGTCATGTGGAAAAAAGCACCACTATAAAGATAAAACACCGATCCCAATTTGCTTGAAACCAAGTATACGATCAAAGAGAAATCAAGTTCAAATTGCGAGGCAAGGGCCTCACTAGTTGCAGCTCCAGCAACCTTCTTGTTCTTCTTTTTCTGTGGGCAGTTAGTGGCAAGATGCCCATGTTCGTGACAGTTAAAACACTTCACCTTGGACAAATCCAAATTCTTGCCTTTAGACTCAGATTTTGAATGGGATTTCTTCCCCTTCCCTTTCCTTTCCTTGGCAGCCAAAGCACAATCCTCTTCATCATCATGCTTTGATGAAGAGTCATCTCTAGTGTTCCTCCTGAACTCCTCCTGCACTGCATCGGACCACAGTCGTTCCCAATCCAATAGTTTTTCCCGTCCATTGACAGAGTCTTAATAACTGTGCCAACTCTTAGGAAGTCCCAAGAGATCCAAAATCACCAAATCATCATCATCAACCATGATTCCCACACTCCCCAATTCATCCCGACATTGGACAAACTTTGTGAGATACTTAGGAATATTTTCACCCTTCTCCATCTTGATCTTTCTGAGTTTATCCTTCAGCGCTAATTTCCTATGGTCACTACTGCTTTAGAAAAGATCTGTCAAAGCCTTCCACATTGCAAATGGAGTTTCTTTCCCATGAAGGCTTGAGACAATATGGTCTCGCACACCTTCCAATAGAATCCTTCTCATCTTCACTACTTTCTTTTCCCAGGCGTCAAGTAATGCAGCATCCGTCGAAGTGGGCTTAGGAACATCAATGTCGATGAATTCCTTCAAGCCATTATCTTCAAGCACCGCTTCCATCCTATACTTCCATGAAATGTAGTTCGAGCTGCCCTCGAGTGCATACTCTAGCCGCAAACCATGGAAATCCATTTCGATGTTTACTCAACTGTCAAACCAAGAAATTCTTGCAGCAAATTTGAATTGTTTCTACCAAAAAACTCAGCTACTACTTAAATATTGAAATATTCTTTGCTCTGATACCATGTAGAAATTTTAATACAATTATGTATTGCCTGGATTCTCCTGATCTAACAATTATATGCCACTGTTAAATACAGAATCCTTTTACTTAAATATTTGCAGAAATTTAATCACCAATTGCAAACACATGAAGAAAGGTCAATCACACATAACACAGATGTTTTTACCGGGAAAGCATAAAGCTAAAATCCCCACTATCATATATTATTTATATATCATGGATCATGAAACAATCTCATACAAAACTCTAATCCAAGAGCTCTTAGTACAATGTACAATCGTCTCACATTCTCATACAAAAATTGGCATATTCATGCACCAATTTACTGCCTCCTGACAGCCTGCCTCCACTACGCAATCCCTACTGATCACAATCCCTGAATGAGTTTGATCTTGACTTTCCCTGACTACGCAGTCTTCATGGAATCTCCAATGTGTGTTTGGTTTCAAATGTGCACCCACTATAGTCACAACTGATAGTAAAACTGTCCCTTTCACCTATCTCTCAACTGGGTCTCTATTGGATCTGACATGCATGTAGTTAACAGTATTAAATCCCCAGTTTCATGTGAGATCACTCCATGTGAATTAATTTAATATTTAATTCATTGATCTCTCACTAGTGTATCTTTAGTTACAACTAGTTACAACTAGCATAACTGAATTTAAATCACTTAGTTGAGTTAAACTACTTTACAACTCACATAACTACACATCCAACTCTATTAAAACTTTGTATCATTCAATTACAACAAGTCTACTTTCATGCCCCACCAACCAACCTTTGAACTCGAAATTCCTTCAGTCAACTGGTTTGTCACATCAGTTAACTGAAATCAAGTGCTTCAAGAGAATAGATTATTATTTATTGTCTAATTATTATTAAGAGATAATAATAATCGACATGCATTTTATTTTTAGACATGCAATCCACGAATCGACTTCGCACCTACATTCCAAAAATAGATGCCCATCCATACATAGAATTTCCTCAACCATCTATAAATAGATTTTCGATATAAATAGACTTTGCTCAACATTCTAAAAATAGACATACACCTAAAAATAGTCTGCTGGCCCCACCTAGTGTAGGTGCTTAATTTTCATTTGGATCATCATCTTGTTGAATCTCAACATCTAATAAAAAGTACATAGTTTAGAAAGTTGTCTACATTGGAATGTTGCCCAATACAGGCATGTCTACAGATATATGCCCATGTTCAAATGACAATCTGTATGTAAGGTCACCGTACAGATGATGTGTACAACAATCGTGAAATCCTAGCCCAGATGGCTGAAACTAGATCAGGGGTCTTCTTATCTCGTTCATTCAATTTTTCGGGTACAATTATAGTCATGCAAATATATGATTTGTAGTCGAACATGGTAAGACATCATTTGATTACCAGCCAATGATGTGAGTTGTTAACAAACGCGAGAGAACCACTATTGATGTTAATGGCTCTCAAGGTACTGCAGTACATCTTGTAAGGCATGAATAGATGATTTGATGTCGAATGCCAAAAAAAATCTTCCGGTTCAAGGTCTGGAAGCGAGGATCTTGTCAATGCTATATCAAGCCTCATGGTACTGGAAGATGATGTTTCTAAGTAAACTTCCTGGATGATGAGCTGATGTCGATAGGAATCCACTTTATCGCAAAACAGGAGTTACTAATTTCAGAGAAAAAATGTGACTTGATATAGCAATGTTCAGGGATGATTTTCATGAAAATGAAGGTTTATGAGTATTGCAGAAAGATGAGTATTCACTAGATGACTTCTCTTGAAGATATCGACGACACTGAGATGAGTTAGCAGCATTGACCCAAAACCAAAGTGAAGGTATGATGAGCCATAGGTATGAATGAACCATCAAGAAGATTACCCAACCCAAAAGTCACAATGATGGAGTGATAATGTCATGTTCAAGAGCGACCTGCTACCGTAAAATTTCACAAATTTTCCTCAGTCATTTGTCGACCAATACCTCTTTATTTTTTGACAAGCTTGAGGAGGATAACATATGTTTGATCTATAATTCAACCCTTCGAGTGAATATGCATTGTTATTTAATAATTTAACGAGTCTAGCAATAAATGAAATCGATTCTTTCCATGGTCGACAATCTCGTCACTGTTTTATGTTTTAACGAGCCTAATGACAGTGACAGCCTGGTCCTTTTTCATATTTAGAGAGCTTGAAAAAAAGGAAAAAACAAAAATCCATGAGTCCTTTTTCATAAAGTTGTCTCTCAAATCCAAAAAAGTGTAAAATGATATCTAAGAGAACCTCCTAGCCATGTTCAACTAAGGTTATCCTTTTTCGTAAAAAATCTATCCTAGTCCAGAAAGGGGTTAAACTTATACTGAGTAGATGTCAATTCATTTACTTTTACGAGCTCGAAAAGACAAGTGCTCGACAATATTTTTGCATTATCAGAGTCTAAAAAGAGCTAAAAGAAGACTACAAGTGTTCCTTTTTCGTCGTTATAGAAGCTCAAAAAAGAGATAAAAGTGTGCTTCAAGACCTTTTTCATTTTTATCAAATCTCGAAAAATAAGGATAAAAGTATGCTTTGTGGTCAAATAATTCTTGAAATAAGTGTGCACGACTAATCTACTATGTCAGCTATAAACCTATTCAGAACAACATCAAATGGATTAAAAATACCTGTTTCATGATAAAAAAAATGAATAAAACCATAGTCACAACAATAAATATGATTTGCAAATAATCAAATGACTAATTAAAAGAGTTTTACTGTTCATTTTTACTATTTTAAAGTTACCATTGCATTTTTGAGCTCTGAACCTATTTTTTTCCCTCGAACTTCAACTGTTGATTGCGAACGATTATGTGGAATTTTTTCCTCATCGTTTGATCTAGGTTAGTGCTATCAACCTCCTCTTTCCTTTAGTAGTCTTTTTATTTCATTTCATTGCAAATTTCTAGGGATTTGGGCCCCTTAGGGTAAATTTTTTTTTCAAATAGGGAAATGTGCCCTTGAATGTCGAAAGGTGTGTTGCAGTGCACTGGAATTAAAGGCCATGTGCACTTGCAACACACTGTCCCTTGACCAAGGGTGCGTTGGAAGCAATTTACATTTTTTTTGTAGTGTGCCAAAAATTTTGCCTTGTTTTTTGCATGAAATGGGTCGTTATGAGTCTTATGGTTGTGTTTCAGGGATTCAACGGACCAAAATGAAAATTAATTGGAGGGAAAGAGAACATGAGGAATAAAACATGATTGCCCTAAATGATCTGAGTATTGTAAGAGCCCTCAGAGACTCTGGGTTGTTCAAGTACTTCAGATTATCTAGTATGAGGCAACAAATGGAACTATTGGAGTTCCTTTTTTGCACATGGGATCTAGCGATTGAGGCATTCCATATTGGGGAAAAAGTGGTCCCACTTTTAGTGGAGGATATATATTTTCTCACAGGTTTGTCGAGGAGAAGCCTACCCATTTCTCTCTCAGGGTCTGCTCTTGGAGGAGAGATAGTGAGAGACTATATATTGCACTATTGCAATCCAGGGGCAAAGCCTATAAAATATGGGAAAATAAAAATCCACGATGTTCGTGATTTTCCATTGAGAACCATCTTATTCATGATCACAAAGCTTGCTGGTATTGCTACACTACACGTAGCAAATATATCTTACATGTAATATGAACTAACCAAAATTTTTCAACTGGGATGAAGTTGTACTCTCCCAAATGAAAGAACAACTGAGCAAGGCAAAGGGAGGAACGAAGAAAAATTTCAACTATGGTTTGATCCTCATTTCTTTCACCTTAGAGCGGATTCCACTAATGCAGGCTCAGCATGTGACATTGGGTATATCCAATCCTAGAGATCCAAGGATGCAAAGATGGGTAGAACCGATGGCTATACATGTTGGTCAATCAACCATCGTTTTATCAACTGCATTCTTCACCTGGTTCAAGCGACAGATTATTTCCATTGATGACTATGCATATGCAGGCATTGACCCGAGGAGATCCAGATTTAGTTTTACCAGAAGGCGCTCAGTGGGGTGAAATTGGTAAGAATGTTTTGACAATGTTTTTTTATTTTTCTAAGGTTTATACATGTTTTTGTATTGCAATTTTTTACCAAGACTAAACTAAAGTTTTGATGTATGCAAATGTAGTTTGAGTTCAACCAGTGGGAGGGCTAGAGCATGGAGCAGATGAGCCAACAGAGAGGGTTTTCGAGAGAGCAGTCCTTCAGGATTTGGATATGGCTGAGACTCTTTTTGAGCTTCAGCAGCACATACAGGGGTTTATCTTTGGGATTTCGAATTTCCGGATCAAAGAGTTTCCCATGCGACTGCAGCACCATACTATTGGTGTTCCTAACCACTGGATGCGGTTACTGTGTAGGATAGCTATATCAGTAGCATGTTACCATGAGCATCACTAGTTTAATTTTGACATGTTGCATACATTTTGAGGTCAGATGACCAATGTGACTTGGGCACAAATTTTTTAAAACCCATAACTATCTATCTATTTGATTTCAGTGTTTTCCTATGTTTATTGTGCAATCCTATTCAATTATGTGAATGTATCTTTACATGTGTTGCAAATGTCTATTTATAACATAATTCGCTAAATAATCAGTTAATGTGTTCAAGTTTCTAGAAATGTGTTGATATTGAATGAAATCAAAATGTCTTTCCAAAAGTCGAACTCTTAAGAACATACGATGCAATGTTTGATTTCTGACAATATAAACACTAGTAAGTTGCAGTACCACAAGTTGTGAATCTAACCTAATGATGATGTGGTTAATACTAAATGAAATGGCATCAGAGAGAAGTTCGATCAACGCGATATACTCAGCTATATTATTTGTATATCGACCGATACAAATCCCTTGAAAACTCACTAACTCACCATTCGGAGCGAAAATGGCACACGCTGCAAAGGATAGATTCTGCGTACTACGAATAGCACCATCAGTATACCCAACGAATTGTTCCAAAGATTTAGACATATGCGATGAAATGTAAAGCGGATTACTAACTTCAAGAAAACTCTAGAAAAGAAAACTAAGACAGTAAATGAAAATCAACAGAATATATACGATATAATACAATAGTTTACTATGCTCATGTTTAAGCATAGTAACATTTCAGATACAACCCAATTCAGGGTTGCTCCAATGGAATTCCATCTTAATCTACCAACTCATAGGCACCCTTAGCAAGAAATTTTTTGACAGTATAGGGGCCATTCCGTAATGGCTCAAATTTCCCTGTACCTATTACATCCGCTTCATGATCATAAAGAAGGACCAGGTCACCCTCTAAGAAAATGCGAGGCTGGACATGCTTGTCGTATTGCGCCTTTATACGTCTCTTATGTGCTTCGTTGGCCAATTGGGCTTCACAACGCATTTCATCAAGATGGATGAGGTTAAAAAGACGCGCTTCTTCAATAGAGGTGTCAGGGTAACAAGTCGATTGCGAGTTTTAATGACAATATTTCACATTGGATTGGTAAGATAACTTCCATACCATACATTAATTGAAAGGGAGTAAATCTGGTTGTGTTTCTCACCGAGGTTAGGTACGCCCACAAAGCCGAGTACAGGATCAAATGCCAATTTCGTTTATGAACTCCTATCATTCGTTGAAGTATTCGTTTAAGAATCTTGTTAATAGCCTCAACTTGTCCATTTGATTATGGACAATAAGGAGTAGAAATATCATGCGACAGTCCTAATTTGGCAGTCAAATCATTCATCTTATGATTGCGAAAATGCGAACCATGATCTGTGACTATAGCTTGTGGGACCCCAAACCGTGAAATGATATGATTAAAGAAAAACAATGCAATTGTTTGTCCTGTGTTGTTGAATGTAGGCATCACTTCGGCCCACTTGGTAAAGTAATCTACTACGATAATAATATAACCATGCCCCCCAGACGAACGAGGTTTATAGTTCATGAAGTCAATGCCCCATTTTGAAAATGGTCCCACAACGATAACAGGATACATTGGCGTTGGCAGTTTGCAGATTTTACGATAAAAAATATGGCATGCATGACAACTTCTAACCACGAGGATGCAGTACTGAAATATGGTAGGCCAAAATTAACCAGCGCGGAGTATCTTCTGCGTGGTAGCATATCCAGACAAATGTCCACCACAAGCCCCAGCATGACAATCATTTAAAACCTTTTCAGCCTCCTCATGAGTGAGGCACCTCCTTAAAATTGTATTGACACCACCACGATAAAGTGTATCGCTAACGATCAAAACTCTTTGGCTTGGTATCGAATACATCGCTGGTCAGAGCAAGAGGTATCAGGCCAAAAAGTATGGGTCTAGAGATAAATGATAAAATCACCATACCAAGGATCAGATGATCCAATCAGAAATAGAGACTCATCGGGAATATATGGTTCTGATGTAGTATCAGTACTATTAGAGGGAAGGTCACAAAGACGCTCAGCCAAAACTAAAGACATATTTAACTTGGATTTGATGAATTCCAAATCAAATTCCTGTAAAATGACAATCCATTTTGAATACTTTCCCCCCAGAAATTGACATGATAAGATGTAAGTCATGGGTTTGCAATCTGAAATGACAATGGTCTTCCAGAACAGGATATAGTGGCAAAATATTTAGACATATTGAAAAGTCGCCAAGGAAATATTTTCTATGTATGAATACTTCAATTTTATATCATTGATATTACGACTCAAATAATAGATCGGATGTTCTATCCCATTTTCTACTTGGACCAATACCATAGTAATGGTCATATCCACTGCGACGATATATAAGCAAGGAAAATTTTAGGGGCTAATATTCGCAGATGGGCTAATTTTCCATGCTTTTTCAAAAAATAATATTTGTCAATTCCCATTTTTTCCTAAGAATTATTCGCCCAAATTTTATAAGAAAAAAATATTTTACCTTAAAAATCGCCAAAATTTTATAAAGACTATATAAAATAATTAGAAGTTTGAATATTTTTATTAAAATATCACCAAACATTTTATAGTTTGCATATTATGGATTAGTAAGATTCGCCAAGGTTTCTAATCTTTAAGATAAATTTCTATCCTTAACATTTTCCCTATATATAAGAAATAATCACTCTGATAACTAGGGGGATACATTAATGACGCCCGGAAAAGTGTATCCTTGACAGCATCAAAAGAAGCTTGCGCAGCCTTATCCCAATGGAAGGGAATCCCCTTTTTCAACAGCCAAGTAAATCCTTTATCCATTTCAGCGTAGTTGGGTATGAACCTCCTTAGGAAGTTAGCCTTTCCCTAAATTTTTTGTAACTGAAGAAAATTTGATGGCCCAGGCAAATTAAGAATGGCCTGGACCTTCAGTGTGTTGATTCGAATTCCTTCTTTTGAGATGACAAATCCTAGCAAACGACCAGAACCAACAGAAAACACACATTTATGTGGATTGAGACATATTTTGTAGTCTCGACAACGTAAAAAGATAGGTATTAAATGCATCAGGTGATTAGTATCGTTTCGTGAATGTGTGGGTAAATCATTTATATAAGGTTGAACAATGTGCTTGATGTCATTAAAAGCATAATCCATCGCTCTTTGAAAATTTTCCCCAACATTCTTTAAACCAAATAGGAGTTTCCTATAAGCGAATGTGCCCCAAGGACAGATAAATGATGTCTTATATTGGTCCTCTGGGTGGATATTGATTTGATTGTAGCCAGAAAATCCATCCATGAATGAAAATATTTCGCATCCAGCACAATCGTCAATAATCTGGTGGATAAAGGGAGTAGGATAGTTGTATTTTGGACAAGAAATATTGACATCCTGATAATCGATGCACACTCTGATGGTTCCTTATTTTTTTATAATATGAACGATGTTTGAAACCCACTCAGTTTGGGGAATAGGGTAAATGAAACCAGAACGCAAAAAAATTTCAACTTCTGCTTTAATGGTAGCAGCCTTCTTTTGATGAACAGGACGAAGGCATTGACGTACCGGTTTGACATCAGGGTATATATTAATAGTGTGTTAAAAGATACTAATATCTATGCCTAGCATTTCCTCGTAAGACCAAGAAAATACATCATGAAATTCATGAAAGAGAGAGCAATATATTTCGAGTTCTGATGGAGAACAAGAAACCCTGACATGAATGTTTTCTACAATGCCAGGTTTGGTTGAAATATCGATAGAAATGGTTTCTTCAATATTTGATAAATTTCGGTCGGAATCGATTGCATTAATAGGAAAAGAATTCGAAAAGAATTTTTTGATCGATGGGTGATACAGTTCAGTAAGATTATCTTCTTCATAATCCTAAAGATGGGAGTGATGATGATGATCTTCCCATGGTTCTCCTTCTGGCATCATGGATTCCAAAATATTCTCATCTGTCAAGAAAGTTCAGGAAAAAGGATCAGATGGAGCGCCAAAATCTAATGAATGATCAACCCAAACGACCGACGATGATGATTTCAGATTTTCCGCCCAAGCCATATAGATTTATTTATATGCCAACTTAATTGGGTTGGGCGGTAGAAATTCATCCAACGTAACAACTTCAGAATCACCCTAATCTTCCTTTAGCCAGATAGAGTGGAAGATGTCATGTAGCAGGTCTCTATGTTTTCAATTTTTGCCAACATCGCAAGTGGTGGTAATGCAAAGGTTCCCATGAGAGTGGAATCCTTTAATATTCCTACACCAATGTTCTGAAGTGCTAGTTCGGGTGCGTGAACTAACAGAATGCTTCCATTTACCTGGGAACTAGAGGCAAAGAAGGATAGCTAATTGATGACTATGATGATATCTTTACATGGAAAGTCAATCATTCTAAAATATGTAGAAACGATCATTGTCATAGGATATACCCATGGCCTTCCCAGTAAAATGTTGTAGTCAAGGGGTTCGTCAACGACCTCAACTTCAACATTCATTGTTTTTCCCCATAGTTCAACATGCAGGTTATTGATGATACTGCAAGGCTTATATGTACGTCCATCAAAATCTTTCAACATCGCAGGCGATTGAGATAAGCGCAGTGAGCCAAGTGATTTCCAGCAGTTTAGAGACATAATGCACGTAGATGCTCCCTAATCAATAATAGTATGATGAACAAGGCGATTGAGAAAATTTACTCGGATGGAGAACACCAATTCTGCTGGTAATTGCAGCACATAGCCCATATGATTAAAGACTAAGAGATTGGAATCTGTCGGGTCAACTCCACCAATCGCTGACAACAAAACCTGCTTCTGGGAGGGACAATTTTGAAGCACCTCAAGCACTAACATAACTGAAGGGGATTGGGAAAAATATTTAACTATATTATAATTTTGAGCAGCTCTTGCTCGAGGATTAAATTTCGATTTATCAACAACTCCCTTCGACGTCTTGATTGTCAATTCAGGAATAGCAGTTGGTGGTATCGATTCCGTAGACGGATTCATGGTCGAGGTAGTAGGTTGATCAGTAGCCTGACTATCGTAATATTTATTATGCATTGACACCAAAACATCAGTCGATGGCTTCATGACAGACAACATAAGCAATTGGGAACTAGAAGCTGGATCCGTAGCGACCAAATTTGTGTCTAGATTCAGAAATGGATATCTCAACACAGCGAATGCATGCGATTTCTTAACCAATTTTGAGACTTCAGCGCAGTGAGGACAATATCGAAAAAAATTTTCCTCATTACATATTATGCAAGGGTAACGAGGTTTCCAATTTCCATTCTATTGATCAGATGATCATTCCTGCAGGGTAGAAGTTTTCTTTTTCTTTGATTTCCGATTTTTCTTACTTCCGGGTTGCTTGTCACTTTTTCCCTTGCCAGATGACACGGCATAGATTTCAGAAGAAGGCGCAGGATCAGATGTAGTAGAGTGATGTGTGCTTTCAGTACTGATCATACCATCTCTGGAATGAGAGTCCTTAGATGGAGGAGGAATAGTAAAATTAGATCGTGGCGCGTTGGGAATTTTCTCGTAGAACATGCCAGATTGAGTATAAATCAAGTCTAAATATTGGGCACGAGAAATTACCTGCTCTTCAGTGGCGATGCCACCCTTAGCCACATCCTCATTTACAGATGGTAACAAGGACTTAATGAACCACTCAACAAGGATTTTATCACGAACAAATGTCTTAACCATTCTACAATGACGACGCCACTCATGAATATGATCAGAAATGTGAGTATCATTAGTCTGTTTATAATTAGTTAAGAGTTTCGTTCCAGTTTTATATCGTATGGGTAGCTAGAAGTGGGTCAAAAAGATAGTAGCTAGGGCGGTCAAATTATCAAAAGAATCTCTTGGTAACTCAATGTACAATTTCGCAGCCAGACCAGTGAGCATACGTTGGAAAAGACATAGTCGAATGGAGTCATTATTTAGGGATTTATATGAACACCACAAATGATAAGTCATAACATGAGTTGACGGGTCTTCCCCAGGGTTTCCACTGAACTTAGGAATATCCGAGGGTAATTTATGACGTATCACCAGCCACCAAGGAGCATAGTTGATTGGATCATTGGTGAGTCGGTTTAAATATGGTAACTCTAAAGTTGCAACAAAGGGAAACTTTCGATTTAGGTCGGGTTGAGCATAGCCAGGGTATGATGGAATTACTTTGGCAATAGGCCTTTGAGCACCAACATAAGGAATTTGTTGTTGGTAACCCAGCTAGCGTTTAATTTGAAAAGCAAACACTTGAGGATTTTCTTGACCAAAACATGGGTATGCTACTTGTTGAAATGAAGGTTGTGGCATTTGCGCTTTTGGCTGCCAAGGGGTCTATCCACCAAAATTATAACCCAAACTAGGATAGCTTGCATTCGGTTGTGAATAGGTATAACTTGGTTGCGGCTGCGACATCCCATAATATGGTAATCCAGCTTGTGAATAAATAATTCTAGATACAGGTGGCTGTTGTAAACCAACCGAAGGAGTTGGAGTCTGAGGGCCCAATGCTTGAGGGTATTGGGTCGAAGGTCCCACTTGAGATGGTTGAGGTACAAAAATTTGAGTCTGTAACAGGGGTAAGGATGTATTAACAAGCAGAGTTATTGTGGGTGCAACAGGTTGAACCGGTTGATACGAGTGTACAACTGTTTATGGTTGGATGGGTAGAGTGGGCTGCCACTGAAAAACATTCATTCCAACATTAGGATGACCAAATAACGATAGAGTACTATCAATATGGGTGACCATATGTTGCCCCCCAGCATGAGAAGTATAATAAGATGGAAAATATTTTTCTCCAAATGCAAGGAGTCTAGTTGATATTTTACTGGATGGAATATACCCATATGGACTAGCTTGGCATTGCCCTAATGATGTATATAAAGGATCAAGTTTTTCAGTAATCACTATAGATTTACCAGTTAAAATACCAGACAATGACATTGGTGAAGTCCATGGGTTTGAGGATGCACCAGAGAAGGTTCCAGATAAATATTGGTAACCAAGTGGGATGGAAGGGCCACCATATAGATGTGACTTTGGTGATGTTGTAAACATCAACGGGGTAGCAAGAGCAGGTTTTGTTGCAACAGGAATAAATGGTCCAGCCGAAGATGTTGGCTCAGGCATGGTTATTCGACCAAATGCATACCCTATTGGATCTACGAGAACTCTAATAGACACAGGATCAAAAAAAGTAGAGGAAGGTGATTGAGGAAAAGACTCATACAGGTAAATATCCACCCTAAAATGAGTTGGGGTTAAAGGTGTCTCGTCTTGTGGTATTTCTTCAATTGAAATTAAACTAGGTGGAAGTATTTTTCCATCAAGCCCAAAGTATATTTCAGGAGGTTGATTGCACAATATGGGAGACTCAATGGCTACAATAGATTGTGGGGTGACCGATACAGGAACAAATTCTAGTCATTCAACTTCGGGATTCAGATGTTCTGGAAAAAAAATGACAGGATCTGGATTAACTTCCAGTTGAACAACGTCGGTTTCGGGAGGTATGGTCTCACTAATTGGATGGATCCTGACCACGGGTAGCTGTGAGGACTCTGTCTCGATAACTGTAGATGAACTAGGATTTGTAGAAACAACTTGAGCCGACTCTGGTATATGTGAGGATGATGTCACACCAGAGGTAATGATATTACTAGTTTCGGTAGAACTATGTCGCTTTCACTTCCCATAAATGGCTTCCGGTGGTAAAGGTGGCTTTAGTGATATTCTATGCAAAGGACGGGGAAATGGATGTTCTTCTTCCACGATGACTAATTTATTTTATGACCAAAAATAAATAAACAAAATAAATTGGTAATTCTAGGAAAAAGGTTTACCAAGTAATTGTGAATTGCATAATACCTCATGGCAAACCAAGAAGTATGGGCAAGAAATCTCCCCGAATGTTGTGTTCATTGTATCACAAGTTACAAGGTGGAAAACTCAGTTCACTATGGATGGATAGAAACCTAAAGTTTTCCTCCAAAATATACCCAAAGGTACGTGGAGGCCTGATTCCATATTTTCGTTGTATAATGCGAAACCGCACAGTAAGAGCACCCCCTTATACTTTTCGTACTAGAACACCGCCCGATATACCCGAAGGTATGTGGACGAGCTCCAATATACTTACATTTCTGGAGTGAGCTATCACACCGGGAATGTATCATAGAAAATTTAATGACAGCTGTTATGTTTAACGAAGCTAAAACATGTCTCTAGCCTAGACCTTCTAAATGTTATTGTTATGGTTCTAATGCGTTCTTAGGTAAATTGATGTAAATTTTAAGTTGATCTTGTTTATAAAGTTTTTCTTTGATGTTCAACATGTGATGTGATGGAAATTCCTAAAAATGCAAACTAAAATGATAAGAAAACTTTTCAATTTTAGCTTTTTTAATGAAAATCCTAGCTACTAAGGGAAAGAGCAATCAATTTTAGAGCAAACAACAAAGAGCACAAAATAAGAAGAAGCTTTCCTAACTTGTTCCTATGCAACACACACAATTCACTATATGCACATGCATGTTTTTCTTTTCAGCTCCATTAATGTGAATGCAAGAAAGGAAACTATATGCATCAAATCAACAAAAAAAAAGTGTTTTCTTCTTTGAGAAACGAGGAATTTAACAACAATTTATCTTTTAGGAAACTAAATAAATGGATCTAATGCAGAAATAAAATACTTTGAATTTGATTTTCCAATGATAAAGAAAAACACTAAAGAGACATTGAACAAATTTAGTTTTCAAAGGAGGAAGAATCAGGTAAGTTCACTGGTCTCTAAGAGGTATCAGACAATTGAGAATACATCAAAAAAATGGTTGAGAATGATAGAAATGACAAATTTGAATGGAATTTGTTTGGCTAAGGGGGAAACACAGTCTCTAAGGGGATACATTGTGTTGCAATGCACCCCTAAGTGGGAGACAGTGCACTGTGTCTTGACCAATAGTGCATTGGGTGCAGCAGTGATTGAAAATGCAAGCTACATAACACACTTCTAATGAAATTATTTCATTAAAAATTCTAATAAATAAAATTAGATGCTATTGATGAGGATTAGTAGAGGAAAAAGCACGAGGAATTATAGGAAACTCCCCAGCGGAGTCGCCAATTTGTTATGCAGAATTATGATCTACGGATAAATCAAATTCCTTAAGTGTGGTGCTAGGAACTTAGAACAACAGATGAAATACTTTGCTATCACTTTCTCTAAAATAAATAGACACACAAAATGATAGAAGAACCTACTTGTGATCTAAGCGCTTCTTCTTCTCCTTTTGTCGCTTTTGTTGTTGCCTTCAATCCAACTCAGATCGCCAAATTGATTCCTGCAAGCATAAACAAAGAACAGCAAACAGATTGCAATATCTTAATCACTCAAATCGATTAGATGTGAAACATATATATCATTCAAGAATCCATTGCATGAGAAATAGAAGCATAAACAGATATATATATGGGAAAATGAACAACAATATTTATTAAAGAGTAGAAGGGGGAGGTTACAACCAGTGATCGATTTGATGTCACTAGCTCCAGCTTCATCCCAGCCTCATCAAATCCAACATCACACTAGCAGCATATTAGTACTTTCACTCTCTCAAATGAGAATCCAAAATCATTTCTTTACCAAAATTATTCCCTCCCTAGCATTAGGATCTGTGCTCAATTTTAAGGAAACTGATGGTAGTTTCTCAATGAATGACTTTCTAATAATAGGAAAGACATGTTCCCAAGTTCAGAGGTGTTAGATGGACGCTTGGAATCGAATTTTGACACATATGGACTCTTCTAGAAGGCACTGTCCATGTGGATATTTTGGAACAATGAGAATTTCGTTCCCAATTGACCAACACACCCTTGAATGTCGGGAAGTGCAATGCAGTGCACGTTGGTGAGTCAATATGTGATATAACATATACTTCAAACATTGGAAATCTCACAATAGAAGCAATTAATGAATTGTTCTTCTCTTAGGGCATATAGCAACTAAAATGTAAGGGGATGATAGACCCTATTTCATTGGTCCTAGGGATGATTTCCAATTTGACCAGGTCATGGGGGATGATGCCCAAATTGACCTATAACACTCCCTTATGATGATTCTTCTTCTTTAGATTCAAGAGTGTTAATTTTTTGTAAAACAACATTTTTCTTTACTTTGATAGTTACATTTATTCATTAACATGTTGCACTCACCCAAAATAATTTTTCCATTGTACATATCTATATCATTAACAATCAAAAAATAAAACTATGCAGAAATAAAAATACCTGCATCATCATCATCTAAGCAGTGGAAAATGAAAGAACAAAGGAAGAGAAGCATGAATACATAGAGACACCAGGATTGGTCTAAGACCAGGGGAAAACCCACTACAAGGAAAAATCTTGGAAATTATTCTTCTTAGATCTTCATTGAATGATTCATCAACAAGAGTACAATGATCCATGAGTACAAATATTTACGATGCAGAAAACAAATAGCATATAATCACTAAAACCATACCCAAACTTCTGCATGAAGGAAACTGAATCTGAAAACTGAAATGCACTGACCCTAGCACGATTGATACTGAATGACAATTGAATATACATTTGCGGCGAAAAAAAATAGATCTGATCTACATATCAGCAGATCTACAATACCAAAACTCGAATCTAAAATATCACCGAGTAATCTCAACTCTGAAGTCCTAGATCTGAATCTAGGAGGCTGTCAATGATGCTCTAACACAACTTTGACTGAACGACTAATGTCTGGAAGCACTACACAATAAACTGAAGGTGAACCAAATTAGATCTACCTAGTAACTATCTGATCCATGGTCTTAACACACTCAGCCTGTGACTCTGGGACTCTGAGTCGCTACCATAACACCATGTGCCCGTGGCTTAACTTTAGGACAACCTGATCTAACCTCAGGGCTTTAGTCGCACCCTTAACATTTTTTTCCAGTAGATTTGGAACCTTGGTCGTGGGAATAACACATCCTGCTTGTGGCTCTTCTTTAGCAGGGCTGCTACCAAGGCCTTACCTTCCTGCAACTCTGCTTCAATAGACCCAGGTTTGAAATGTGTCTCAGACCCTGATCTCAATCCACTACACGAGCTCCTTCCCACATACCTGTGCAAGCCAAGAAACCGAAATACAACCAAAAAAGAAAATAGCATGGAGGAAATCTCATGAGAAAATGTGTAAAAATTAACTTGAGGTCACCTCTATTTATAACTTTGTGAGTGACCACTTGAGGCTTTGACCGGATCAACATGTAGTTAGGTAGACCCATAAAATATTAAATTAATTCATAACTTAACTTCTTCTTAACCGATTGGGGCGACCTATAGGTCGATTTTGATCCTCTAAAAAATAGTAATCTAATTGAATTACTATCTTAATCATCTGAGTTTTACATAGTGGAATTTTACTCTATTTGCAAAATTAACACTACCTCTCCACGAGGAAGAATTCCACTTTGCAATCTCAGCTTGTAGTACTCTACATCATGGAGACATCACGGCTCAACTCAATCTAATGATATATGTTCATCGGTCAATATTCCATTCTGAAAATCATGCATCATCATGAGTCATCACTGAACATCTCTGTCATGTAGTCGTCATGTTGTCAACCTTTCTTATTATAAATCATAAATGTACTCTTCATGCGTATTTCTATTTATATCTTGATTGTTTATGCTTGTATGTTGAACATTCTTAGATCTAGAAGAAGAATTTGTCACCAGAGGGGAGCTTGGGCTACCACCCTTCATTCATTAGGATGTCATTATGGATTCTTTTCCATCGGTCTATTAATCGAAATATCATCAACAGAGAGCATATCAACATGGAGCACATCTCAGGGAGTGCATCTCCTAGAATATCATGGGGAAGCTATAGCTCTACAAACCCATGTCTAGAAAATAGGATACCCATCCACGTAGGGGAGAATATCTCGACCCTGGTGTCACATCAGGGAGCTCACTCTCAACCCAAAATCGCATAGGGTTATTTCACATTGGGGAGTTCACTCTCAACCCTGAATCACATAGGGTTACCCCAACCCATCCTATTTCTACTGATTTTCCCATCGATGACCCTGAATAGTCATGTGGTAGAACACCTGCATCATAATCTAGCTTGGATGAGATACCTAGCTTACTAAGAGGTAAGGATCACACACCTCCAAGCCTCCTCAACCCATTGGAAAAATGGTGAAGGTCAATCCCAACAAGCTCCTCTTGTGGGTATGATGTCAACTAGGGAATACTTTGAAACGAAAAATGGTGGGGGAGATACTCAACTTGTCAAACTGGACAAGGATCACACACAGCGCACGAGTGACAGATAGGGGAGCAATGTCTTTGACCCTATTTTCCAGAGTTCCTTCAACCCCAGGAGCGCTCTATCTCAATTCCTATTTTTGGGAGCTCAAACGGAGAGGAGGAAGAGTTGGATTAGCATCCTCGATCAGCATTTCTCTCATCTGGTATCTGTTGATTCTTGTACCTACAACACATCAAATCAAGTGTTATGTTAGAACATACATTGTCATGTAAATCGAAGCAATATACCAATAAGATAAAAAAACCATCCTCCCTCTCATGGAGGTGTCAAATGTGCATGGATAATATAATCATCCTCCTTATCACGAAGGTGTCAATCACAAGCCTCAACTTGTCCTGAAAAGTTGTGTTGTCTCAAATGAATGGAGCACACATAGTCCCAACTCTACACATTTGGGATTCTCTATTATCATCGTGTATCCATGTATTATCCATATCATGCTCGATCATCTCTCTAAAGGAGCTTCTACATCATGCCTCACAGCTAGCCTTGCTAGCATCATTGTATCTAACCTTGGTTGTGCTATGCACCTCTCATCCAAGATATCATGGAAAATATCATACTAAGGCAGCATCAAATGTGCTTACCAATACTAATCCAAAACATCATTGTTTCATTCATGCATCTACATATCATGGGAGAAATATCTCAACCAAATAAATATGTTTGGTGGAAATTCTAAGTGAAGCAACTCAATCATGAATCCAATTATATTATATACATCATATATGGATGAATGTTCAAAATGGAACATCAATTATTCAACCAACTAATAGATTCCATATCAGGTTCAATCTACATTTGAACTTTAAATCATAGTATCCAAGGATTTACATTACACAAAGACATTTCAACAGTCTTGTTGTATGGAATTTTTTTTCCAAATTACAGAATTCAATTTATCATGCCATGATACATCATTATGATATTCAAAATTCATCTCCCTCTTACGTATATTTTTGGAGTTTGATCATCATTTATCAATTATAGACTATCATTGTGTATATTCAAAGACAAAAATCAAGGACATACCTTAGAACTCATTAACTTGACTTCACCGAATATCAGTCAAATATAATAAAATATGAATCAAGGAGTTTTCATCACGCAACACTCTCTATGACCCTAAGGCCTTATCATGCCAACATATCCGGCCTTACTCAAATCAATGTTGTGTAAACTAAATCAACTCATCCAATTTTAGAAGCCAATTACAACTATATCAAAGACATTGATTTCCTAGTTATCAATTATTTCAACCAGAGACAAGTAGCACACATATCAAGTCTTGACTTAATTTCATGTCAAGCTCTCAATTCTTTCATTTAAGATGTCATTATAGGACACTTCTGTCATTATATGTAAGTGCATACACATCAATATTAAGTCATGCATGTTCATACTACACCACAACAACCATTGTTCTAGGAACAAGGAGGCCAATACAAAACCATATGTTTGTATACTCACATACAACATTGAAGGTCAATATGTATACATAACATAGTCATCTAGGAAAATCAATCATCACCATATCAAATCATGCCAAATCCAAATGTGAAATCATGTTAAGATCTATAAATCTAGATATGTCTCAATCATGCCAAAAGTACCAAACACATTTTATCAATATCCCTCAGTCAAAACATGATGCACAATCCTTAAACACAATGACATATCCATATGAATGTCTCGGTCACCTGCACACACAAGTTCAGTTCAAACATCCAAACTTTCCCAGCTGATAGATCTTATTGGAATCTGCAATACATCTGCAGAACTATCATCTTCCATGTGACCATCTAATTTCATGCTCAATTACAGCAATACCAGAAATCAATTCGCAATGACAAGATTTTAAATCAGAGCTCCATGGATTCAGAGTATACAGCGAATTCATTATACCAAAAATCTTTTTTTTTTCTACTAGGCATAGTCACATCTATGAGCCTTCCTTTGCGTAAATGATGCTCAAACCTCTGTTATGGATTAATCAATATCAAACACTCATAAATCATATTTTAATAACAACATGAGTAAGAATATTTTAGGAGAGAGGTTCTCCCTCTGAATGAGAATCCACTTCATTCATGTCATCAACCTGTCTTTATAGGGATCAATAAATAATAGATCTATCATAAACACATATCTATCATGATCATAAATATCATGTCATCCATATTTCATCAAGGGCTGGACTAGAAATATTAGGGTAGCATGTTGATGTGACAACACAACCTTAAGATCCAATAACAATACATCATGTTAAAGAATTTAATTTCCTCGCATGCCATAGCCACAGATAATTGTAAATCTGTAACATGAATCTCATAAATATTCCTTTATAATAACAGTTGCCAATACCATGGATATCATAATCAATAGGATCAAGATAGGTTAATAGATAAGCCAACAAGGTGAAATTACTCTACTCTACGAGCTTTCATCATGCTGATCACAAGTATTATCAATACCATATCAATGAGGTAAACTTACATAAGAGATCCTACAGATCTTATGTGTGTCAAGAGTCAAGAGTACCATCCACTAAAATCAGAATCTCGATCTAAAAACAATAGATGTTAGCCACACATTAAGTTATGCTACTATATCCATGATCGACAATCACATCAAGTACTCTCGCATAGTTAAGCGTATCATCATGATCAAACCATTCAATACTAAATGCACTATTTCATCATAGTAAACATAATCCCAATCTCTTATATGTGCATGCATGAGCCATCCAAGAAGTAGAAATTCTCAATATACTTAAGGGCTTACCTAGCCATCCAATTTTTGTAGCTAAATCATAACGTTAAAAAAATATTCCATGCATGCATTACTGCCTTACATGTGCACCTTCACATAGGCAGCTTGTAGCGTGCAAATTCCTTTATACCTTTTCTAGATCTAGCCAAATTTCCTTTTCCATATCTGACTGCATTTCCAAATCTAGCTAACTTCTATGCATTTCACGATATAGCCATCTTTCCTGCATTTCCAAAGATCCTCAAGAGAGATCCACTCATCACATCTCATCACGAAGGTTAGCTATCTGTAGGTGTTCAAACATACATGCAGGAAGTAACGACTAGAATCAATAATCATAGAAATTTGATCTATAAGCATACATAAGAATAAGAGTTATAAGTTAAGGATAAATTATCTTCAATGACAGATGATCCTCTTCCTCTTGAACTAGCCTTCAAGAGTCAGCCATAGATCATAAACATGTGTTGCCTTCAATCAGCAACTTTATCAATACCCAGGTTAGATGTCAAATCAATCCCAAGTTCTTGAGCATCTTCACAAAGGTCGTGTGAGGGTTTCATAAACAAAATCTCAATACTTTACCATAAACCAGGGTTTCTTTCAAACCCTTGTCCAATAACTGCCTAGGGTTTTCTTCATACCCTGGAATTATTTTAGGTCTCTACCATCCATTGTTTTCTTCCATAGAAGTGTCTCTTTGGGGTGATTCTCATGGGTTTTCTTCAACCAGCTCTAATACCATGTTAATTTTTCATAAAGCAACATTGTTCTTTACTTTGATACTTACATTTCTTCATTAGCATGTTGCATTCACCCCAAATAATGTTTCCATTTTACAGATCTATATCATTAACCAACAAGAAATGAAACTATGTAGAAAGAATGATATCGTCATCATCATCACCTAAGCAGCGTAAAATAAAAGATCAAAGGAAGAGAAGCATGAACACGTACAGACACCAGGATTGGTCTGAGACTAGGGAAAAACCTACTATGGGGAAAAACCTTGGAAATTTTTCTTCTTATATATTCATTAAATGATTCAACAACAAGAGTACAATGATCCACGAGTACATATATTTAATATGTAGAAAACAAATAGCATATAATCACTAAAGCCATACCCAAAATTCTGCATGAAGGAAACTGAATCTAAGAACTGAAATGCATTGACACTCGCACGACTGAAACTAAATGAGGACTAAAGATACATCTGCGGCAGAAACAAACAAATCTGATCTGCAGATCAACATATCTACAATACCAAAACTTGATTCTGAAATATCACCAAGTGATCTCAAGTCTGAAGTCCTATATCTGAATTCAGGAGAATGTCAATGACTCTTTGACATAACTATGATTGAACGAATGATGTTTGGAATCACTACGCAATCAACTGAAGGTGAACCAAATTAGACCTACCCAGTAAATCTTTGAGCCGTGGCCTTAACACACTTAGTCCGCGACTCTCAGGCTATGAGTTGCTACCACAACACCATGTGCCTGCGACTCAGCTTCAAAACAGGCTGATCTGACCTCAGGGCTTTGGTTGCACTCTTGACATGTTGTGCTAGTGGCTTTGGCACCTTGGTCGTGGGCACAACGCATCCTGCTTGCGGATATGCTTTAGCAGGGCCACTACCAAGGCCTTACCTAGTCGCGGATTTGCTTCAATAAACCCAGATATGAAATGTGTCTCAGACCTTGATCCTGATCCACTACGAGCCATTGTGTGAGCTCCTTCTGACATACCTGTGCAAGCCAAGAAACCGAAAATACGACCAAAAACGAAAATAGCATGGAGGAAATATCATGAGCGAATGTGTGAAAATTAACTTGAGGTCACCTCTAATATAACTTTGTGAGTGACTGCTTGGCGATTTGACTAGATCAACATGCGGTTAGGTCGACCCATAAAATATTAAATTAATCCATAACTTAACTTCTTCTTAACCGATTGGGGCGATCTATAGGTCAATTTTGATCCTCTCGAAAATAGGAATCTAATTAAATTATTATCTTAATCATCTGAGTTTTCCATAGTAGAATTTGACTCGAGTTTCAAAAATTATCAGAGAGTGTTCAATAGATGAGAATATATGACAAAATATGAGATATGACTTGATTCAGTGATGACAATGACGAGAATTTTGATATTAGATTCACGATGCAGTCAAAAATTTATCCCTAACTGAGAAGGAGTGTTAATTTGGCAGCTCAGTAACAAATTCCATCCATTGGACAACCTTCCTCATCAATAAATACCCCTACTATCCCTTAGAATAATTTAATTTCTCAAGGAAAAATATAATTTTTAAGGAGAAACCCACAAGTGCACAAAATTTCAAGGTGGCCTAAAGGATAAATTGGTTCTCCTCCACCACATATAAATACACATTATGTCACATCGCTTTGGAGCATAATAAACACATCACATCTTCTCTCTCCTCATTTTATTCATTCATAGATGTCTAAAATAAGGAAATTTGAGCTCACACGTGTGTAGGGAAGGAGGACAAATTTGTTTTATGTGTTGACTTTCTGATTGGGATAGTTTGACCAGCCCTTAACCAACTTTACTTGATGTTTTTACTTGTTTTGACTTGGAAATTTTTTATTTTGGAAGGTTGAATTCATTTTTGAATGGGATAAAATTTTATGGGTAGTTTGACTCGGGTTGACTATAGACTTTTGACTGAATTTGACCGCAAAAAAATCTAAATTTTGACCGTAGACTCTCTCTCTCTCCTTTGACCAAGGTATTGTGGATTGTTTTGATTGATCTTTGACCAAAAAGGAAGTCTGAATAATTTTAATATTGACCAAACAGATTTGAAGAGGCTTTTCCTCATGAATGTTGATTGGTTAGGGCATCTTTGACTGATGTTGACTTTGAAAAAAAATTGCAAACTTTGACATTGGATCAAATTTGACTTTTGGGCTCGTCTCTCATTGGATATTGGTTAGTAGATTTGGATAATCAAATTTGTTGACCTTTGACTCATTTTTGATGAATTGGAACATTATATCTCTCTATTGAACATTTGATGACAATCTAATAAAAGACTAATTTTGAAAGGTTTTTCCCCCTTGTGGAGTTTTTCCTTGGTCTTTGAAAAAATATTATGTCTCTTTTTATTTCTGTTGGAAACACTGAGAGGGGGGGGTGAATCAGTATTCCTTTCAATTAGAGCATTAGTTAATCTTCAATTATTATCAGTGTTTGTACAATGATAGCAGTAAAAAAGAGGAACACAAATGCACACAGTTTTTAAGGTGGAAACCCACTTCGAGACAAAAACCACCTAATGCTTTTCTAATAATTCTTTAATATTCAACTCCAATTGAAAATAAAGCTCCAACTTCATAGAATCTAGAAAAGCATTCTTCTCCATCTCCCACTGGATGGACGCTCCAATGCCTGAGATTCTTCAGTAGTCACTAAATGGATGCCCCAACACCCAATGAGCTAGAACTCACCCTAGCACCACCCTAACCACCCTACAGAAGAATTAAAGAAGAATGGACTCCCATACCAGGGAAAATGGTCCACTTTACAATGATATAGAATTATGTAGAAGAAGAAGATATACTAGACCATAACCCCAACTTTAACACAACCACCTAATGATGATTCTAGACCTCCCAACACTACCTCTTCAACCCTTGGTAGATAGATACTAGTACAATTTGTACAATAATGTATTTACAATGACTAAGTACAATGATACCTTTACAATGATTGTATGCAGTGCCGCCCACTTGAAGACTACATATGATGAACTTCTTGTTGCTGTTATGCACCTTGGTTGCTGCTCTTGTCATGCTACCCTCTTCTGCACCTTGCTTTGCTTTTCTGCTGTAGAAAGTCTGGTCCTTTGCAACCCTTGACAACACATGATCTAGCTTTTTCTTGCCTTCTAGGCGCTCGATATTGAATCTGATGTATCTCTGTCATTTCACATCCTCAATATCTAATTTTCGGTCCTGTAGTAGTCATCTGAGTCATCTTTTCAATGCCACAGGTCTGACCCAATTTGGATTCTTGAAGAGAGATTTATACCCAATCTATCACAATGCCCTAATTATGGACTGTTTCAGCAGAGCGCACTTGTACGGCGTGCCACGTGTCATTGTTTCTTCATTTGTTTCTGAAATTTATAGAGAGAAATTATAGACTGTGCACTATATTTCAGTTTTTACGGAATTCCAATCTGATACTTAGGGAGAGAGTTATGACGAAATTACCAAGGTCACTTCTTTGAGATGAATTTCAGGAGCCTGCAAAGACCCTGACTTACACAAATCATATCTCCAAAAATATTGTGCAACTTGATCTAAAATTTTTACTGCAGCTTCCTCAAGATTTCTGCTTCACCTCATAAAAATTTCAGCTTCTGAGCCTTCGTAGAAAAAACGTTAGAGCGAAAATTCCACGATGACCTGTTTCAGATGGCCGAATCCCTTGCATAAGGAGGAAATGAAGATCACAATTTATATGAATGCTTAAGTTGAGAGGGGCTTCAACAAGTGAAAGTGGGAGGGATCTTAGGAGCTTAAAAAATATTAATTATGAATTTTCAATGGCCCATGCCCCAACCCCATGGGGTTTTATCCCACTAACTAGGGTACAAACTTCAAACATGAATATCTCTCAAACTGTGAAGAATTACATGGCATGCCATATATCAACGGAAACATCTCGACAATTAGAAACCATAAAAGGCATTATTGACCCGGAATATATTAATTTGGTAGGTCAAAATTCCCATGCAATATTGGGTTAGTCCCTGGTGCTGCTTGGGTTGACATCAATGACAACCGCTGATCAACAATCTCCCCCTTTGGCATTGATGGCAACACAAGTACTCCCCCTGCGATCATGACACCTCTTCCTTCAACATTCTCTCCCCCTTTGACATTAATGGAAAAGGGTAACTCCCCCTGAAACACAACCATCCTGCGAACCTATACACACTTCCACTCCCGCTGACACACAATCCTCCTGCAGACCTGTACACACTTCCACTTCTGCTTTATATTCTTGAAAAAGGAAAATATAATGAGAACTTGGGAGAATCCCAAGCTTTTGATGAAGATATTCAAATGCTTCACGAGGTAAAGGTTTAGTGAAGATATCAGCAATTTGTTCTTTTGTACAAACATACTCAAGTTTGATATTCTTTTCAGCGACTTGTTCTCTAACAAAATGATATTTGATTGGAATGTGTTTTGTTTTTGAATGCATGACAGGATTCTTGGAGATGTTGATGGCACTAGTGTTTCCATAGAATATGGGAATAGGCTCACTGAATTGTACTTGAATATCTTGCAAAGTTTGTTTCATCCAAAGGACTTGAGTACAACATGATGCTGCTGCAATGTATTCTGCTTCTGCTGTAGATAACGAGATTGAAGTTTGCTTTTTACTCAACCATGATACGAGACAACCACCTAGATAGAATGCTTCTCCACTAGTACTCTTACGATCATCAACGCTTCCTGCCCAATCTGCATCTGTAAAGGCTTGAATAATGAGATTGTTACCCTTGGGATACCACAAGCCATATTCTTTTATGCCCTTTAGATATCGAAGAATTATTTTGACGGAAATAATGTGTGATTCTTTTGGTGCTGCTTGGAATCTTGCTACTTGTCCAACTGCTTGCATAACATCTGGCCAAGAGATTGTTACATATAGAAGACTACCAATCATAGATCTGTACAACTTCTGATCCACATCCTTAGATGAGTCGTCTATGCTCAATTTGCAACCTGTTACCATTGGAGTAAGGACGGGTTTGCAATCTTCCATTTTGAATTTCTTGAGCATTTCCTTGATGTACTTGGCTTGACATATAAATATTCCTTTCTCTTGCTAAGATATTTGAAGCCCTAAGAAGTATGTCAGCTCACCAAGTAAAGACATCTCAAACTCACTTTGCATCTTTGTAGAAAAGTTCTTACTTAATCGATCATCATTGCTACCAAATATTATATCATCCACATATACCTCAACAACTGTTAAATTATCTTTATCTATTTGTACATAAAGATTACTATCAACAATACCTTTCTTGAACCCTTGTTGACGTAGATATCCATCAAGACGAGCATACCATGCTCTGGGAGCCTGCTTGAGACCATATAGAGCCTTCTTTAACCTGCAGACATAGTCTTCTTTTTGTGATAGTAGAAAACCTTCAGGTTGTTCGATGTAAACTTCTTCTTCTAATTCTCCATTCAGAAATGCTGACTTAGCATCCATTTGATAGACTTTGATTTTTCTTGAACATGCATATGCGAGAAACATTTGGATGGCTTCCATTTTGGCAACTGGTGCAAATGTTTCGTCGAAATCAATTCCTTCCACTTGTGCATAGCCTTTGCAAACCAATCTTGCTTTGTTTCTAGTAACCTGCCCATCTTCATTCAATTTTCTCCTGAACACCCATTTAGTCCCAATGAAATTTTTATCTTTTGGTCGTGGAACTAATTCCCAGGTGTTATTCTTCTCAATTTGATCCAATTCTTCATTCATAGCTGCTACCCAATGTTCATTTTGGCTAGCTTCCTCAAAACTACTAGGCTCAAAGGTTGCTAGAAAAGCAACGTGAGCTTGTTGTGATGAACGAAGCTATCGACCTTCATTTATGTCACCAATGATTTGATTTGATGGATGGTTCTTTTGAATCCACTCTTTTGTTCTCCTTGGAGGAGCTTCCTGTTGTTGTTATGGTATATCTTGATGATCATTGTTTACTTCTTCCTCGTTGATAGTTTCTTCTTGTTCTACAATTTTATCTGTGTCCTTTTCAGCCTCTGTCTCAAGTTTCAAAGATTCTAGATCCTCATCATTACTCGCTAGAACACCATCTTCGTCAAATGTAACATTTATGCTCTCCACTATTTGTTTTCGTCTTAGATTATAGCATTTATAGGCCTTTATTTTTCGTGAGTAACCAACAAAGATACCTTCATCAGCACGTGATTCAAACTTACCCAAATTTTGATCTTCTCTTTTGATATAACATTTTCTTCCGAAGATTCTGAAATATTTTACATTAGCTGGTTTTCCTTTCCATAATTCATATGGAGTCTTGTTGCAATTATTTCTGAGAAGACTTTGGTTGATAATGAAGACTGCCATATCAATTGCTTGAACCCAGAATTTTTCATCCAATTTTGAGTCCCTCAACATTGTTCTACCCATTTCCTGTACAGTTCTATTCTTTCTTTCAGCAACTCCATTTTGTTGAGGTGTTCGTGCTGTTGAAAATTGCCTTTTTATTCCATTTTCGTCACAGTATTACTGAAATAATTTGGAAGTGAATTCTCCACCATTATCTGTTCTTAAACACTTTATTTTCAAATCAGTTTCATTTTCAACCCACTCCTTGTAGATCTTAAAGCATTCAAATGCTTCATATTTTTTCTTTAGGAAACTGACGGTTGTCATCCTGGTATAGTCATTTGTCATCAACATGAAATATAATTCTCCATCTAAGCGTTTTGTTCTCACAGGACCACATAGATCAGTATGTATCAATTCCAATGGATGTGATGTGTTGTACAAATCAGCCCCTCCATACAGATTTCGGCCAAAGTCTCCTCTTTTCCCTTTACCGCTGCCCATTCCCGCATCAGAAATACATTGAAAAAGGGCTAAAGTCCAATTTAAAGGGTTATATAAGGCCTGGCCCCTTTCTCTCCTTGCTCCTCGCCTCCTTTCTTCCATATAGCCAAGCGCTGCCCCTTTGAGCGTTTATCGCACGATCGCAATTCCTCCTCCATTGCATTCTTTCCCCCCATCGCAAGCGCAAAGCGCAGATTCCCGTTAGCGCTACCCCCCCCCCCCCCATCATCGCACTTTTCATTTTTGCGATCTGCGCTCGACTAACCACGCCCATCGCATAGCGCAGAGCGCGGAATTTTGATTTTTCCATATTTCCCTCCATCGCATTTTCTCCTCTTGCGATTTTACGATATGCGCTCCGGGTCCCACCTCTAAAGCCTTTGCTCCGTTGTTTTGTTATGTCTTCCCTTTGTAACTTCCCCTAAAATTTAATCTTCAAAGTTTTCGTATCATCAGCGTTCTTCCACCATTTTTCGTTGTTTGCCTACATGTCATCCATTTTTCCTCCATTGTTCACATATTCCGGTTATGTGTCACGCCTCAGTGTTTTTGTTTGAAATATTCACCCCGCATCATTCCATCATCCTCTCATATTTATGCCACCACTTCCGTTATCCTCACTTTGTCCTCTATCTCTGTGATTAGTTTTATTCAGCAGGCTTTTGTTTTTGCAGGAGCTTGTGGTGGGAACAAAATTGGCGGAAAGGATCCGGAAGTCACTATGATGTGACCTCCATTAAAGAAGGGTACTTCGATCTATGGAACTCTCCAGAGAAAATCAAAAGGGGTGCTTTTGGACGGATGGAAACATTAATGCATCAACAGATTATTAATGAAGAAACAATGAATTCAGGGCCCAGCTCGAAAAAGGTTTCAAATTTAAATCGAAGAACTGAAGATCGAAAGTACCATGTATAGAAACAAGCGCCTCAAGGTTTTATTGCCGCAGATCTTCCTCCTCCAGAAAAGAGCCGAATGTTTACATATTTTATTATTTATGTCTTGTATATAAGCAGATTTTCATTTTCAGCATTCATTTCCAGAAATAAATTGTAAAGTACAGTCATTTATGTTCAGTCGTTTCACAGTGTGGGCGCGAATGTTTTCCGCCATTTGATTCAAAATAAGTTATTAACTGCTTTCTATCTACCTCCTCCTCTAGAATTCTCTATCTGATCTATAAAAGCTAGAAGGAAAGGCATTGTAAGGGTTCCAGATTTCTATCAGCAAACTGTGCAGCGAAAAGGCTTTTGTATACATTTTGTAATATTTCTGTATGAAGGTTCAGAGCCCGTAGGGTCTCAGTGAGGAGGAGTTATAACTGTAATGAGGATTCTGGTCTTAGGTATCTCACATTATGTAATTTCTCTTATGTGCTAATACAATATCTCCTTTCATGCTATTTATCTTCTTGTATAATGTTCTAGAATGCGAGTGGCTCACTAGTTTGCAGTAAGGATTCATCCTTGTTGGTGCCCTTTCTGGAATTAGTCAAGCGCTTTAAATAGGCCTAGTCATGATATACTGTTCCATGTTCATCTCATCCATGTTTTCTGTTATATTAGTTACATGAGGAGGGTGCTTTTAAAACGCCTTTATCATATAAGGATTCATAAATTGGTATGCCCTTATGTGGTTCTGTTGTGTATCTGGGTATTAGTCTCATGTTAACTAATATCTTCTTTACGTTTCCTCACTGCATTCACTCCTGATATTTGATTTCTGTGATATATTACTTGAACTGGCCCTCTTTACAGTAAGTTGTCTCTTAACTGTCTGATGCATTTGTATTGGAGTTTTACATGATGTTCCTACATTATTCTTCTCTTTGTATCAGCTTCTGAGAGAGATTTGTCCCATTTAAATTATTTTCCTTGTTTAACAAGAGATAGTAAGAGAGCTTTTGGACTGACAACCCAAGCTATATGAAGAGCTCCTTGCTATATTAAGATGTCCTAGGCACTGGTCTATGGCAACTCTAGACTGTCTCTAGGGGGGTGACAAAATCATTCACAACATATTTCTGGCGCCGTTGCCGAGGAACGAATTCAAGAATATCAGTTTCCCTGGGTTTCGACAAATTTTTTTCACTCTCTAATCAGGTGAGCACAGAGAGTTGAAGAGTTGCATATCTCTCACCTTGGCGACTCCACTGGTCTTTATTTGATAAATTTTATTGGTAGTCCTGGCTCCTCGAAGGCCGCATTTGAGGTCAGATACATCTCAGCTGAAAACACCCTACGTGTCTGACCCAGAGAAGATCATTCATAAAAGAGTTTGGAAGGAGAGGAAGACAGCTCTTGCCGAAAATCCTGAATTTTCCGTTGAGAATATCCGCCCTCTTCTTCTCAAGAAGTTAGAACAGAAAATCCCGAGTTTTACTCGGAGACTCCACATAGAGGAAGTGCCTGGATTGAAGAAGAATCTCATCCTGCTTTCGAGGCTGAAGAAATTAAAGAGGTCACAGAAGTAGTCGCTGTTAACCGTGAGTTATTCCCATCCACACCTCAGGCTTCTGTGCAATATATTCCCATCGTCATTCATACTCCACTTCCTCCTACTCCTCTCCCTTAATTTGTATCTCAGACTGTTGTGCAACCGCCACCTCCCCCAATGGCTAACGTTCCTGCTTTTCTATTGAAAAAATATGCTCCCTTGGCTTTGCCCCAAGTGTTGAATGATATGCCACAAGATTATCTAAAGATTCTGCCGAGATTTAATGGTGAAAATGGAGTTGATGCTCAGAAACATCTCGAGACCTTCTGCTCTTTTGCAGAAAACTTAAATGTTGAACATCTGGATGTGGTCTTGAGATTATTTGTGCAGTCTTTGGAAGGGGAAGCCAGAAAATGGTTTAAGACATTGGGAAATAATTCCGTGACCACCTGGGATCAAATGGAGAATACTTTTCTTAGGAAGTGGGGAGAAAAGAAAGATCACGGTCAATGTCTCACTGAATTTAATACTATGAAGAAGAAACAAAATGAAGGAGTATCAGAGTTCATCAAAAGATTCAATAAGTTATATCTGAGCCTGCCTCCTGAGATGAAGCCCCATGAAGCTGCTGCCAAGATAATTTTCATAGCAGCCTTTGATTTTGATTTCGGCTTCTCATTGAGAGAAAGGAAACCTGCCACTTTAGATGATGCACAATCTGATGCTCTGGAATTGGAAGCAAACTTTGCCTCCACTGGGAAATTAAAGGGAAAAACTTAACAAGATATTAGGAGGAGAGGCAAAGAAGAGATTTATGCTTCTAATCAAGAAAAATATTCAGAGAAATTGGATGAAATAAGTAAGATGATAAAGAAGATGGTCAAGCTTGAACTGGAAGCTAAAAATGCAGCTCCCAAGAATTTCTATAATGCTCCAAACAGAGGATATAATCCCCAATATAGAAGGCCACCTCTCCAGATATTACCGAGAGAGACAAAGGAACAACAAGACCAGGTACCTCATCCCTTATACCTGCAAGGACCAGCAGATGACTCCACTGGGGATGCAGCTTATGGATTGGAAGATTCAAATCTGGCTTTTTCAAATAATGATGATATGGAATTCCCATTGCAAGATGAAGACGAAGAAGCAGAAATTGATCATTACTGTAAGCAATTTGCTGATTTCATGGAAGCACAATTCAATGTAAAATATGATCTCAGATCTTCGAGGAAGAGGACCCGAACCCAAGAGCAAGAAGAAGCATTTGCTCAGAAGGAATCGGCCGCAAAGAAAAGTATGGAAAAAGGTAAGAACCCTCTAAGTGTTCCCTCACAATCTAATATTCAGATTCCTTCTTCTTCAAAAATAGTCAGTCCTCTTAATGTTGAGTCAGTGTCAAAAGAAGTCAAGTCTTCAGTTGAGAATAAGGAGTCAAAAGAAGTTGTGACAGAAAAGCCCCCATCTGCTTTCAATCTGCAAAAAGAACTTGAGAAAATTAAGATCCCTGTCCCACTGACTGAATTATTGAAATAGCATGTATATCAGTCTCAAGTTACTTCCTTTATGCTTCCTCCTGAAACACCAATTAGACCCGATAGTTTAAATCTTCAAGAAGAAAGACCCATGGTAGTCTTTGGCCCACATGTCGAGGAGATAGACTGTTCTACCCCTCCCTTTTACGTGTCCCTAGTCATCCATGACCTGCTGTTACACAATTGTATGTTAGATTCTGGGGCTTCCCATAATCTTATGCCTCTAACTGTCATGGAACAAATTGGACTGCAAATAACCAGGCCATATAAAGATTTATATTCATTTGATTCTAAAAGAGTTAAATGCTTGGGAATGATTAAAGATTTAGTGATCAATTTGGCCCAAATTCCAGCAAAAAGTGTGGTCATGGACATTGTGGTCGCTGATATCCCAGCCTGCTTTGGCATGTTGTTGTCAAGGTCCTGGGGTACAAAGATTGGGGGATCAATTAAATTGGATTTAACATATGCTACTGTCCCAGTCTTCAGAGGTCAAGAAAGGAGGTTATACAGGGAGACTAGATTTGTTAAAATGATAACTAAGGCTGACTACTCAGAGAAATCTCCAGTTTATAACAAAGAGGGAGACTTCTCATGTTTAATGTTAGAATAAAATCAAAATTATGCTCATGAGCCCCTTTGTAGTCAAATTCAAGTTGAACATCCTAAAGGAGATCGGGAATCAGAAATTTGGACTTTGCACTTTGATGGAGAAAATTCGAGAGAAGGCAATGGAGCTGGGGTATTGTTGATTTCTCCTACAGGAAGATGGGTGCCACTGTCCTTCAAAATAGAATATGAGGCTACCAAAAATGTAGCTGAATATGAGGCACTATTATTGGGATTACAGACAGCCAGAAACATGGGCATCCAATGTTTAAGAGTCTTGGGAGATTCTGAGCTGGTAGTGAGACAGATCAAAAATCAATGCCAAACTAAGCATTCTCGGCTTAGAGCATATAGAAATGAAGTATGGGACATGATAGAAAATTTCTTCTCAGCATTTAATATACAGTTCATGCCCCAGGAGCAAAACAGAATAGCAGATTCTCTTGCTGTAGCTGCCAGTACATTCTGTCCTCCTCAAAATCCACTTTTAAGATATGAAGTGGAGGTACGTTATAGACCTTCCATTCCAAGATAATATAAAGCACTGGAAGGTATTCGAAGATGATGAACAAATGAAGAGATTCATGGAGACAGTGGGAGAATTCACAAATATGGAAATTGATGATAATGAGGAGGAAGAAGTTGAAAATATTTCAGAAAATAAATGGGAAGAAAAGATAGCAGGAAATAGAGTGTTGCAGCTGAAAGGAAATGTTATACCTAGAGGGCTGGTGCCTCTAGAAAGACTATTTAACAAAGATGATATTCCATTGCAGCCTAACAAAGTAACAGAAGAATATCAAGTGGGAGATTTGAATCTGGGTACTTATACGGATCCCAAAATTGTTAAATTATCTAAAAGAGTCCCAGAAGAATACAAAGAAAAGTATTTGAAGTTGTTTCAATCTTACAAAGATGTATTTTCTTGGTCCTATCAGGACCTAAAAACTTTTGATGTAAATATAATGCAGCATAAGATTCCACTGAGGGAAGATGCAAAGCCCTATAAGCAGAAGCTCAGATAGATCAATCCCCTGCTGCTTCCCTCCATTGAAAAAGAAATCAAGAAATTACTGAAAGCTAAGATAATTGTGCCATTAAGATACTCAGAATGGATAGCAAATCTTGTTCCTGTTCGGAAGAAGAATGGAGAAATAAGGCTGTGTGTGGATTTCAGGAATTTGAACAGAGCATCTCTCAAAGACAATTATCCACTGCCTAAGATGGACCACATCCTGCAGAAAGTAGTGGGAGCATCCAGAATGTCAATGATGGATGGATTTTCTGGTTATAATCAAGTAGCCGTATTTCCAGAAGACTAGAAGAAAACTGCATTTACTACACCATGGGGAACCTTTATGTATGCTAGGATGCCGTTTGGATTAATTAATGCAGGAGCTACTTTTCAGAGGGCAATGGACATAGCCTTTGTTGGAGAGCAGGACAAGTTTTTGGTAGTTTATCTTGATGATATCACTGTGTTTTCAAAGAATGATGATGAGCATATTGAGCATTTAAGAAGAACTTTTGAAAAATGCAGAAGGTATGGCCTATCCCTCAACCCTCAAAAGTCCTTATTTGCATTAGATGAGGGAAAACTCTTAGGGCACATTGTAACGAAGGATGGTGTGAAAATAGATCCTAAAAGAGTCAAAGTAATAAACAGCATCCCTTTGCCCAGGAATAAGAAGGAAGTACAGGTATTTTTAGGCCGAATTAATTTTCTAAGAAGGTTCATTCCTAACTATGCCGAGATAGTTAGGCATATAACTAACATGTTGAAAAAGGAGAATGAAGTCAAATGGTCCCAGGAGTCTAGAGATGCATTCACAAGGATAAGGTAGGCATTTTCTGAAGCTCTTGTGTTAGCTGGACCAGATTACAGTAGGCCATTCATGATCTTTTCATTTGCTTCACCCCATACAATTGCCGGAGTATTACTGCAGAAAAATGAGGAGGGATATGAACAGCCTATAGCTTTCTTCAGTCAAGTGCTTTATGATGCTGAATTAAAATATAATATATTGGAGAAGCAGGCATATGCCCTGGTAAAGTCCCTTAAAGCTTTTAGAGTATATGTTTTGCAATCTCATATTACTGCATATGTCCCCACAGCAGCTGTAAAAGACATTCTTGTTCAAGGGGACAGCGAAGGTAGAAGAGGAAGATGGATTGCAAAAATCTAGGAGTATGATTTGGATATAAGGCCTACTAAGTTGGTCAAAGGACAGGGACTTGCCAAGATGTTATCTGAATCAAATCATCAAGCTCTAGGCATTAATCTATCCATAATAGCGAATGAAGAATCTGAAGAAGAAGAAGAACAGCAAGGGCTGGAGATGGCCACTCAAAAGATACATATGAAATATCTAACTAGTCCTTGGTATAAAGAAATAGTTGAATATCTTTTAACGCTTAGCTGTCCTACAGGTTGCGATAAAGTAAAATACAGAGCTGTGAGAATGAAATCACAGAAATACGAAATTGCCAATGGACAGCTCTATTGGAGAGACCCTCAGGGTATATTATTGTTATGCCTCACAGAAAATGAAGTTCAGAAAGTACTAACAAAATTTCATGAAGGAATTTGTGGAGGACATTACAGTTGGAGGGCTACAACACATAAAATCTTGAGGGCCGGTTTTTACTGGCCAAAACTGTACTCAGATACTTTTGCCCGAGTCAGAACATGCGACAAGTGCCAAAGATTTGCAGAAAGACAGAAATTAGCAGCTTTTCCCTTGATTCCCATCCATGTAAATGAACCATTCCAGAAATGGGGACTAGATTTTATAGGAGAAATACATCCCCCATCGAGTGGCCAATATAAATGGATACTAACAGCCATGGATTATTTTACGAAATGGGTGGAAGCTATACCTACAAGAAATGCTACAGATGTTGTGATCATGAGGTTTATAGAGGAAAATATCATATCTAGGTTTGGCTGTCCAGCCAGAATTGTAACTGACAATGCGCAGGCTTTCAAGTCTGCCAGGTTTGTAAAGTTTTGTCAAAGGTATAACATTACATTGACTCACTCCACAACATACTATCCACAGGGGAATGGTTTAGCAGAGTCCTCTAACAAAACCCTGGTAAGGGCTCTGAAGAAAACAATAGCTGAAAATCAGAAAAACTGGGACTCTCAATTGAAGTTTGCTCTATGGGCAAATAGGATAACCAGCAAAAGAGCAACAGGCAAGTCACCCTATGAGCTGGTATATGGGCGAGCTGCTGTGTTTCCTCTGCAATTGGCATTGTCGGTGGCACATTTTATGCAAGAGAATCAGGAAGAACCAGATGACATGATCAGAAGAATTAATCAACTGGTAGAATTGGAAGAGAAGTGTAACCAGGTGAATGAGAGACTGATAGAATGTCAGGAAAAAATGAAGGATATTTTTTATCGCCATGCAAAAGATAGGAATTTCCAAGTTGGAGACCTGGTTCTCAGGTGGGATGTTCGCAGAGCAGACAAGGGCAAGCATGCTAAGTTTGATCCGCTGTGGTTTGGTCCATTCAAAATAGTGAACCTAGGAAGAAATAATACTTTCATGTTAGAAAATCTACAAGGTGATCTGTTGGATGCTCCCGTGAATGGACAATTCCTTAAACACTACTTTCAGTACTGACTCAGGCAGTCCAGGCTTGGTGTATTTTATGTATATAATGTATGCAAGTGTGATTTCGATTTTGAAATGTAAATAGTATAAATAAGCTGATAAGTTTTGAAGAAAATATAAAGGGGTCTAAGGTCTGCGAGTTCTCGGCATGTCCGAGGACGAACATGCTGTCCCCAGTTGGAGCCGATGTTGTACAAATCAGGCCCTCCATTTGAATTTTGGCTAAAGCCTCCTCTTTTCCCTTTACTGCTGCCCTTTCCCGCACCGGAAATACATTGGACAGGGGCTAAAAGCCGCTCTGCAAAGTTATATAAGGCCTAGCCCTCTTTCTCCCCTAACTCTGCGCCTCCTTTGTTGCATGTAACCAAGTGCTGCCCCTTTGAGCGTTTATCGCAGATCGCATAATCTCGCCATCGCAAAAGCGCAGTTTCTCGCGCGCAGTATCCCCCGCCATCGCATTTTTCGTTTTTGCGATCCGCGCTCGACTGACCACGCCCATCGCATAGCGCAGAGCGCAGAATTTTGGTTATTCCATTTTTCCCCCGTCGCATTTTCTCCTCTTGCGATTTTGCGATATGCGCTCCGGGTCCCACCTCTAAAGCCTTTACTCCGTTGTTTTGTTATGTCTTTCCTTTGTAACTCCCCCAAAAGTTAATCTTCTGAGTTTTCGTATCATCAGCGCTCTTCCGCCATTTTTCGTTGTGTGCCTACATGTCATCCACTGTTTCTCCATTGTTCACATATTCCGGTTATGTGTCACACCTCAGCATTTTCGTTTGAAGTCTCCTCCCCGCGTCATTCCATCATCTTCTCGTATCTATGCCACCACTTCTGTTAGTCCCGTTTTGTCCACTATCTCTGTCATCAGTTTTATTCAACAGGCTTTGGTTTTTGCAGGAACTTGTGGTGGGAACAAAATTAGCGGAAAAGATCCTGAAGTCACTATGATGTGACCTCCATTAAAGAAGGGTACTTCGATCCATGGAACTCTCCAGAGAAAAATCAAAAGGGACGCATTTGGGCGGATGAAAGCATTAATGCAGCAACAGATTATTAATGAAGGAGCAATGAATTCAGGGTCCAGCTCGAAAGAGGTTTCAAATTTAAATTCAAGAACTGAAGATCGAAAGTACCATGCATGGAAACCGGCGCCTCAAGGTTTTATTGCCACGGATCTTCCTCCTCAAGAAAAAGGCCGAATGTTTTCATATTTTATTATTTATGTCTTGTGTATAAGCAGATTTTCATTCCCAGCATTCATTTCCTGAAATAAATTGTAAAGTACAGACAATTACGTTCATTCGTTTCACAGTATGGGCGCGAATGCTTTCCACCATCTGATTCAAAATAAGTTATTAAATTCTTTCTATCTACCTCCTCCTCTATAATTCTCTATCTCATCTATAAAAGCGAAAAGAAAAGACATTGTAAGGGTTCCAGAGTTCTATCAGCAAATGGTGCAGTGAAAAGGCTTTTGTATACATTCTGTAATATTTCTGTATGAAGGTTCAAAGCCCGTAGGGTCTCAGTGAGGAGGAGTTATAACTGTAATGAGGATTCTGGTCTTTGGTATCTCACAGTATGTAATTTCTCTTATGTGTTAATACAATATCTCCTTTCATGCTATTTATCTTCTTGTATCATGTTCTAGAATGCGAGTGGCTCACTAGTTTGCAGTAAGGATTCATCCTTGTTGGTGCCCTTTCTGGAATTAGTCAAGCGCTTTAAATAGGCCTAGTCATGATATATTGTTCCATCTCATCCATGTTTTCTGCTATATTAGTTACATGAGGAGGGTGCTTTTAAAACGCTATTATCATATAAGGATTCATAAATTGGTATGCCCTTATGTGGTTATGTTGTGTATCTGGGTATCAGTCTCATGTTAACTAATATCTTCTTTATGTTTCCTCACTGCATTCACTCCTGATATTTGATTTCTGTGATATATTACTTGAACTGGCCCTCTTTACAGTAAGTTGTCTCTTAACTGTCTGATGCCTTTGTATTGCAGTTTTACATGATGTTCCTACATTATTCTTCTCTTTGTATCAGCTTCTGAGAGAGATTGGTCCCGTTTAAATTATTTTCCTTGTTTAACAAGAGATAGTAAGAGAGCTTTTGGACTGACAACCCAAGCTATATGAAGAGCTCCTTGCTATATTAAGATGTCCTAGGCACTGGTCTATGGCAACTCTAGATTGTCTCTAGGGGGGTGACAAAATCATCCACAACATGATGAAAAGTGTTCTTTTGTTTTAAATTGGACTTTTGTCTTCTTGCCATGCCGAGATGCCTCACATAGTGTGTTGGAAGGTTTTGAGATTTTCGGCATTTCTCGTACTGCTTCCTTTTCGCTTATCCTGACAAGATTGTCAAATTTTATGTGACCCATTCGTTTGTGCCATAACCAACTTTCATCTTCTTTAGCTAGTAGACATGCTTTAGTTGCTTCATCTAGAACATATATGTCGTTTGGAGCTCGACTTGCTATAGCCACAATTTTACCATACCTGCCTTTCCTGATTTCACATTTTGTGGAGTTGAATAGCATTGTGTGTCCTTGATCACACATTTGTACAACACTGAGCAGATTGTGATTCATGTTTTCGACCAATAGAACATTCTTGGCTATAACATCTTTGCTTCTGAGAGTGACGGTACCTAATCCTATAACATTTGAAGATCCATCATTTCCAAAGGATATGGTTCCATCTTTCTTCTCTTTCAGAGATACAAATTTCCTTCTATCTCCAGTCATATGCGTTGAGAAATCGTTGTCAACATACCACACATCTTTCTTTTTTTGAGCCTTGAGAGCGAGAGCACAATTATCAGTCTTCTTCTTCTTCCATGTTCGTTCATTCTGTGGCTTCGAAGATTCTTCTGGAGGATTTTCAAGTCTGCAGTCTCTAGCTATGTGTCCAAAGTTCTGACATTTGTAACATTCCATATTATTTCTTAAATTTTCAAATCTATTGATGTTTCGTTGAGCCCTGGGAGGTTCATATTTGAAGAATCTCTTGGAATTGTATTGGTTCATAGGGTACATGCGACATTCTACAGGTTTATGACCAAATTTTCCACATGAATAACAATAGCCATGAAAAATATGTTGGTACCTGGATGAAAATCTTCGTCGAGGAATCGTCTTCTAAGGATGTGCTTGCGAATCTTGTCCAATGAAGTCTTCATGTATGTCAGATCTCATAGGTTCATTGTATTTTGTTGTAGAAGGTCCTGCTTCTTCCTCTTTGTATCTGAGGCCAGTTCTGTCGTTGTAAGATCGTTAATTTTTTATGAGTTCTTCCAATGCCCTTGAGCTGTTCGCATAGTTTTGGACAGTTTTTCCCTTCTTCACTTCCTTACGCAGCGAGACTACTTCGACTTCTAATGCTTCCCTTTCTTGGTTGCTTTCTTCCAACTTCTTTTGAAGTGACTCTTCAATACATTTTTTTTCTTCAACCTCAATTTTGAGACCTTGAACTTGTTATTCAAGAGTGTTGGAACGAATCTTCTTAGCATTGAGCTCTTTTATAAGCTTGATTGCCTCCTCATAAAATTCTTCTATGGTCAACCCTTATTCTTCATTGTTTGATACTTCTTGTTTATTGTTCTTGGCCATAAACAATACTTTGTCATTGGCTTCTTCTTTGTTGTCACTTTCTTCATCAGATGAGGAGCTATCTTCTTTAGAGAGAAAATTCCTTTTGGATCCTTTATTTTTTCCTTGCTTGTTGAATTTCTTAAAGCCTTTCTTTCCTTTTGAGTTGCCATCACTTTTGTTTGGACATTTTGCTACGAAATGCCCAACCTCACCAAAACCGAAACATATCAATGGAAGTTTACCTTTGAATTTTCCCTTACCAGTTTTCTTGTAAAGTAAGCATATTCTTCATTTGAAAGACCTTCTCCATCATCTCCCTTTTCTTCACACTTGCAGGTGCATGTCATTTCAATTGAAGGTTGTTTGTCCTTATTGGTTTGCTTAGATGCAACGAACGTAATTTCTAGATTTGAAGTACCCTTTTCTTCATCAAGTCTCATTTCATATGCTATGAGAACTCCATGTAATTCTTCCTTGCTGAGTTTGTCCAGATTTGCACTGTATTCTAAGACCGATACCTTTGGGTTGAATCTCCCTGGTAACGTTCTAAGAATCTTTTGTATAATAGTCTTCTCGTCAACTGGCTCTCCCAATCCTTCCAGAGTATTGGTTATTTCATCAACATATTGGAAGTATGCAGCAATGTTGCAATCTTCTTTCATTCTGAGTTGCTCAAATTTTTCTCTATAGATTTGAAGCTTTGCTTCTTTGACATTTGAGTCACCTGCATATATATTCTCAAGCTTTTCCCATACATTTTTGGCAGTTTTACAACCCAACACCTTATGATAAGCAGATTCAATAAGTCCACTGATAATAATATTCTTTACTTTTGCATCATTTACCAAATTCTTCTTACCTTGTTCATCCGTAGTTGATGTAAATCCATTTTGAACAGTGTCCCATACTTCGTAACCTTGCGCCAAGAGATAGACATCCATTCTTCCTTTCCAGAGTGCATAATTATTTTCATTGAATAGAGGTACACCATTCTTGGTATGTTCCATGACCTCCTTCCAGCTGTTAAACTGCTATTGAAGGAACCAAGCTCCGATACCAATTGTTGGAAATACTGAGAGGGGGGGTGAATCAGTATTCCTTTCAATTAGAGCATTAGTTAATCTTCAATTATTATCAGTGTTTGTACAATGATAGCAGTAAACAAAAGGAACACAAATGCACACAGTTTTTAAGGTGGAAACCCACTTCGGAACAAAAACCACCTAATGCTTTTCTAATAATTCTTTAATATTCAACTCCAATTGAAAATAAAGCTCCAACTTCCTAGAATCTAGAAAAGCATTCTTCTCCAGCTCCCACTAGATGGACGCTCCAGCGCCCGAGATTCTTCAGTAGTCAACTGAACGGATGCCCCAACACCCAATGAGCTACAACTCACCCTAACACCACCCTACCACCCTATAGAAGAATAAAAGAAGAATGGACTCCCGTACCAGGGAAAATGGTCCACTTTACAATGATATAGAATGATGTAGAAGAAGAAGATATACTAGACCATAACCCCAACTTTAACACAACCACCTAATGATGATTCTAGACCTCCCAACACTACCTCTTCAACCCTTGGCAGATAGATACTAGTACAATTTGTACAATAATGTATTTACAATGACTAAGTACAATGATACCTTTACAATGATTGTATGCAGTGTCGTCCGCTTGAAGACTTCATATGATGAACTTCTTGCTGCTGTTATGCACTTTGGTTGTTGCTCTTGTCATGCTACCCTCTGCTGCACCTTGCTTTGCTTTTCTGCCGTAGAAATTCTGGTCCTTTGCAACCCTTGACAACACATGATCTAGCTTTTTCTTGCCTTCTAGGAGCTCGATATTGAATCTGATGTATCTCTGTCATTTCAGATCCTCAATATCTGATTTTCGGTCCTGTAGTATTCATCTGAGTCATATTTCCAATGCCACAGGTCTGACCCAATTTTGATTCTTGAAGAGAGAGTTATACCCAATCTCTCACAATGCCCTAATTATGGACTGTTTCAGTAGAGTGCACTTGTACGGCATGCCACGTGTCACTGTTTCTTCATTTGTTTCTGAAATTGATAGAGAAAAAATTAAAGACTGTGCACTATCTGTAGCTTTTTACGGCATTCCAATCCGATACTCAAAGAGAGAGTTATGACGAATTTACCAAGGTCACTTCTTTGAGATGAATTTCAGGAGCCTGCAAAAACCCTGACTTACACAGATCATATCTCCAAAAATATTGTGCAACTTGATCTGAAATTTTTACTGCAACTGCCTCAAGATTTCAGCTTCACCTCATAAAAATTTCAACTTCTGAGCCTTCGTATAAAAAAATTTAGAGCGAAAATTCCATGATGACATGTTTCAAATGGCCGAATCCCTTGCATAAGGAGGAAATGAAGATCACAATTTATATGAATTCTTACCTTGAGAGGGGATTCAACAAGTGAACGTGGGAGGGGTCTTAGGAGCTTAAAAAATATTAATTATGACTTTTCAATGACCCATGCCCCAACCCCATGGGGTTTTATCCCACTAACTGGGGTACAAACTTCAAACATGAATATCTCTCAAACCGTGAAGAATTACATGGCGTGCCATATATCAACGGAAACATATCGACAAGTAGAAACCATAAAAGGAATTATTGACCCAGAATATATTAATTTTGTAGGTCAAAATTCCCATGCAATATTGGGTTAGTCCCTGGTGCTGCTTGGGTTGACATCAATGACAACCGCTGATCAAAAATTTCTCTTAGTTGTCTTCTATTGTGCATTGGATTTACTATTCTACCTACAATTTCTTCTTGTCATTGGAAGATTGAATTTATTTGAAAAGTGTTTTCTATTTGAAGAAGAATTTGAATAAGTGATTGTGCTAAGCATAGAACACTGGAAAATTTAACATTCCCAAATATAAAGTCCCTACTCTAGGCCATGATGCTGAAAAGGATAACTCAACCTATTTGGAGAGTATAATGAGCCTGATGTTGAAATACACCCACTCAAATGAATGATCTTGGGCCTCTATGACCATTCTTCCTAATTCCGGTCAATATACTTGACATAAGAAAGAATGGTTATCCTTTATTGGACCATTTTCCCTATTTCTATTCATAATTGACACAAGGAGAATGTTTGTCCTTGATGCTATTAATTTGGACCATTTCCCTAATCCTGGTCAACTTGACCCGAAGAGAATAACTATGTTGTATGTTGTAATTTCATCACTCCCTCTTTCTAAAAGAGGCATGATCAATCACTCCAATCTTGTCCTCGAAGTATTCCAACTTCATCCTGGAACAAAGGATTTGTTAGAAATTTGCTTGACTGAAGAATAGTACTGAAGCCATATTGCTTCCTTTTGTACCATGCATCAATATTAAATCTCAATGTGCTTCGACCAATCATCATGGTTGTCACTTGTACTTATTCAAGACAATTTTTCAAGTAGCTTCTGAAGCCATACTACTTCAAAACTCACCAATCCAAGATGAAATATACTCAACTTATGCAGTATTGAGTGAAATAGATGGTTTATTCATGCTCATCTAATAAATCATCATGAATCCCAAACTGAAGCAATATCCTGATAAACTTTTTTTTTTCTTATGCACTCTCTGCCCAATCTGCATCTCTGAATCCATGCACATATACTTCATTGTTTGAAACATATCTTAAACCATAACTAGTTGTGACATAACCAACTAAACCATGTTGGTGTAACAACCCACAATTTAAATGTACAACTAATTAGATAAATTGTGTGATTTATAATAAACATACAACTATTCAACTAATTAACATATAATTTTGAAAAATATGAGCAGATACAACTTACCCTTAGCGATGATATTCCTTACTTATAATTTCGGAGTTGAACATTATTTGAATCTTGTTAACCGCGACAAAGTTTTGGGGACGCATCTCCACCCAACAGTAGGCTGAGCTGCACATAATCTTTCTACAGTTGGCCACCCTCGAGCTCTCAATCAATGTACTAATACTAGGGAATCCTTTGTCTCACAACCCTTTTCTCCCAAGAGAATGGATGAAGGAATGGATGAATCTCATCCTCCTCATCGTCCATTAAATAGACCAAAAAATGGAAATGGGTCTGCATGCACACATTTCATGTGTCAACATGCAACTTTTATTTCTTTATTTTAAATTTTACTTAATTTAATATTTCTCTTAGTTTGACTCTTTCTTATTTTATTCCTTTTACTTTTTGTTAATTTTAATTATTCCTATTTTTATAGTTTATTTTTATATATAGTTATTTAGAACTCCAGTTTATTATGTACTATTTTATTTATTTATTATTATTATATTCTCTTCATTATTTACTGTTTATTTACTATTACTATATTTTCTTTATTATTTACTACTATTATTTTTTCCTTATTGTTCATTATTTATTTACTTATATTTTAATATTATATTAATTAATTTATTCATTATTATTTTTATTTTTATTATTAGGGGCATTACATACTCCCTCTTTAAGGAACTTCATCCCAAAGTTAAGTTGAATTATTTAACATTTTGTTTTATTTAGTTATTTATTACTTCATGTTTTCCCTACACCCTCTGCTGAACTAGTATAACCAGCACGCATCAAAAGTTTTCACATCACCATGGAAATCCCAAGGAATCTTTGTCATTTTTCTCAACATTCAAAACTAGGAATAAAGCCTCATCGATCTGTACCATAGCCCAAGGTTGGCCCCAAGGCTTGCGCCCGACTCAGACCTCATTTTCCCCAAGGCAAGCACTTGACTTAGTACTCCATGTAGTAGTACTCCAGGAATCTCGAAAGGTTGGCCGATTCCCTCCACACTCACTAAGGTGCACAACCCCATGCATCAAATTCCTTACACCCCCACAGGACTTCAACATCCTAATCCATTATCAGAAACTTGACCTACAATATTAGGCACTTGGCCTCCTCAAGATGGTCCCATAGACTCGTAAGATCTATCCATCAAGAGCTATACAAGACAAAGTAACCACTAGGATATGTAGTGTTGATTGAGTATGTCCCCAACCCATATGGTGTTTCATATTCTCACTCACAGGTATGAGCTCCCACGATATCATCAAATAATTGGCCCTCTTAGCCCATTTTTGGATTTCCTGTCAAGCACCACATCTCAACATGAAACTAAAGCATTAGTTATAACAACATAGTATCATCACAAATAATCCACATGTCAATTCTTGCATGTCATCATGAGAACATAACATCATTGTTAATCACAAAAATTTTCATGTAATAAATCTACATACAATTACCACATGCTTCACAGCATACTATCCTCATAATTTATAACATCAACATATCAACATCAAAGACATATCATCGCATAATAAATTAACCACATGTCAATATAACATCATAATCTATATGCCACATTATGCATATCATATCCATCATGAATATATAATATCGTTATATAACAAAATATATAAATAAGAACCACATGTGCATCATTATCCTCTCGTCGAAACTATGTCTAATTACCCTATCCTCATATATTATACTTCAACATTCCTATGTTGACATAACAATTAATTGAACCATAACTAAAATCATGGTGTATGATTTAGATGTATCAATAAAATTTAAACAATAAGACATGATTTACTTATTTAACTAAATAAATAAATTACTACCTACAATATAGCGCATATTACCAAATTACTATACCATATGAAATTTTTGTAAGAATTAATGGTAAAACAAATATTGGTATCGAAGATTGTGTTTTCTATTACTTGTTTTTGTTTTTTTTCAAAGGCTATGTTGGCAGAATTCATGAGTTTTATCATTAAACCTTTCTTCTCCACAAACTCTTTTTTTTCATTGTTAATTTAACTCAAATGTTTAAAGAATTGAAGATTTTAAGTTTTAGACACTTACAGTTTCCAATGCAAAAAAATAAAAATCCAAAATATATTTTTAATCGATGCAATTTCAATTACTTTACAAAGAACAAAAAGAAAAACAATAACCAAATTAATGAAATTTGGACTTGCTTTAGCTCAGCATTAAAATTATCAAACTAAACATATACATAGTCGCAACCACAGACTACAAACTAACCCCTCTAAATAACCCAAAGTTTTTGAACAAACTGCCATCCAAACATGCATTTGTGTTTTCGCAATCCTAATCTAAACTTATATCACTAAATATATCACAAATTTAATTGCGCCATTAACACACCTTTTAATATTCTCTATATTAATATTTAAACCTTATATTTTTATTAATACAAAAATTTTATAACCAATATATTAATACAATTTTTATACTTACCTTTCATTTTATATATTTATTAAATATATATTTAATCTATCTATATTCAAAGTCACCCTTCCATAACCTCGCACTTTAATTTCAATACTATCTCGCGTTGTAATTGATATTGATTAAATTATACCAATAATACATATAACCAGCCTAGATCCATCTTAACTTCGGATCTATCAAGCGTCGAGAGGGATCAAATCTCTAGAGGTGCAAACCTCTTTTTTGAGTGCAAAACTTGAGGAAAGGTTTGCACCTCGAGATAGTTGACCCCTCTCGGCGCTTGATAGATCCAAAGTTAAGATGGATCTAGGCTGGTTTCAGTCGTGTGCAGCCAAGGAAAATATATTGACAATATGAGGAAGATATGATTAATTTTATCAGTAATATGTAAATACATCTAATATTAATATAACCAATTTAAATATGCTAAATATATCTGATATTTATTAAGTCATTTTAATTTTAAATTTTCTTAGTTACGTTTGTTGAGATGATAAATATTGTAAAATAACTTTAATGATGAAAAATGATGAAATAAATTTTTTGAATGTAAAGTGACAATGTAATAATATTGAATGATAGAAAATGTGAATAATAAGAATGTAGTCAATCAAAAATAGCCTTCATTGTGATCAATCTCAAACTATTTTATTCTACTATTCTTAATGTCACTTGGGTTAGTTTTGTCATCTGTTCATATCGATTATATGAAAAGGATAGTTGGAATCATAGACCATCTAAATATTTAGCTCGAGCTATTCTAGTAAACATCATTCTTTGTCTCTCTTGCTCTCCAATATAAATAGGTTTAATTACTATAACACAAAAATCAATATGCATTGTTAATATGTTTTTGTGCTTACACTGAAATCAATGGACACTATTAATCCAATTACTTCAAAATTAATGTACCATCATACATCTAGTTACAACAAATCATAAATCAACATATAAACTGAAATCAATGCATCTATTGCAAGAACTCAAATAAGATTAAAAAACAATATCTACACTAAAATCAATGCATCTAATGCAAGTAATCAAATCTCATTAGAAATCAACATCTACACTCAAATCAAGGCATCTAGTGCAAGTAGGAAAATAGGATTAAAACCCAACATCTACACTGAAATCAATGCATCTAGTGCAAGCAATCAAATAGGATTAGAAATCACCATCTACATTGAAATCAATGTCTTTCGTTCAAGCAATAAAATAGGATTAGAAATCATCTATATTGAAATCAAGGCATCTAGTGCAAGTATCAAATAAAAATAAAAATCAACATCTACATTGAAATTAATGCATCTAGTGCAAGCAATCAAATAGGATTAGAAATCACCATCTACCATCTGAAATCAATGCATTTAGTGCAATAAATAAAAAGTCATTAGAAATCATTTACATTGAAATCAATGCATCTAGTGCAAGTAATAAAATCTCATTAGAAATCAGCGTCTACACTAAAATCAATGCATCTAGTGAAAACAATCAAATAGGATTAGAAATAACCATCTACATTGAAATCAATGCATCTAGTGCAAGAAATCTTCTTCCCTCTCTCCCCCCTCCATATTTATCTATACCTCCCTCCATCTCTCCTTCTTTGTCTCTTTATCACATCCCGTGAAACACACATGCTCTCTCACTCCATATCTATTAATATCTTTGTCACCCCCCTCCCCCCTTGTCTCCATCTATCTCTTCTTTCTCTTCACCTTCCATCTGTTTCTGTATCTCCCTCTGTCTATCTATATCAACCACAAAACATACACTCTCTTTCTCCAATCTATCTATCTATCATTCCCTCCTCCTCTCCCTCTCCCTCCTGCTATCCTCTCTCCATCTCTCTCCATCTTCCTTATCACTCCCTCTCTCTCTCTCTCTCTCTCTCCACCTTTCACTCTCTATCCCTTTATTCTTACCTCCCTCTCTCTCCCCCTCCATCTCTCCATCTCTCCTTGTCTGCCTCTTTATCTCACCCCCAAACATAAAAACACTCCCTCCATCTCTCCCTTGTCACTCCCTCTCTCTCTCCACTACTCACTCTATATGTATTTTGTCTTCCCTCCCTCTTTCCCCATCCAAATCCATCTCTCTATCTCTCCCTCTCTCCCCCTCCAACTCCGTATCTTTATCCCTCCCTCTCTACTCCTTTCTTTCAATTCCCCTATATTTTCCTTCACCTCTCTCCCTTTCTCTTCATCCACCCTCTCTCTTCCCCCATCACTCTCTCTCTCTCTCTCCCCCCTACAATCCTCTCTCTTCCCCCATCACTCTCTTCCTCTCTCTCCCCTCTCCTTCAGTTTATCTCCATCTCTCCCTTGTCACTCCATCTAGTGCAAGCAATCAAATAGGATTATAAATCACCATATACATTGAAATAAATGCATTTAGTGCAATAAATCAAATAGGATTAGAAATCATTTACATTAAAATCAATGCATCTAGTGCAAGTAATCAAATCTCATTAGAAATCAATATCTACACTAAAATCAATGCATCTAATGCAAACAATCAAATAGGATTAGAAATCACCATCTACATTGAAATCAATGCATCTAGTACAAGAAATATTATTCCCTCTCTCCCCCCTCCATATATATTTATATCACCCTCCATCTCTCCTTATTTGTCTCTTCATCACATCCCGCAAAGCACACACACTCTCTCACTCCATATCTATCAATATCTTTGTACCTCCCCCTTTATCTCCATCTATATAATCTTTCTCTTCACCTTCCATCTGTATCTCTATCTCCTTTTTACTATCTATAGCAACCCCAAAACATACATTCTCTTTCTCCAATCTATCTATCTATCATCCCATCCTCCTCTCCCTCTCAATCCTATTATCCTCTCTCTCTCTCTCTCTAACTTCCTTATCACTCCCTCTCTCTCTCTCTCTCCACCTTTCACTCTCTATGTCTTTATTCTCATCTCCCTCTCTCTCCCCCTCCATCTCTCCCTCATTCTCTCCATATCTCCTTGTTTTTCTCTTTATCTCACCCCCAAACATACACACTCTCTCTCCATCTCTCCCTTGTCACTCCCTCTCTCTCTCTCCACTACTCAATCTGTATGTCTTTCTTCTTCCCTCCCTCTCTCCCCATCCAGCTCCATCTCTCTATCCCTCCCTCTCTCCCCCATCAACTGCGTCTCTTTATCCCTCCCTCTCTTCTCCTCTCTTTCAACTCCCCTCTCTTTTCCTTCCTCTCTTTCTCTCTCTCCCCCCCGCTCCCCCCACCCCCTGTACAATCCTCTATCTTCCCCCATCACTCTATTCCTCTCTCTCCCTTTATCTCCCTCCTCCCTCTATGTGCCCTCTCTCTCTCTCTCTCTCTCCCTCCAATCCTCTCTCTTCCCCCAACACTCTATCTCTCTCTCCAACTATGTTACTATATCCCTCCCTCTCTCCTTCTCTCCCCCCTTGTCTCCATCACTCCCATGCCTCTTTATCTCACCCCTAAACATACACACACTCTCTCCATCTCTCCCTTGTCACTCCCTCTATCTCAACTTCTCACTCTCTATGCCTTTCTTCTTCCCTCCCTCTCCCCCCATCCAAATCCATATCTCTATCCCTCCCTATCTCCTCCTCTTCTCACCCTTCTTCTCTCTCCCTTTCTCTCCTACCTCCCTCTCCCTTCCCCCTCCTCTTTCTCTCTCTCTCTCTCTCTCTACCCTCCAATCCTCTCTACTTCTCCCTCCCTCTCTCCTCTCTCTCCCACCTCCATCTTTATGTCTCCCTCCCTCTGTTACCCTTCTCTACCTCTCTCTCTCTTCATTCCTCCTCTCCCCTCTCCTTCAATTTATCTCGATCTCTTCATTGTCACTCCCATTATTTCTCCACCTCTACCATATGTCCGTGTTCTTCCCTCCCATATATATCTAGAGTTTATATATATATATATATATATATATATATATATATATATATATATTATATAACAAATTTAATATTGTATTAATCTAAAGCTATTAAATTTAATAATATATATATATATATATATATATATATATATATATATATATATATGAATAACAATAATATTATTATTATTATTATTATTATTGTAATATTAATTTTAGGGTTAATAATGTTTTTTTTGTATGGTATTAATAATAATTGGGTCCATGGTATTTGGGCCATATACTTCATATATAATTATATGTTGATTTAATCCTATTTGATATATTTTTATTTATTTACCTTACTTCTTTATACCTCTTTTATATTTATTTATTTACCATACGTCTTTTATAAATATGGTATCTGTCCCATGGTATAAATACTAATTTGTCCCATGGTATTTGGCCCATAGGATTCACCTAAATAAAACTTCTTTTTTGAATTTTTGTAAATACAGAGGTTTATGCAGTAAATATAAAAAGAGGTTTTGTTTATTTACCATGCTTCTAGTTTATTTATATTTATACTTATTTACCATACATCTAGTTTATTTATATTTATATTTATTTACCATATATTTTTTTGATTATTCGAACCTATTCATATTTTAAATTTATATTGTTTAAATTTACTTTAAATTTTAAATTTTTTATTTATATGATTATGTAAGTTATTGTTTAAACCGACATTATTTAGATTTTATTGTTCAAATTTTCTTTAGTTTTTATTTTTATTTTGGCTTCCGACATATTTACACATCGTGTTCACACTGAGCTATAGAATATGCCTCTCAACGCAATTAATACTCAATACACAAAATCAAAATATTTAATTCCTATGCCTATTTATCTCCTTACCTTATTATCACTAAACATTTCCAGCGACATTGACCAGTCATCAAGTAGTCATCAAGTATATTATTATTTGTCTGTTCATCTATGCGGTGATCTTTACCATAATACTCACATAATAAAGTTATGATTATATCCAGCTACTTTGGACTTTGTATCCAGCGTCCTGGGTTCGAATCCGAGTAGGACCTGTTAAAGCGATGCATATGGTTTACCGTAAGCAATACAGGTTAGGATTCCCATGTTTACTGTAAGCAATACAGGTTAGGATTCCCATTTTGTTAGGTGGCGATGGTGGCTCTCCAGCTAAAGTAGAGCAACCAATATTTTCCAGTCTATTGGCCCATTGATGTTGTAAGAGTACCAAAGACTATACCATGTTCATGCGACCCATGCCCATGCCATCCTTAGCCGTCCTCTTCACCTTTAGTCTCAAGCCGCCAAAAAATTATGCGGCCATTAACTCTCCCATCTGCGGGTCTCAAGTGCGCCATTAACCCTCCATCTAGCGCAATTTATTTCGCGGGATTTTAGAAAGATAAGAAGGATGCATGCTTCACTGCCAGGCCAGAGGGATATGTTAACTTGCGCCGGATCCACCCACCCTGAGGAGCCTGAATCGGGCCACCTGCAAATGCCCATGGAGCTGTGACACAGAAATGGCTGAAGAAATCCATTAACTCTCTGCAAACGCTGGTAAGTTTATAAGTAAATTTTTTTTTTATTTGTCTGTTTTTTATTTTATTTCACTGTCTATTTGTCCGAACTCTGATCTGCGGCGTTCCATTCTGCAACCATTAACTCTCGGCAATCCGCCTACATATATCAATATTGCATATGGATTGATATGAAAATCATTTATAATATATTAAGATAAAACTATTCAACATGTGTAAAACTATATTTTTAAAATATAGTATATGGATTGATATGAAAATCATTTATAATATATTATGATAAAATTATTCAACATGTGTAAAATTATATTATTGATTTTGAATATATAGTAAATACATAAATAACAAAACATTAGAAATGATTTTTAATATATATATATATATATATATATATATATATATATATATTAAAAAATATTAAAAAATAAAATTAAAATAACATATAATTTTTAAAATTTTATCTAGACCCAAAATAGAATATTATCTTTTAAATTACAACATCGTATATGCATTTATCATATATTAATTCTATTTTAAAAATATCACTATGAACACTTACCTCACGTATTCTTAAAATATTAAAACTTGAAATTGAAGCAACATCTATACATGTATGATGCCATTTTTTAATTCCATTTAAAACGAAATATCATAATAACGCTCACCTCACATCCACACTAGCACCAAGCTAATACAGGTCCACTGACGTTTGAAGATCATAATCGATCCACTGCAAAAAAAGAGGATGATATTAACTGCAACGGTTAACCTGGAACAACAGCAGATTAGGGTTACTGAGACGACTAGTTTAGTAATAACCCCGCAAGTCGAATGAAAGCTAAATTGAATTAGCAATGACAAAATTGAATTTAAAACTATTTCAAGGTTTATCTTCTTTGCCACGTAATTTTGACTATTCAAATTTACATTTTCAACATTATTCAAAACAAATTCTGTTGCCGAGTTTGCTTGATACAATGTTGACCAGGTTACGTTCACACGAGATTTTGAGACGTCTCTAACCATCTCACGATATTATTTTCTAGAAAACTTGGGTCTGTTCACATGAGAGTAGTTATTTAAATAATAATGGAGAAGAAAGAAGGTATTTTTAAAGTTTAAGAGGTTAAAAATAGATTTTTTTTATTTTATTCTTATATTCTGTTTTTCCTCGTAAAGTTTTACAGTAATAATTAGACAAATTCTTAGGTAAATAAATTATCTCAAATACTAACTACCCACACATTAAAAAATAAATAAAAAATACTGTGTATGTTTTTAATTGCTTTAGCCCCACAAAATGATCGATACGCTTTCGTCCTCCTGTGCACTGAGGTTGAGATTGAAGTGACAGAGATGCATATGCCAAAAGTAAGTCCTTATCGCAATGCTCTAAACAGGCTTCCCAGCGATACCTGACCACTGGCTAATTCAGATTTTGGATGTGGATTCATATTTGGTAATGAGAATTAATCAATTGAAAATACCTTGGAAACAGAACAATGAAGAATGGTGGTTTCCGTGAAGAAACGTTTCAGAGTTTGGACAAATAGACAGTGAAATAAAATTAAAAAACAGACAAATAAAAAAAAAAAATTTACTTATAAACTTACCAGCGTTCGCAGAGAGTTAATGGATTTCTTCAGCCATTTCTGTGTCACAGCTCCGTGGGCATTTGCAGTGGCCCGATTCAAGCTCCTCAGGGTGGGTGGATCCGGCGCAGGTTAACATATCCCTCTGGCCTGGCAGTGAAGCATGCATCCTTCTTATCTTGCTAAAAGCCCGCAAAAATAAACTACGCTGGATGGAGGGTTAATGGCGCACTTGAGACCAGAGATGGGAGAGTTAATGGCCGCAGAATTTTTTGGCCACTCGAGACTGAAGGTGAAGAGGATGGCTAAGGATGGCATGGGCATGGGTCGCATGAACATGGTATAGTCATTAGTACTCTTACAACATTAATGGGTCAATACACTGAAAAGTATTGGTTGCCCTAAAATAATTTGAAATATTATTATATCTTATTATATCTTGAAGAAAATAAGTTATATTATATCTTATTATATTTTGAATGGATACTCTAGTTATCTGTAGCTTTTGAAATATAACTTTTAGTTGTTTTTTAACGTCATTTATAATAAGTGTTTATTATATTTCATGGTTTTGGCCTTTTCTCAAAGCAAAGAGCCTATAAGCATATAATATCTCTAGATTTTTTTTAAATTTTTTTTAAATATCTTTTTACTTCACACGGAAATTATAATTTTTTATAAATACAATCAAATAACTTTTGACTAATTATTAATTTAAAATATTTTTTATAAATACAATCAAATAATTCTAACTAGTTATTAACTTAAAATATATATTTTTTAATTTAAATAAATAAAGATCATAAATTGATATTAATGCTATATATATATATATATATAGCATATGTATTACTATTAATTTTTTTATTCAATTAGAAAATATTATTTATTTTTTCTTTTAATAAAAACATAAAATTCGAAAGGTTATTTTTTTTTTAAATAGTTGTAAATTTTATTAATTATTTACTAATTATTTCTAAGTAAAAAAAACACCAACTTTTCAAAATATTTCATGTAAATAATTGTAAATTTCATTAATTACATGTCAATGATTTCTAAGTAAAAAAAACACCAACTTTTCAAAATATTTCGTGTAAAAATTGATATAGTAGGCTTCAAATAAAATTATATGTGTGTGGGAGGCTAATATGGTTTAGGCATAGTTTATATTTGAGAATGTTAAACTTTTGATATGGTTTAGGCATAGTTTATATTTGAGAATGTTAAACTTTTGCATGAGTGTAACAATGGTTTCAACTTCATCTCTATATTGTTGAAGTTATCTAATTTGACAAAAAATTTCGAATTCATATATAAAAACATGTATTCTCACAAATTTTTATATACTTTTGGACTACATAATAACTATATGGTATTATTAAGTTTTAACAATCTAATATATATGATAAATTTTAACAAAATTAAACATGCATGCCAGAGGTCATAGGTATTCAAAGTTGTATCCATGCTTTGATACTATATGTAACAACTCACAATTTAAATATACAACTAACTACATTAATTATGTGATTTATAATCAACACACAACTATTCAACTAATTAGCATAAAATTTCAAAAATATGAGTAGAGACAGTTTACCTTTAGCGATGATATTCCTTACTTGTGATTTCAGAGTTGAATGCTATTTGAATCTCACTAACCACAACAAAGATTTGGGGACGACTCTCCACCCAACCACATAATCTTTCTACAACTGGCCACCCCAAAACCCTCAATCAACGTACTACTTCCAAAGAATTCTTTGTCTCACAACACTTTTCTCCCAAGAGAATGGTTGAATCTCATCCTTCTCCTCGTCCATTAAATAGACCAAAAAATAGAAAATGGTATGCATGCACACATTCTATGTGTCAACATGCAACTTTATTTCTTTATTTTAAGTTTTACTTAATTTAATATTTCACTTAATTTAACTCTTTCTTATTTTATTCCTTTTTATTTTTTGTTAACTTTACTTATTCTTATAGTTTACTTTTATATATAATTATTTAGAAGTCCAATTTATTATTTACTATTTTATTTACTTAATATTATTATATTTTCTTCATTATTTATTATTTATTTAATATTATTATCTTTTCTTTATTATTTACTATTTATCTACTATCACTATATTTTATTTATTGTTACTATTTATTTACATATATTTTAATATTATATTATATTATTTATTTATTATTATTATTATGAGCATTACAGCTGGTAATTCAACACATGTTGAGCTTCATACCTTGGCTCAACCATAAGTTGATTCACTACTTTCTAGTTCCTCTAACTCGGTGCTCTTTTCTATATATCTTTTGTTGTGGAAATAATGGTTGCTCCCTCTACTATTGCTTCTTTCGAGCATATTTTTTATCTAACTTGATAATGTCAATGTCAATCCATCATCTCAAACTCAGAGGTCAACTTCCTCTAAAGCTAAAACAAGGCTCTCTGACTGCTCTCTCTATTACAAAAGCATTTATTTCTGCAATAGTTGCTCACACTAACACATGAGTCCTTTTGCTTTCATCATAGAAAAATCATATAGGATCGACCTTGATCCATCAATCTAATTCTGAGGCACATTATTCTATTTTGAATTAGGATACTACTTCATGACCCTCAATGCCTTTAGGTGATTCATGTACACTTATTCCTCAGAAAACTTTTACATCTATCTGATGTATTTCCATAATAGTAGCAACAATAATTTGAATAGAAGTGTAGCTATCAATTGGAGAAAATGTCTTCTCATGATCCTATCCCTCTTTCTGGGAGATTATTTTAGTCTCAAATCTCGCTTTGTAATTTTCTATGATTCCATATGTTGCATGATAGATCTTGTAGATCCATTGGAAGTCACCATTTACTTCTATTGGCACAATCAAGGTATACTTCAAACTTGGTGATTTTTCTGCTCCCTCTAAGCTACAATATCACTCAAAACAAATCATTGATTCTATGAAATTTCTCTTGTCACACACTTTTCTTCGTTCCTCCATTACTTCCATTTTCTATTAGAGCCTTGGCATCCTTCACTATGTACCTGAAATCCTCACTAGGAGGCCAAGGAAGAATGATTACAATGCAACAAAACAAACAAAGACAAGAGGCTAACTAATAGTAAAACAACAATAATAATCAAGACAGAAAGAGATATATAGTACTTATCTTTTGAGGATTATAGGAAATGTCAACTCTCTCTTGAGCTTATCCTTCTTGCATCTTTCTTGCAAATTTATCATCGATCTCGTCGTCCTCATTAGCATGATGTCATTCCTTCCTTGCATGAGTTAGGGTTCCTTCTTTTAACAGAAACGCTAATCCATTTCCATGGTTTTATCTATCCAAAACTTTTAGTCTTCTAGAGTAAACCCTATTTTTTTATTTTACACAACTTGCAAGTTCGACATACTTTGTAATGCCCATATTCAAATGTTCAAAAGCCATAGAGTCCCAATGCCTCAACAAAAAATCAAGGATATTCCATCTTGCAATCAGTCTAAGACAAATGAATCAAGATTAAGGATCTCCAATAAAGACTACTATATCAAGAGAGGATATAACATATCCACAACATGCTTTGTTACTGCTTCAATAGTACTGAAAATGATATTCCTGCAACTATGACTCATCTTTCTTGAGAGTAATTTTTTTTTGCAATCTTGAAAGGGTACTTGATTTTTTCTTCATTATAATTTTGTTGTGTCAAAATGAGAACTTGCTCCATTGCAAGGTGATTTTATAGTGATCCTTTTTCCTTATTTAGAATTCTTGACTTTAAGGATTGAACAAAAATAGGTTCCATCCTTAAAAACTATTGGTATTAGAAATCAATAAACACAATGCATCTCCAAAGTCCTTTACTTAATAGTGCTAGGTTCATGGCAACAAATGGCATTGACACTTTAAGACTTTGTAGCTTCAACATCCTTCTTTTGAACGAAATGTAATATCTTCAAGGAAAAATATAGGTTTGTTCGCTCACACTTCAAATTTCAATATTGGCATTATCTTTCTTTGATCCATAACCAAAATTATGATGCTTTCATTTAAGGTTCCTTTCCTAGATCAATAGGTGTATCAATATTTCTACATAATTGAAAATCATTGAAATTGTAGGTGGCGTGGCTACTTCAATATTCATCATAACTATCCTTTATGGTTTCTTCATGGATTCCTAATAAATCATACTTTTGATACATTTATGTGATTTGACCAAGGAGTGGGTCACAAATTCGATATGAGACTCTTCAACCAAGCATTTAAGCGATCATTTCCTCTAGTTGAGGTCTATAAGAATGTTTCCAAAGTAAACCTTTGATCCAAAACAAAAACACTGTAGGTAAGATGATCGATGAAACGTACCTTATATTCCAAGCTTCAAACTTTAGATTTTTGGCAAACTTCTTTATAGCTTTGCTTGGCCTCATTTAGACTAAAATATCAGTCATTCTTCTTAGACAATGTGCATTGTGTCTTGTAGTCATATCAGATCTTCAAGAGGAATTTGGCATGAGGTTCATCAAACGATTCAAACTAAGACATCAATTCAATCCCTCTTTTTATGTTCAATGCCTTTCATAATTGAAGGATTGAAAGTATACCTCATTCATATAGGATTACTTGGATTATATTTATATAGAGATGATTTCAAGCTTCTTTGAGTTACTTTCTCCAAAGTGACACCATCTTAACTCTTTAAGAAACTTGGTCTCTTCAATTTCATACTTATGATGCACTTTGGTATGAGGCCTAGCCTCAAATAATCTTGACCTTCCAAATTTCTTGGCATATCTAATTTTCCATATTTCTTTGACTCTTATGTAAAATATTTATTAATTTTAAACAAATTAGATTTATTATATGGAAATAAAACTAGAGCTAAGCAGGTTCTCTTACCTTTTCAATAATAATCTTCAACTTTTCTCTTTCAGACAAAATTTTTGTGGACTTGCCTTCTTATCTCGACCGGGGCATAACATAGATTATCCATAGTAATTAGCTTCTGATTGCACTCTACCTTATGTGGTAGATTCTAAGGCCTTCTCAGCTTACTTAAACAAGTTATGAGGCTCCTTCGATCAACTAAACAGATTGAGGCCTTTCGTCCTACTCACAACATAAGTTGAAGACTTTTATCCTCTCACAACTGTAAGAAAGGATCATGGCCCTTTCTATTAGTGATAATAAAAATAGAAATTTGACAATAACTTAGGGATTTAATTCTTTTCCAGAGATTTATACTAGAAATTATTGTGGTCCAAACTAAGATAGATATCTTGGTATACTCCTTTAACAAATATATTTTTCCTTCATAACTGTTGAAAAATGCAGCAAGAAATTCTCAATTTGATTTTGCCTTGCTAAAATTGGGAAAATTCGAATTTCCACATCATCGGACAATATGGATGCAGTTAAATTGTGTGACGTGGCTCTTGTCACTCAGTTATCATTAAATTCAAATTAGATGAGTTAGATTTCATTTAAGCATGTGTGATTGCTAATTTGTAGCAATAAAGGCCACTTACTTAAAGTTTTTTTCAGTTAAACTAGTTCTAAATGTTGGAGGAACTAGTGGAAGGTCAATTGTGTAGTGGGACAACATTCTAAATCACCGATCATCCAATTAACTAATCAATCAACCCAAAATATCTAGTGCATGCAGAGAATTCGATCTCCCCAGTTGTGGTGGAGATTCCAAGGAAGTGTAACACCAATTGTAGACTAGTCTTGAGTGTATAGGTGTTGCATGCAGTCAGATCATCAACCATGGGAATTGCACAATGAATTGGAAGAAAATTCCTAAATAATAGGGGCCTAATTCCTCAATATTTTCACAAGGAAATAGGGGCTCAAGCAGAGGAAGATATTGACTAATTTTGGGTTGAGCTTCTTGGTGAGCAGAGAGATAGGTTATTCACTTGCAGGTTGAGCTTAGATTGAGAAAAAATTTGTAATAGATCTCTATTCATCAGATTACTACAAGTAGACAAAGGGGTTTTTAGCATATTTCTTTCCCCTAGAAAAATATTGTGTGCATGTGTGTTATTTCTCATTGCATGTTTTTAATTGATGTTCTAAATTGTGAATTGAATTCTGCAAAGAAATAGAGTAGGTTTGTGTCTTATGATTTTGATTAAAATTTCGTGAGAAGTTTCAAATATAAATTATAATTTCTACATGGTATCAGAGCAGGATTCACATTAGAATACGAATTTTGAAGTTGTCTCTCAGGAGGTTTAAATTTGTAGTTCAGTGTAGCGGGATCTCTACAGAGTTGGGAATATGACCTTCAATGGGATGGTGCTAGAGTATGCCTTGGAAGGAAAATTTAATTTCATCGCATGAAAAGATCACATGGAGGTGGTATTAGATGACAATGGATTGTTAGAATAAATCAAGATAAATGTTGCAAAATCATGAGAATTTGATGCCCATAACCTTGTTGAGTGGAAGAAAGATGTAGCCAAGGTGAGGAGAATAATATTGGAGGGAGTACAAGATCACATTGTATCAAATCTCCATGGGAAAGGAACCCCTTTTGCAATGTGGAAAGAACTGACATAATTTTTCAAGAATAGTAGTGACCACAGGGAACTGGCACTCAAGGATAAACTTCAAAATATCAAGATGCAGAAGAATGCAACTATTCTTCGCTATCTGATAAGGTTCACACAAGTTCATGATGAACTTGGTGGGGTTGATTTTAATGTTGCAGAAGATGAATAGGTAAGCCTAGCCCTTGTATTCCTTCCCAAGAGCTAGCATAACTACCAATATTCAGTGAAAGGGAGGGATAGATTACCGAATTGGGAATGCTTATGGTCCAATTTGGTACAGGAGGAAATAAGGTGGAATACCATAGATGAGACTTCATCCAAGGGCGCGGATGATGAAAAAATTTCATTAGTTGGAAATAGAAAGAAGGAAAAGGGGAATAAATCTCAAAACAAACTAGAATCCAGCCAAGGGGGCAAGAAGAAAGATTTGTCCAAAATTAAATGCTTCAATTTTCATGAATTCAGGCACTATGCAACAAAGTGTCCACACAAAAACTCGAGCAAGAATAAATCAGGAGGAGCAGAAGGTGAAGCCTTGGCTTTACAATTCAATCTTGACTTCACCCTTATCACATGCATGTCCATCATAGTTACGAGGATCATGTGGTACTTGGACTCAGGTGTAATGTTCCACATGACAGAGTGTAGAGACATTTTCAGTGACCTGGAGGAGAAATATCTCCATATGCACATCAAGATGGGGGACAACAAAAGATGCACCGTAACAAGGTTGGTACAATCACCTTTCAAAGGGAGTCAGGATCCCCTCTCAGGCTCAACGATTTCATGTTCATTCCAAGCCTAAATAAAAATCTCATATATGTTGCAGTTTTGGAAGATCATGGTTATGATGTGATCCTCAACAGAGGGAAAGCATTCCTGAGACACATAGCCACAGGACAAGTGAAGAAGATCGGGGTTCGTGTGAAGAACTTTAATAAGCTATATGTGGAATTTTTTGTTGCATTAAGTAGTAAGGCAAAGAAAGTGCAGAGCCACGATGTCGGTGAACTTTGTCATAGAAGAATTGGCCATTTACATCATGGCTTCTTAAAGATTATGCAGCAAATAACCACTAGCCTCCCAAAAGGAACACTTGAGCAGCAGGATGTATGAAAAGGATGTACCTTGGTGTGAAGTACACAAAATCCACATTCCAAGATCAAGAAAACAAAGTACATGCAACCTTCGAAATGATCCACTATAATTTTTGTGGGCCTTTCTCGATAGCCTTCACTACCAGACACAAATATTTTGTCATTTTTATTAATGAATACTCAAGGAAGTGTTGGATATTCTTCATGCGAAAGAAAGATGAGACTTTATACAAGTTCGTAGAATTCAAGGGACTATCGGCAAGAAGGTGAAGGCTCTTAGGAGTGATAATGGAGGTGAGTATGTGTCGAATGAATTCAAGAATTTCTGCTGGAAAGAAGGCATTCGATGAGAGCTTAAAACACCTCACAACCCACTTGCAGAATGGTGTGGTTGAGAGAAAGAACTGTAGAATTGTGGGAGCTATGAGGGATATGTTGCATGACCAAGACCTACAACTACATTTGTGGGAAGAGGAACACAACACAATAGTATCATGTTTTACGATACCTCATAGGCACTATGCAGTTTGGACTATAGTACACACAGATAGAGGGAGTGAATTTGTGTGGCTTCATAAATGCATATTGGGCAAGGATTCCATAAGACCAGAAGAGTAAATCAGGTGGAATTTTCAGAGTTGGGTTCGCATTTGTTTCCTATTACAATAGGAAGCAAAGATCTGTGGTGCGTAGCTCGGCAGAAGTAGAATACATGGCTACAATTCAAACAACATGTGAGGCAATCTAGATGAGAAAGATACTTGTGGGACTGTTTGTTCATATGATGGATCCAAATTTTGATCTAATATGATGATCAAAGTTGCATCAAACTCTTTCAGTACCCTTTATTTCACGATTAAACCAAGTATATATATATCCAGTATCACCATTTACGGGATTGTGTGTAGAGGCAGATAATGTTGCTACAATACGTTCTAGCAGAGGAACAAGATGCTGACATTTTTACAAAGGCTTTATCAAGAGGGAAGTTTGATTTCCATAGGTGCAAGATAGGGGTGGTTGATAATCCCTTTCTTACAGGGTAACAATAATATATTGGAGGTTTCTGTGGTGTAGATTTTTAGATATAGATTTTTAGTAGAAGCTAGTCGGCTCTTTTTTCCCTTCAACCCTTTTCCCTTTATTTATTTAACCTAATCTACTCTCTTCTTCGCAAGTTTGTCCTGATGATGAGTCTTGATTTAGACTCGAGACGCCGAAAAAAAATGAATACTGTGGAGATTATGAATTCTATATCTAAAAATCCCTTTCTTGCTAAAAGGGAGTGTTGAAAAATGCAGCAAGAAATTCTCAATTTGATTTTTCCTTGGTCAAATTGGGAAAAATCGAATTTCCACATCAACAAACAACTTGGATGTGGTTCACTTGTGTGACATCTCTCTTTTCACTCAATTAGCTTAGTAAATTCTAGTTATAGTAGTTATAGTTTAGTTAAGCATGTGTGATTTCTAATTTGTAGCAATCACGGTGAGTTATTTCAAGTTGTTTTCAGTTAAACTAGTTCTAACTATTGGAGGAACTAGTGGAAGGTCAATTGCGTAGTGGGACAACATTCTAACTTAGTGATCATCTAGTTAACTAATCAATCATCCCAAAATAGCTAGTGCAAGCAAAGAATTCAAGTTCCCCATTTGTGGTGGAGATTCCAAGGTAGTGTAACATCAGTTGTAGACTAGTCATGAATGTATAGGTGCTGCATGGAGTCTGATGATCAACCTTGGGAATTGCGTAATGAATTAGAGGAAAAATCATAAATAATAGGGGCCTAATTCCTTTGGATTTTTGCAAGGAAATAGGAGCTCAAGGAGAGGCAGAAATTGACTAAGTCTAGGTAAGATCTTCTTAGTGAGCAGAGAGATAGGTTATTCACTAGAAGGTTGAGTTCAAATTGAGCTAGCAATTGTAATACATCTCTTTTCATCAGATTAACGCAAGCAAGAAAAGGGTTTTTTAGCATATTTCTTTCCCCTAGAAAAATATTGTGTACATGTGCATTATTTCTCATTGCATGTTTGTGATTGATGTTCTAAATTGTAAATTTAATTCCGTAGAGTAGTATGTAGGCCTGTGTCTTATGATTTTGATTAAAATTTCATGAGAAGATGCAAATATGCACCATAATTTATACAATAACATGTTGGCTTGTTAAGGTTGCCATTTTACCCAACACTTTGATACCATGTTGATTTTTCGTAGGTATTCTAGCTGATAATTACTTCTAATTATATTCACTTTAAATTCTTCCATATTCACATTAATCATTAGGAAATTACATAGAATGTATTCAAAAATGGACATTGGGATCATAAAGATACAACCAAACAAGAAACACAACAGTTTACCTTGGAAAAAACCACATGGGGGAAAACCAACAACCTTTTCCTTAAAGAAATTGTTCAATTCAACAAGAGACACACCTTGATATTTATTCAATCATAAGGTCAACCTGACTTGGTAAAACCTGGTACAACTCCCTCCTAGTCAATTCAAACATTTTCTGAAGACACTGGGTTTTGTATACTCTTCTAGGGATGAATTTCGACCTTCTCCTGCACCCAAATAACTCATATTTTGTTTGCCTCAAAGCTTGGCCTTCTTCCTGCCTCAGAGATTAGCATCTCACCTACCTTAGATCTCGACCTTCTACCTCAGTTTGGTCTGCCTTAGTTCAGTATGCCTTAGATCGGTCTTCCTCAGAGAATAGGACTTGATATTCCTCAAAGAATAATCTTGCATGAACAAAAGAGTGATTTGAAGTAGTGTCCAAATTATGGAGGATGAGTTTCATTATATATTCTTCTTGTTGGACGAATGGGCGCCTCATTGACTGGGGCCGACTTGACTAAGAGGAGAGTTGATTTGGCTTGTTTGGAGCCAAAAATTAAATTTTCAAAATTCAAATTTTCTCTTTTTAAAATGACATGAAGAACATGCCTTAAAATTTCTCTGTTGACAATAACATGAAGAACATTCTTTATATTTATCATTACAAATACATCAAGGGCTAAAATATTAATTATGAATATTGATCGTAGCTACAAAATTCAATAATATTAATGCAATGCCATCATTGAAAAAACAATTTGGGCATCCATGCTTCTAGCAAAACCCACACTTCCCTACATATCATAGAAATGTTTGGAACTAATAATTAATCACTAAATAATGCTTCATTGTTTTTAGACATCTAATCCTCGAAGATTATGGTGAATCATAAATAGTTGTAAATATGAAATTGAAAAGTTGTTGGGTAAACCAACAACCCACGTAATTGGAGAACTATTTCTCCTTTGTAATAAATTTGTGCCTCTCATTCATGAATAATTAGTTATATTTTTTTGAGTGATCCTCATTTTTACATGGTATCAGAGTTTATTCCTTTTTCCAAACCTACTTATGATCTCATCCTGAATACCTGTCCACCAACATTTATTCTCTCTGTGAGTTGACCATTGTGTACATAGCCATAATATTCCTGTTTCCTCCACACTTGTGGGTTATATCCATTTTTTTATTCTTTTGTAATGATATGTCATCCACATTTTACAAAATCTCGTCTTTTATCTCCATCCCTCTTGTCACAAACTACAACTTGGATTGGTCAGACTCGTTCTCCTTTTTCTTTGATTACAAGGTTGCATTGGATAATTTTCATTCTACCCTCATCGTCAAACGTGCTTTGGTAGGGTTCGTAACTTTCATGGAGAACAAGAAATAAGTCTCATATGCTAAGATTACAGACACATGTGCTTTGGGTCTTTTGAAATATCTTATGAAACACATTGATTTAGCTTGAAGAATCATCATAGATGAAGGGGTTATCGCCCTATGCTTCTCCTAATATGCTGACGACATATTCACATGAATGATGAGTTGATTTTTAGCATCACTACTCTTCTCGAGAACGTCGATGAGGTGCATCCCAATCCCAACAAGGAATCATATGACCCATACATGTTTTTATTTCAAATCAAGAAAACTGGAATTGCCCAGGTATGAAATTAATCAACCCTTATACTGAGCACGCTCGATAAATATATCATATTTTAGTTTCACATAGCATCAAAACATTCTTTGGTCTCAAAGTTTTCCAAGTGTTGTCAATATGTTTAGGCAAGAAAGAATTCATACTCTCCTCTTTCTTTGCATGAATTTCATATTAGCACTTCTGTTGACCTACCGTCGAGTGCAACTTTCGACTCTTCAAGTAATTATGGTCAATAAATTGGCTTCAAAGAAATAAATTTCACATTTTTAAGAAGAATACAGTTCATCGGACAATTTGCAAGGATTTTTTTGGCATACTCAAGAGGTTTTTTCAAACTTTTTCAAGCATTGTTGGATGCAAAATTCATTCACTATATTCCTTAAATGGTGTAGTTTTAACCAACAAGGAAAACTACGTAGAGTGGCACAAAAATATAAAGAGAACACTCATTTTTAGTGATATATGGGATGGAGTTTGCAAAGGAGAAGCCATAGAAAATGTTGACGACGAATAAAGATTAGAAGTGAAGCTAAAGGAGAAAGGACCAAACAAGCATATATTTCCCATAGGTCTTGTAGAAAATCTATAACAAAATTATAATACCATTTAGAAAGTATATCAATGGACTCAATCCGATCATGCAATGTACTAAAGCAAGATATTGAATCCTTGTACAATATTGTGGAATATAAAACATGATCACTCAATCACATGCAAGTAAGAGAAATAAGTAAATATATACACAAACCTAGATATTCCTGGGGAAAGAAACCGCTCAAAACCCCTCCATATTTATTTTATATAATCAACCAAGGAATCATGAAACAATGCAATTTATTTATGATCACCACAACCTCATACACTCTACCAATTGCTTCACACTGATCTAACCAAAATTGGACAAACACATAGCCAATTATCAGCCTACCCTCAGCCTACCCTCCTTATGAAATCCCTATAGAATTAAACCCCCATTAAATAGGAAATTCACCCTTCCTTGATTTCACAATTCATCATGGGCTTCCCATGGCTTTATAACTACACAAAGGAAGTTTGCCTAAAATACAAATGCTAGTTTACTAGCCTTGAACCTTTTTCTCAACTAGGTATCCACCAGAATTAGCATGCATGCAGCTATAAATAGTGAATCATCAGTTACTTGGTAGATCACTACTAGTGTATTAAATCTATTTTAATTCACTTGATCTTCCACTAGCTCATTAAACAGTTAGAACAAGTTAAACTTATTTTAACTCAATTATTGTCATTTAATTGATCCCACCCACACTACGCTAGTGCTACAACTACAACTGGACCCTGTAAATAATAGAATCACTCCACATGCCTATCCTTAGACCTTCAACTTGAAATTCTTGAGCTAACTAAGTCTATCACACTTAGTTAAATATTACAAGTTGTTATGAGATAAGATTACAATTAATTTTCCAATTTATTTAAATAAATTGGTTGCACACTAATGTATCGCTAGGACCCATCACTGTGTGACCTGTGATCCCACACCAATGTGTGCATTGTTTCTGGATGCCAATTTCATTATTTCTCGTTGCAAATTTCAACACTCCCTCTAAAAAAGAAAGGAATCAATCTGTCTTGATCCAGTACCTTTGGAATGTTCTTTCATGCAACACTTGCTAGTGTTGTTCGCACATGCAATTCTCCTGAAACTGAATAGCCTCCAAACAACTGAATTAGTATAATGCATCTGTCATCAGAGTATTTTGACTACTGCTAACTATTGCACATGTCTACTAGACTCACTGTGTTGATGCTAACATCTGCATCCATGCACTCTGCACTGTTGCCAACTCTGATCTACGCTCCAGTATACGACACCTTTCACTCTAATTACTGTCCTCCTGACATCTGACTGCATGAATCTAATTAATCCTTCCTGATACTGTTGTATTGTGGGCTCTTCATAGCCAGGTTCAATCCATGAGACACGCCATCTCAATGACCCCTTCCTAATTTTTTTCTCGGGATCACATCTACATTTTTTCCCACCTCACACCTAGAGGTATAGTTTCATGTACTCCCTCTGCCCATCTGGCTCGAAATTTCCCCCTCTTGGAGGCCTCTACTTGCTTCACCTTGTAGATCCACCTAGATCTAACCACTGACTTCCCCATTGGTCTTGGGACCACTTCCCATGAGCTATTTCTGATAATGGAGTCATAACCCTCATCCATGGCATCAACCCATGTTGGTTGTTGCGCTGCTTCCTCAAAAGAGGATGGTTCTGTCACAATACACTCACTCATAAGAGTCATGTATCTAGTCTACTTGTTTGGGGACCTTCTCTTCCTGCGCTATGATGTAGGTGCACCTACATGCTCTATCACATGTAGCATCAATCTGTCAGCCTCTCTGGTGTGATTCCTACCATTTATGGTGGACGGCTCTGGTGCATGATTGGTTTCTGCCTCTCCATGATCCTCTGCTTGTGGCTGCTCCACATCCTGAGGTTCATCCTTTGTAACTAAGAGTTCCTCATCTGCATGCAATTCAAGCTCCCTCTCAAGGGATAATCCAATGGATTTCTCTTACATCCCCATGGTACATCCCTTGCATGTGTCTATCTGCGCAAGAGTACCCTTTGGAAGACCTGTAGAAATCTGGTGCATGATCCTCAGAGAACTTTGGTGTATATGGCCCAATCTCCTATGTCATAACTCACCTATATCCTGACTCACCACCTTCCCTAATTTACTACTCAATGTTGTGTAGCCATCTACATCAAGTTTTTATAGGTTCTTCACACAAACCCCAATATTATTTACGCGTGATGTGGATTTGTGACGAAGGAACACCTTTCCTTCACTGAAAACCACATCATATCCAATATCTTCCAACATAGAAACTAAAACTAAATTATTTTTCAAACCTGGTATATGCATGACATATTTTAATAAGAAAGGTTTACCTGACTGTCTCTGGATAGTAACTGTACAAATCTTGGTAGCGCTATACCTCCCATCATCACCCATCTTGATGTGCATATGAAGATCCTTCTCCTCCAAGCTACTAAAGAGTTCTTTGTTTCTCGTCATGTGGAAAGATGCTCGACTATCCAAGTACCACATAGATCCCATCACAGTTGACGCCATGAATGTGATGAGAGAGAATTCCAACTCAAAATTTGAGGCCAAAGCTTCACCTGTTGCAGCACCTAGAGCCTTCTTGTTGTTCTTCTTCTTTTGTGGACTCTCCATTTTGATTTTCCTGACCTTGTCATTGAGTGCCAATTTTTTGTGGTCACTGCTGCTTTGAAACATATTTTTCAAGGCCTTCCACATAGCATATGGAGTTTCATTTCCATGGAGACTCGAGATAATATGATCTCGAACTCCCTCTAACAAGATACTTGTTGCCTTTTCTACCTTCTTCTACCATGCATCAAGATGTTGGGCATCTACTGCTGCGACTTGGGAATATAATTATCTATGAATTCATTCAATCCATTATCCTCCAACACTACCTCCATCCTATCCTTCCATGCAATATACTTTGAAATTCCCTCGAGTGCATATTTGAGTCTCAAGCCATTCAAAGACATCTTGATCATCTTATAGCTCCAAAGAAAGTACTTGTAAATTTGAATATTGTTCAACACAAACTCAATTTCTTCTCCACTATTGTGATTCCTGGCACTCTAATACCATGTATAAAATCTCTAACATTGCTATAATTCCATGTAGAAATTATATCAATGGACTCAATCCGATCATGCAATGTACTAAAGCAAGATATTGAATCCTTCTACAATATTTGTGGAATAGAAAACACGGTCGCTCAATCACATGAAAGTAAGGGAAAGAAGTAAATCAATACACAACACCAAAAATTCCTGGGGAAAGCAACTGTTCAAAACCCCTCCATATTTATTGTATAATCAACCAAGGAATCATGAAACAATACAATGTATTTGTGATCAACACAACCTCATACACCCTACCAATTTCTTCACACTAATCTAGGAAAAATTGTACAAACACATAGCCAATTATCAGCCTACCCTGCTTCGTAATCCCTAGAGAATTAAACCCCTATTAAATAGGAAATTCAGCCTTCCTTGATTGCACAATTCATCATGGGCTTCCCATGGTTTTATAACTGCACCTGGGCAGTTTGTCTAAAATACAACTGCTAGTTTACTAGCCTTGAACCTTTGTCTCAACTGGGTATCCACCAGAATTAGCATGCATGCAACTATAAATAGTGAATCATTAGTTACTTGGTAGATCACTACTGGTGAATTAAATCTATTTTAATTCACTTGATCTTCCACTAGCTCATCAAATAGTTAAAACTAGTTAAATTGATTTTAACTCAATTATTGTGAGTTAACTGATCCCACCCACACTAAACTAGTGCTACAACTGCAACTGGACCTGGTAAATAATATAATCACTCCACATGCCTATCCTTAGACTCTAAACTCGAAATTCTTGAGCTAACTAAGTCTATCACACTTAGTTAACTATTACAAGTTGTTATGAGATAAGATTACAATTAATTTTCATTGGTTGCACACTAATGTATCGCTAGGACCCATCACTGTGTGACTTGTGATCCCACACCAGTGTGTATGTTGTTTCTGGATGCCAATTTCATTGTTTCTTGTTGCAAATTTCAACATATCTTGCCATTTTGAAGAGTAAGGACAAGAAATATTTCTCCCTCATCAATGCTACAGTAAGTGAGAAGCTAAGAAAACACATTGTGTTTATCACTAATTCATATGGTGCACTTAAAAAAATGAAATATATGTATGATTATCATTCAAAATTAGAACTCATACAACTACTTGTGAATCTTTTTATCCTTGAACTAAAATATTATGACCCCATGGAACTGATGAAAACTTGAATAAACTAAGAGGGGGGCAGGGTGAATCATTTAGTACATTCATCGATATTAAAATTATTTTCTTTTAATTGATTAACTTAAACATTAAATGAGAAACTTAACACATAATTAACAAAAAAATTAATATGTGAACAACAAGTAATAAGTGAAACATAACATCACATCAACACATATGGACACCATATATAAGTGGAAAACCATAAAGGGAGAAAACCATGAATTTGTTATTGTTGTGATGAAAATGAAAGCTCCTACTCCCTTATTACATCTGATTTTCTGTAGGATCCAACCTATAGGAGGCTACTACGTCAATTTTTCTACAAGCTACAACATGCAAGGAAGCTCCAACTCCCGTAAGTTTTCTACAGGCTACAACCCACATGAGGCTCCTACCTCAACAGAATCCAACTTATTATTTATCAAGCTACAACTTGAAAGGATACAATAATCCCCTCACACATAATGAAAATAATATGTTGGTTTACCTGGTCTATAACTCTACATACCTCCATCTATGATTATGCTTCTCCTCCTCCTTAATTTTGCATCACATCTGCTCTATATGTGATGGGTAACTAATTCCTAACAACTTAATCAACTCTCCCATTCTTTAACATTCTAGCCATTCATCTTTCCAACATCACACAATTTTATAAATGAACTTTGATGGTTGTTATTATTCCATACACATGAATCTGAAATGAAAAAAAATGTCTCTTTGCATTCCAAAGGTTTCTTTTCAATTCCATAACTATTTAAACTCTTCAATGTTAAAACACATAAAAAAATCCCATCATATCCAAATGACATGGCTTTATATTCTTCATGTCAATAAAATAAATTTCAACATATTCAAATAGCCACATGGGCTTCACTCAATAAACCTATGACATATCACTTGTGTTCGTGGCATACTAAATAATACCCTTAATTTGACTACATATTGGAAAATACCTCTAAAAATCACGTTATTTAACCCCCCTAGCAATATTAACCCAACACACCTTTCCAATTTAAAAATCCCCTACATTCCCTAGACATTATAGTATCCATTTTTTCATTAACATTTTTTATACCCCTTTATATTTTTTCATTAACTTTGAGCTCCATTTTTTATGCCAGCCAATATAAAAACCATTTACCCCCTATTATATGCTCAATGTATTATGCCATTTTTTCCTCAATAAATATCCCCCAATATGAATTCACGTGGTATGGTATTTCTCCCCCAGTGAATTCACCGTGCATATAGCATGCATTAATATATTCCACCTTTTAAAAATTACAATAGCCAAAGTCCTAAAATATGAAAACCAACATCTTTGCACCTCTGATTTGCACACATTTGTCTTTTCCATAGCCTTGCACCATATTATTCTTCATGCCTTTGCCTTTTCCTTTGTCTTTGTCTTTTCCTTGCATCACAAAAATTTTTGCAACATCATGTCATCGGAAACCAACAAGCATATGTGACCAATAAGAATATGTAACATAACAGCTCCAAGAAAACCATGTCATCAATGATGCCCAAATGAAAGTAAGCTCCAACAAGATTTTCTCCTTCACCTCCAATACTTGCATCGACACAAGCTTGCCATCAACAATACCTTTTCATTTGTGAATATATTAACTGAGCTATCATACTTTGTTGTTCTTTGCCTTCACCCTTTGCATCACAACTTCTTCAACATTTTCAACATAACCTATGAAAAAATGACATATCATACATACTTTATTGATGCTCCTTTTCCTTACATCACAGAAATGTCTTGCAAGCATAATGCGTTAAAATTTCTCAGCAAGTACAATACACCAAGCATGAATATCATAACATGAGCTTATGCAACCAAAAAGTATTAAATATGATCCTTTGCACACATTTGTTGATCTTGTTCATTTGTGAATATATTATCATTTCAATAACAACATAAGCATATGCCTTGTTGCTCACAAGCATCACAACACCTCATCAAATGTGCCCAAGCCATCAATCAAACATAACAAGCCATGAATCACCCTCAATCTCAACAACACAATTCCATGTACACATAATGTACAAATATTTCTGTTATATTGTTGTTTCTCCTTTGTTGTTCCTATGTTTCTTTGTTGTTGCTCCTTCGCCTTTGATTCTCTTTTTCCATCAATGAAAACAATGCCATCAGGAACTAGCCTCATAAATAAAATCTATCATGCATGACATAGATTTCACCGAAGTTAACATAGATCTGCCTCTCACAACCTTCATAAAGACCCTTTATCCTACCTACTCTCACTACCTTGAATCTTTGCAACAAATTGGCCAAATGAAAAACATGACATCTAACTCCTTGGTTGAGAAGGTTGCAAAAAGAGAAAAATCCTTCAGAAAGAAGAATCAATCATTACAGTCTACTGAATAGATTGTATGTGTTTCCCAAAAAGGAAATAATAATTCTTCCAAAGGAGACAACAACAAAAGACGACATGGGAGAAGGAAATTCAGATGAAGGGGGGATAAACAAAATTAGGTAGAGAGAACTGATTTTCATTTTGTTCATTGTGGCATAAATGGGCATGAAGACATAACATGCAGAATTACATGGGAGAAGATTAAAGAAAAAGAAGAAAATAAAAAATATCTAGAACAAGAAAAATGTAACGCACCAGAATCAACTCAATAAATTGTTGCTCACTATAATATTGGTTTATATGAGGATGTGTTTTACATTGCATCTACTTCTTAGAGAGACACATGGTTGCTTGAGACAGGTGCCATTTTCCACATGACATTTCAGAGAGAAGCATTTGATAATTTCGATGAAAACATAGATGGTGTGTTATACTTTGTTGACATATCTAGTCTCAAGCCTTCACAGATTAGCACAATAAGACTCAATTTTCTTGAATTATCATATTTTTTCCTACATGATGTTCTTTGTCTTCCTCAGTTGTGGAGGAACCTACTATCCCTTGTGCACATTCACCAACAAGGTGATTCCATTCATATTTTTTATGAAAAGGTTGAGATAAGGAGGAATTTAGACAACACTATCGTGATGATTAGAGAGGAAGAAGACAAATTGTTGAAGCTAAAAGGGACATCCACATCTTCTGCACAAAATTCTTCCCATCTCACATAGCATAATGAAGGTTCAATGTCTTCAAGTCTTCTATCGCATGCTATATTTGGACATATTAATTATGATAGTATGTGTTTGATAAAAAAAAAAATGGTGTTTTTGGTCTTCCAACTATTCCTAGAAAACTAGAGAAATGTTCTGATTGCATTCTTGGGAAACATAGCAAACAACCATTCCATGACTCTAATTCTAGAGCATGATTCATTTATATTTTTTTGGCTCTATTCTTGTACCTTTTGCAAATGGAAATAAATACATCATGATGTAATTATTTAAAGCATTTGAAACATTAAAAAAATTCATGTATGGATTGAAAATGAAGCACAAACTAATATTGGTGCCCTTCATACTAATAATGGAAAAGAGCACACTATCAATGAATTTTAAACCTATCTTCAACAACATGGGATTCAACATCAAATAACAATTCCATACAATCCTCACAAAATGGTGTAGCCAAGAGAATGAACAAAACATTGTTCAATATGGTTTGCTCCATGTTGTTCTTTAAAAATGCAAAATTTATGTTATGGGCTAAAGTAGTTTTGTGTGCAGTATTTATCAATAATAGATGTCCATCACATGCTCTTCAAAAAAAGACTCCTTATGAAATGTGGTATGGACCCACCCCCTCCATCATACATCTCAAGGTTTATGGTTCTACCTAATATTCCTTGATTCCAAAACAACAGATAAATAAACTTGATGCAAGGAGTCATAAATGCATTTTCTTTGGGTACTTGAATACTACCAAGGCCTATTATCTTTATGATGCGGAAAATAAGAAATTCATACTTTCTAGAGATGTCATATTCCTTGAGTCCACCAAAAGTGATGACTCTATTGAGAGACAGCTTGATCGTTGAGAAAGAACTCTTCGATGAAGACATATCATGAATTTGAAAATGAGATTCCAAATGTTGAAGGGGGGAGCCCAATTCTGGGTCAATCTTTGGAATCTACCTCTATATAACCAACTCCTCCTCATGAACAAGCTCCAAACACCTCATCAGATTTGGATGATGTTATAGGTAGAATTGAGAAATTGAACATTAATGATTCCACACCCTCAGAAGAGCCATCCAATCCTTCTCCAAAATGACCAAAGTGGTTGATCAAAACACTTGGAAGTGTCCATCCTGATGAGATTGGAATGTCTAGAACCAAGAATTATAATAAAGATGATGGAGGTGTAAATTCAGGTGATGTGAATGTAATGTCCCCTAATAATAATAATAATAAAAAGTAATAAATAAATAATATAACATAATATTAAAATAAATAATACATAATAAATAAATAAAATAGTAAATAATAAACTAAGTTCTAAATAAAAATATATAAAAGTAAACTATAAAATAAATGAAGTTAACAAAAGTAAAAATGAATAAAATAAAAAAGAGTTAAACTAAGAGAACCATAAAAATAGTAAAGATAAGTAAAGTTAACAAAAAGTAAAATAAAATAAAACAAGAAAGAGTTAAATTAAGAGTAATATTAAATTAAGTAAAACTTAAAATAAAGAAATAAAAGTCACATGTTGACACATGGAATGTGTGCATGTGGTTTCATTTCCATTGTTTGGTCTATTTAAGAGACGTTGAGGAAGATAAGATTCATCATTACTTCATCCATTCTCTTGGGAGAAAGGGATTGTGAGACAAAAAATTCCCTGGCAATAGTACATTGATTGAGGGCTCGGGGGTGGCCAACTGTAGAAATATTATGTGTAGCTGAGCCTACGGTTGGGTGGAGAGTCATCCCCAAAACTTTGTTGCGATTAGCGGGATTCAAATAGCGTTCAACATCAGAGTCTCAAGTAAGGAATATCGCCATTACAGGTAAGTTGTCCTTTCTCGTGTTTATGAAATTTCTGTGTTAGCTTGTTAATAGTTTGTTTGTTGATTATTAATTGCATATTTGATATAATTAGTTGCATGTTAAATTTTTGGGTTGTTATAGTGGATGACACAAATATTTCGTATAATTGTGAACTGAATTTATCCATTGAATTTGAACCCACTGTCTTCAAATAAGATGTTTTTCATGATGAATAGAAAGAATGCATACATAAGGAGTATGATGCACTAATAAAAAATGGTACTTTGAAGTTGGTAAACTCTTCGTACAAAACCAAACCAATTGGTTGCATGTGGGTCTTAAAAAACAAGAATAAATCAGAAAACTCACTTGACAAGAACAAAGAAAGGCTTCTAGAAAAATGATTTTCACAAAAGGAAGGTGTTGACTATAAGGAAACCTTTTCCCCAGAGAAAAATGGGTGACCATATAGACCATATTATCTTTGGAAGCAAAGAATGAGTTGAAAATCCATCAAATGGACACGAAGACAACTTTATTGAATGGGGACTTGAAAAACAATGATTTTATGTCTCAGCCTAAGGGTGTTGTTGTGAAGGGAAAGGAAAAAAATGTATGAAAGCTCATCAAATCCTTGTATGGCCTAAAACAATCACCACGAGAATGGTATGAAAAGCCAATTAAGCATCTTCTGAAGCTAAATTTCAAACACTACAATTTTGGTGATGCAACGTTGTTTGTCAAAAAGGTCGGAAAAATAATTTTGTATCTTGCAGTATATGTAGATGATCTATTAATAACTAGAAACAATGGAACCTATATTGCATCCATGAAGAAATAACTTGATCCAGATTTATGTAGGAACGTAACAGAATACAGAAATAACCATAAACATAGAGATACAGTGGAAATAAGGCTTCATTTCATTAATATCAAATCACAGAAATATGCTTACAAACATGATGGAAATAAAATAGCTAGGGTGCTAGTAGCAAATCTCTGAGAAGAGATGTGGCGGCTACAGAACTCTAAACTGTGTTGCAATGAGGCTCAAGGGCCTATTTATTATGGAGAAACAATGGAGAACTCTAAACGTCCAAAAACCTAACCCTAAGAGATGGAGCACCAAGACTATCGGCCCCGTTTTGGTAAATTGGTGTTTCAACTTCCTGGGGACGTAACTTCGGCATACTATCTCTGTTTAACGCACATGATACATCGTTAGAAATATCTATTCGAGGACTACAACTGTCGCTACAAATATTTATTTTGTAATAGAATCATATTCGTCGGACAAACGATGCCCAAAAAATGTCGATTAGGGCCTCAAAACGGCTCCAGAAGTTCAGGACTTGAAAAGCTGCTAAAAATAGTTAGTTGTGAAAAACCGAAAGAGACAATGGTGGGGCCCTAAGTGGAATAGGCAGGTGGCCACCAATATCCATCTGGATCATTCCTCCCCCCTTAGGAAGCAATGATCCCCATTGCATTGAGTTCCTCCATAAGATGAGGAAACTTCTACTGAACTTGGTCCCTAGTGAACCACTTGCCTTGATGCAGGAGTTGGCCAGCTTTAACAACCCGATACAGTTGGATCTTCTGTTGGTGAGTGTTCTTGATTTGCATGTCCATGATACAGTCTGTGGTGGCCTATTCCATGTAGTCTAGGTTTAACTCTTTTGATGTGAGTTCTTCTGCAATGTCAGAGGTGTCCATTAGAGGTGGGGAAGTAGGGACGAAGGCAGTCTACATTGAATATTGGGTGCAGACCAAGGAATGGTGGAATACTGAGCTCGAAGGCATTGTTCCCCACAGCCTTGGTGATGGTGTACAACCCATATCAGAGTGGGCGAAGCTTTCGGTGGGGTCCAGTGAGGTGCTCCTTCTGCAAATGTAGCCACAATTTTTCGCCCACCTGGAAGTTGTGTGGCACCCGATGTTGATCATGTCGTTTCTTGTACTTAGCATTGGCTCTATCCAATATTTCATGAACCTATTAGTGGATGTGTTGAATGCGCTCGATGAAGTTGTTTGCTTTGTCAGCTTCAGACTAGACATGAGCCAAATCGGCCTGAGTAGCTGCAAATGGCATGGATACGTCAATGGGACATAGTGGCTGGAATCCCAAGCCCACCTGAAAGGGGTTGTGGCCAGTTGAGCTGTGAAGAGCCCGGTTATAACTATGTTGTACATAGGGGAGGCTCTCATCCCATGTGCATGGATGATTTGAATTGTACATGCGCAGAATGTGTACAATCATCCTGTTGACGACCTCTGTCTGGCCATCAGTTTGGGGATGAAAAGTTGTGGACTTGGTGAGCTTGGTGTCCAACATTGACCAGAGGTTGGACCAAAATGTGTTGAGGAACCTACTATCATGATCTGATATGATAAACTGTGGGTTCCCAAATTGCACCCACACTGGTTCAAAGAAGAGTTAGCAGTGGCTTCTGTTGTGCTATTCTTCTTGCAGGCCACCATAATGGCCATCTTTGAGAATCTGTCGATGACCACGAAAACACAGTCGTTTCCATGCTTAGTAGAAGGAAGGCCTGACATATAATCCATGGAGATGGATTCCCAAGGTCGACTAGGGGTAGGTAGCAGAGTATAGAGTCCTTGCTTCTTGATGGTAGGTTTAGCAATGGCGCAAGCAGTGCAGGATCTGGTGTACTTCCCGACATCCTATCTAAGGTTCAGCGAATAGAAATACTTCTGCAGTACTGCCACTATTTTCTCGACCCTAAAATTCCCAGTGACTCGACTATAGTGCACTTCCCATAGCATCTTGGCACGCTCGCTTGAAGGAACACAAAGGTGTCCCAAGTGACATAACAGTGCATCTTGGAGGTGAAAATTTGGAACTTGTGTACCCCCCAAGAGTGCCTTGTATGTGTAGCTGAATTCTGGATTACTCTTGTAGAGAAGCGGTCAATCAGAAGTCTCATGCCCACAAGAGTTGAGAACGGTGGTTATGGCCACGATCGGTGGTCGCCTGAGACAACATTATTGGTGCTACCCTTCTTGTACTTGATGTTCAAATGAAATTTTTGCAGATATGTGGACCACTTATGATGGTGATCGTTCTGCAACTTCCCTTGTGTCTGTATGAACTGCAGGGGTCAGTGGTCTGTGTGGATGATTGTCTCCTTTCCCAAAATGTAATGCTTCCATTTTCGACAAGATTTCACAATGGAATACATTTCTTTGTCATAAATGGGATACTTTCAAATTGTGTCGAACAATGTCTCACTGTGATATGCCACTGGATGCCCCTGTTGAGTAAGAATTGCCCCAATAGCATATTCAAAGGCATCTTGTTGGCTTGAGGGGTCCTGACCCAAGTTTAGTGTGCAAGGTTTTCCAACAAACCCCTATACTACTGGCCCTTTCGGCAGTGACCTGCTTTCGCAGGTCACAGTCTCACCCGAAGTAGTATGGGTGGGTGCTGGAACCAAGTTTCCGCACCCTGAGAAAGGAAGGGTAAGGCAAGCAGGGTTGCGTTCTGTTCAGATTCCCTTGCTTCTTCGCAGAGTTAACTATGTATATATTTGCATCCACATGCACTAGATCTATAGTTATATGCTTTTCATAATATCAACACAACATTATATAACCAGAGAGGAACCAATCTAGATCCAATCATTCAATACACAGACTTTCGCAACAAGAGGACAGAAAATACATAACATAGTAATTACCATCAATTAATTCAACAATATTCACAGATTCAGATCCAATAATCCTTCGTATTCATTCATTCATCAACCTTTCTTTACATTTCCCTTCCCAACCTGCGCACACAGCAGCAAGGTCCACACACAGCTGGACTAGGATCTCCACACACAAAGCCAGCAGGAGTCCGTTCCCCCAAAAACCCAAACAGATAGCTTACACAACATATCGCATCAATAGCTCATCAAATCCTATCTCTTACAATCCAAAATGCCTCTCTATTTATAACAATCTAGCTTCAACATTCCTATGGTCCGCAACCCATGGTTTTCGGACCCCTAGTTTACCCTCTGACCCATTACAATTTGTTCGGGGCTTTGACCTACCCCAAAACCCCTGCACTATACTAAATATAATCAAAATTAACCAAAATGGACTAGTTTCGTAGCTTGTTAGGAGACCCTGTTCCAACAGTCCCCCTACATAATATTGTGACTCATCCCGAGTCACTGCACTGGTGCGACCACGTAATCCGCAGCCCAGTATGGTTTGAGTCAACCTCCATTGACAAAGCTAGGGAGGAGGTCACTGCGCAGGGTAGCTAACTGGACTACTCCGCCATTCGTAACCTTCTTAACTATGTAGGGACCAAGCTAGTGCTGTCGGAATTTGCTGGGATGTTTCGCAAATTTACTATCATATAATAGGACAAGATCACGGTCCTGTGAAAAATGTCTTCTGGCGAATGTGTCGATCATGTCAGGCTTTATCTCTTGTCTTTTGTACCTGCTGATGAAACTGAGCAATAAACCAATCTTCTTCCAGCGCCACCAGTTGCACCAGGCATTCTTCTATGATATCGGAGTCTGCCATATTTGTGAATGTTGCGATGCATAGGCTAGGAACAACATATTCTATGGGCATGATGGCCTCCTTGCCACAGACCATTCGGAAAGGTGTCCTGCCGGTCAGCTTTTTGCAGGTTTTCTGGTAAGCCCATAGAACCGAGGGGATACGAACGTCCCAGTCACTACGATCGACATTACAAACCTTCATTAATGCCTGCTCCAAAATTTTGTTGAAGGATTCAACCGCCCCATTAGTTTGGGGATGGTATGGTGTACTCTTGGCATGGTGGATCCAGAATTCGTCATTCAAAGCTTGAATCGCTTGGTTAACGAAATGTGTACCTCTGTCGCTCATTAGGACTTTCGGATAGCCAAACCTGGTCAGAATCTGCTCAAAGATGAAGTGCACAACAATATCAGTAGTACAAATATTTTACGGCATGTGCCTTAGCCCATCGTGTGACGTAGTCAGTGGCAGTGATAATGTATCACATGTCTGTTTTCTTGCCTGGTGGATTGATGGGTCCTATAAAGTCAATGGTCCATTTATCAAAAGCCTGTAGGGCCATTTAGGGCTGTAACGGCATGTCATCGCGTCGTGAGGGTCGGCCGGTTCGTTGGCATGTATTGCATGATCTGCAATATGTGTAAGAATCCTGATGCAGGGTAGGCCACCACAAGCCAGCCCTCAAAATATTTTGTGTTGTAGCCCTGCCTGCATAGTGGCCGCCTGTGACTCCCTCGTGGGCTTCGGTGAGGACAGTGGGTCGTTCATGTTCCAATACATTTCTACGAAGTATTTTATCTACGCCTAGCTTGTATAGTTGTCCTGCGATGATAGTAAATTCTGTAGCCCAGGTAACCAACTCCTTCTTCTGTTGTACTGAATACGTAGCAGGGGCCATACCTGTAGTAAGGAACTCAATGATATCAGTGAAGTGAGCATCAACCATTTTAATGGTAAATAGTTGTGCGTCGGGTAAGCCTTCGTCCAAGTTAGTGGGTTCTTCTCCTGTATCGATACGAGACAGATGATCCGGGCCTGCATTCAACCTCCCAGGCTTCACGATGATCTCAAAATCATATTCCTGAAACAGCAACAACCAGTGGCAAATCTTCCCCCCAACACAGGCTTGTTGACCAGGTATTTCAAAGCTGAATGGTCTTTGAACATCTTAAATCATCCACCCAGCAGATAGTGGCAATATTTTTGTAGGGCATACACCATAGCCAGACCTTCGCGCTCAGTGGTAGAGTAATTTCGTTCAGTGCCTGAGAGTTTTCGACTGGCAAAGGCAACTAGGTTATCAATATCCCCTTCGCTAGGCTACATAAGGATTGCACCTAAGGCAATGCCTGACGCATCAACATGTACATGAAATTCTTTTGACCAGTCAGGGAATATCAGTATGGGCGCAGAAATCATCTGCTCCTTGAGTAGTTCAAATCTCTTCTGACATTCATCATTCCAGAAAAAAGAGACATCTTTTTTTAGCAGTTGTTCCATGGGTGTTGCGATTAGAGCGTATCCTTGAATGAATTTTTTGTAGTAGCCTGTGTGGCCAATAATGGAGCGCAGCTGTTTCTCCGTTGTAGGGGCTGCTAAGTTCATAATTACAGCTATCTTCGCAGGATCAACCATCAGTCCCTGCCAACAGACTATATGTCCAAGAAAGATTCCAAAAGGCACACAGAAGACGCACTTTTTGACATTCAGGGAGATCTGGTGCTTCCAACACACATCCAACATTAATCGCAGGTTCAAGACATGATATTTTACTAATCCAAATAGCGTTCAGTCATTGAAATAAACCTCCAGGAACTTATGGATAAATTCTTTGAACACGGCCACTACGACCCTTGAAAAGATAGCAGGTGCGTTTTTAAGACCGAAGGGCATGACCGTGTACTGGAAGGAGCCCCATTCGGTGGCAAAGGTGGTCTTACTGTGATCCTCTGGTGCGATTCTGATCTGATGGTATCCCAAGAATCCATCTGTGAAGGAATAGGCCTCCTGGCCTCCCATGCTATTCAAGATTTCATCGGAGAAGGGGGCAGGGAAGGGGTCATGAACGCAAGCATCGTTCAATTTTCGAAGGTCCACACAGATACGTATTTATCCTTCTGTTTTTTTCTCCTGAATGACCATTGCACTTATCCAATCTGACTATTCAACTGGTTCAATGATACCTGCGGTTAGCATTTTGTCCAACTCTTCTTTGACCTTTTTTTTATACTTAGGATTCAATCGGTAGGGCCACTGCTTAATGGGTCGTGCCTCAGGCTTTAGAGTGATGTGCATAATGCCGAGGTCCCCCATGATTCCTTTAAGCTCAGAAAAATTTGTAGGGAATAAGTCCTGGTACTTCGTAAGTACATGTAGCTCGACGACTTTTCCCACAGTACCTTCATCCCAATAGTCCCCAATTTTCGCCATTTTAGGATGTTCATTCGTCCCAATATTAACCTCGCGTAGCCATAGAGGTTTCGTTACATCAACATTTTGGAGCGATGGTCCGATAACGATAGTTCCCCTTCAGATTCCGAAATAGAGACATTTTGCGGGTTATCCTCCTCGTCATTAATTTCCAAGCTCTAGCAGTTGACTATGTCTTGCATCTGGGCCTCCCATGTCAGAACGGCTGGCGGGGTGTGTGGGTGAGGCTTCCTAAAGATGAACACATCAATGTCTTGCAGGGCTTCATTAAGCATTTTTGTTCCTCCAATGAGTCCAAATGTTCCGAGGAAGTCCTCTTTTAATATCTCCCAATGGCGGGTCCGCTGATGTAACTCGACATCTAGGTACCAAGTAGTGGGGATAGGGCCCAAGGCATGTATAAACAGATGGATCCACTCGTCTAGGGTTCAGTCAGCCCACTTGGTTGTCCATATACGCATATGCGTGCGGGGATCTTCAGGCCCGAGGAATATCTTGGTGCGCACATCGGCAAGGGGTGTGAACCGTAGCACCATCCTATCTCGACACGTCTCCTAGTCTAGAAATGCTTTCTTGTGGGTATCCCACCAGCGGGCAGGTGTGCCGCATAGTGCTAGATTGAGTGCCCGGAGTCGTCGATCCTTTGGCACCCTAGCTTCTAATGTTCTTAAGAATTCCTCGACATTACTAGACTCCTCAAAGTGGGGAAGGTCCCTTACCTCCGATGTAATGCAGTAGAGAGTCCTTGCAACCCGAGGGCATCGCAGGGTTGATACATTGTGTAGCCGGGTCTGCCAATCTTCAAGTTCTTCGTCTGGGTCAGAAAAGTAATCCCTATCTTTCTCCCGGTTGAATACTCCACCTGTTGTAGGATCATCCTGGTCTTCATCCTGTGCTTTCATCCTGTAGATGTGATCGAGTTCCTCTTCTTCATATGTTGGTTCGGTATACCGCGTGCCCTCCGTGGGATCTAGTGGTACTATTACACATGTACCGTTCTTCTCAAACACCATGCTACGTTTTTTAAGATTAATGACACCCCCTATGTCAATGGCCCAATCTATCCCCAGGAGCACAGGGTAGGGATCCGTATCTTCCATAATTTCTATGACCTCAAAGTCAACCAGGACCTTTACTCCTGCGATATCAACCATCACCCTTTGCAATCATCCCAGAGGGATGATCTTCTGTTGATTCGCCATTCGTAGCTGGATGGTGGACCAGTCTAATTTAGGTTCCCCCATTCGTTGCCATGTGTGTTTTGGTAAGACGTTCGCATCAGATCCAAGGTCAAGAATAACCTGATCTATCTCGTAGTCGCCAATCTGTGCAGTCAAGAGCATTTCTCTCCCGGTGCACCTTTTGTAGCTGTGTAATTTGTGTACTTCCTTAACCTCAGTCATCGTGCTGGGCTGAGCTGCGCAGTTCTGTAGTAATACTTGGAGATTTTCGCCCCCCTGCAGGTTGCGTAGTAGCTTTAAGCATGCCCTTAAAAAGGTTTCAACTTCTTCTTCTGGCAGCTGTGCAGGGGCTCCTAGTGACTCCTGCTTTCTGGGATTTGGTTCCTTCTGAATAGCAAGCTCCTTTCTTTCTTTCTGGGTGACCATGCTGCGCGTTATGCTCCTTAGCTCTGCTTTGACTTTCTGTACATTTTGTGTGGGAGTAGATTGTTTGTCCTTCATTTTTGTTAGCAAGATCGGGCAGTCTTTGATTTCATGGTCCAACTGTCGGCAATATTTACAGGTCTGCCTAATGGGATTTAGGCAGTCCCGGGCGAAGTGCCCTACCTTACCACAGTTGTAGCAGATCATTTGGCCCCGTCCTCGTCTTGCGCTTCCTCCCCCCCCCCCCCCCCCCCGCCCCATGCAGGGGAGCCACCAAAGCTTGCGGGGGATCTCGAAGAGGCAGGATCAGATTGTACCCTATAGAGGGTTCCTCGATCTACCAATAATTCATATGTGTGGAAATTATGTTCATCATGTCCTAAATATCGACAGAACCTGCACCATTGTTGCTTCAATTCACCTCTATTTATCCGCGGACACTGGGCTGTATCATGTAGTCCCGCTACCTAGTAATCCTCGCACCAAAGTTTCGTGCCTACTCCATTTCCTCGTTCCATCCGTAAGCTCTGTATTTCCATGTGCATGGCTCCGAGCTGCTCCTGAATTTACTGCACTCCTTCCCTTGTGTCGTCCTTAGGTGCAACTTCAAGTTTCATGGTAGCTTCCAAGGCTTTTTCCTGCGATTCAAAAGTCTGATGGACCATAGGTGTACGCAAGTGAGGTAGGAGCATAGCAATAAACCATTCTGTGTGTTGTTTGTCATCGTACTTGAACTCACCTTCCCTGATTTCTTTGTTTAACCGTTGATCGGCCTCCCAGACCGACTCAGATGCTCCTTGCTTGAAGTCTTTTACTTCCGCTACCAGTTGGGAATAGGATTTCGGCTTCTGAAATTGTTGTTTTAGGGAATCCTTAATATTTTGAAGTGTTGCGCTCCCATTTTGAGATATGTACTGCATATACCAGTCCAACGCCCTTTCTTCAAATGCCAAAGATAGTTGCACTCTTTTCACAGTATCACTTACCACCCCTTGCGTCATCCATACCGAGTCGGCCATGAACCAGAATCATTCCATGTCCTCATCGGCTGTTCCCTTGAAGGTAGGTAACTTTAAGTGTGTCGCCATGGGCTCCTCTGGTTCACCTTCCTGGGGCCCTAGCGTCATGGTAGCTGACAGATTTTGTGTAGGTTTCGGCGGACTATGGGCAGGGCGATCCTCTTCTCGACTGTTCCGATAGTTCTCACCATTCTGTGTTGTGCCTTTGCTCATTCAGCCCTACTAGATCTGATGCTGTTACCCAATCCCGTTTCTCATATTTCTTCGCGTCCCGGCAACGGAACCATTTGTTGGCTTGAGGGGTCCTGACCCAGGTTCGGTGTGCAAGGTTTGCCAACAAACCCCTATACTACTGGCCCTTTCGGCAATGACCTGCTTTCGTAGGTCACAGTCTCACCCGAAGTAGTATGGGTGGGTGCTGGAACCAGGTTTCCGCACCCTGAGAAAGGAAGGGTAAGGCAAGCAGGGTTACGTTCTATTTAGATTCCCTTGCTTCTTCACAGAGTTAACTATGTATCTATTTGCATCCGCATGCACTAGATCTACAGTTATATGCTTTTCATAATATCAACACAGCATTATATAACCAGAGCGGAACCAATCTAGATCCAATCATTCAATACACAGACTTTTGTAGCAAGAGGAAAGAAAAAACATAACATAGTAATTACCAGCAATTCATTCAACAGTATTCACAGATTCAGATCCAATAATCCTTCGTATTCATTCATTCATCAACCTTTCCTTACATTTCCTTCCCAACCTGCGCACACAACAGCAGGTTCCGCACACAGCTGGACTAGGATCTCCGCGCACACAGCCAGCAGGATTCTGTTCCCCCAAAAACCCAAACAGATAGCTTACACAACAAATCACATCAATAGCTCATCAAATCCTATCTCTTACAATCTGAAATGCCTCTCTATTTATAACAATCTAGCTTCGACATTGCTATGGTCCGCAACCCATGGTTTTCGAACCCCTATTTTACCATTTGACCCATTACAATTCGTTCGCGGATTTGACCCGCCCCAAAACCCCTGCGTTATACTAAATATAATCAAAATTAACCAAAATGGACCAGTTTCGTAGCTTGTTAGGAGACCCCATTCCAACACATCTGTCTCAATCTCAAATGGTTGTTGCAAGTCTGGTAATGTGAGCACTAGGGCAGAACAGAGGTGATGTTTCAATTCTACGAACGTCTTTTGTTGAGATTCCGACCAAAATAATTTTTCTTTCGCTCCTCTCTTGGTGACTTGACTCAAGGGCCAAGTGATATGAGAGAATCCGAACACGAACCTGTGGTAGAAATTAGCAAGACCCAGAAAGCTGTGAAGCTCTATTAGGGTGGTTGGGGCTGGCCAATCCCGAATGACTTGGATCTTGGCTGGATCCACATGCACCCCCCTTTCATCAATAATGTATCCCAGATATTGAACCTGGGTCATGCCAAAAGTGCACTTCTCTAAATTGGCACACAACTTGTGTTCCCGCAGTGTTTGGAGGACTTCTCAAATGTAGTGGAGGTGCTCTTCCCAAGTCTCGCTGAAGATCAGAATGTCATCCAAGTATACCACTACAAATGAGTTGGTGAATGGACGCAAGATGTCAACCATGAACCCCGTGAAGGTTGCGGGAGCATTTGTCAACCTGAAAGGCATGACGAGCCATTCAAAAAGGCCCTCTTTGGCTTTGAAGGCAGTCTTCCACACATCAGAGGGTTCGATCGGTACCTGGTGATACCTAGACTTCAAGTCAATCTTGCTAAAATACTTTTCCCCTTTGAGTTGGTCCAGAAGGTCATCAATTCGTGGGATCGAGTACCTATTCTGGACAGTGATCTTGTTTAGCGCCCGATAGTCAATACAGAGTCTCCAAGTTCCATCCTTCTTCTGTACCAACACGATCGAGCTCCCACAGGGCGATGAACTTGGCTGGATGTGACCTTTCTGCAGCAGCTCCTAAATCTTCCTCTTGATTTCATCATTCTCCAGAACAAAGCGCCTATAGATCAGTCCATTGGGTAGCGACGCACCTGGGGTCAGGTCAATGGGGTGCTTGACCTGACACTATAGAGGCACCCTTGTGGGTGAGGTGAAGATGTCCCCATACTCCTCCACAACCTTGTCTATTTGTTGTTGTCGTGTAGAGGAGCCATGTCTGGAGGTCATGGCCATAGTCTTCTTCTTTCCCTGGGGGCGGATCATCAGGAAAAAAAAATTCCTGGTTTGGGAAATGAGCTTACTGCAGTGTTTTATAGTAACCAAGAGATAGTGGGAGGCGGTGGTACCTCTGGTATCCTGTACAACTTATTTCCCAAAGTAACAATAACAGTGCGAGGCCGGGACTCATGCACAGCATGTTGCTTCCACAAGTATGGTTGGCCTAATAATACATCAGAAACATCAATAGGAGAAATGTCATGCAATACCTCATCTGTCAAGGGCTTGATGCTATAGGGAAGGCACCATTGTTGGCTGACGCGAAGATCATGTCCTTGGTGAAGCCACCCGATGGTGTATGGTTGTGGGTGCGCTATGGTCGGCAAGCCCAACCGCTTCACGACATCTGCTGAAATGAGGTTCTTTTGGCTCTCATTGTCGATAATGAACCATAGCGGGGAACCCTTTACCACATCTGGGAGTGGAAGAGACACTCTGCCTCCTCTGGATCTTCTGGTTCCTCCTTCTGGATCTTCGTAGTGGCAACAGTGGCGTTGGGCTCCGCATCAATAATCGACTTCCCTTTGTCATTCCCCTGGTTGGGTTCTGATTCAAAGTCGGAGCATCCATCTGATTCAGAAGCCCTCATCTTGGCCACCAGCGACTGCTTGGCCCGACACTCACTGGTGTTGTGAGTGGAGCCGTTATGGAACTCACACCACTTTCCCGTGTCCTTCTTTGACTTCACGGTGTTGTTCTTTACTTGTGGGATTGGCAGGTTGTCTTGGACCGCCATACCTTGGCTTTGTCCTTTGTTCTACGGTTTGGGGGCACCTTTCCCTTGCTTTTGATTCGTAGATCCAAAGTCTCGCTTCTTCTGTTTGAATTTCTGCTCAATCTTGGCAGCATACTGGTATGCCGTACCAAGCGATGAGATGTCGAGGAACTCCATTTCCTCCTGAATTTATCTATGCAGACAACTGCGATACTGTAGCACCAATTATTTATCTGAATCTTTGATACCCAACTTTATGTGCGGGGTATGGAACAGATTCGTCAGCTCATGCACATCTTGATCCCTTTATTGCCGCAATGTGGTCCATTATATGTACTTGTCCTCATAGCTCCCCACGAGAGAGTATTTTTCCTTGATGGCATCTCAGAAAGAATTCCAAGTGGGTACGGCTGAGAACAGAGAGGGTTCTGTCTCGTCCTTTTTCTCACAGTAAGTTTCCCACCAGTCCTTGACATGGGGGTAGCTTTGAGGAGTGCAAAAATAATCTTCTCCCGGTCAAAAAAGTCATGAACCGAGAAATATCCTTCTAATAGATTCAACCATCTATCTACGGCATCTGCATATATTTGACCCTCAAATATGAGAATGTCAAAGTTTACTTGTACCTTAAAGGGAGTCGCACCTCTAGAGTGGTTGCTAGATACAGATGCACTGTCGGTGGGAAGTCGTTGGAGGATCTGGGCAAAGTTATCCATCATCACGTTCGTTTGTTTTTCGAGGGCCTCCTCGAACAATATTTTGATAGGATCTCCTTCTCCCTCATCTTTCTTTTCGTCCCCCATGGGCGTCCGTCGGGGCTTGCGAGGCTGATCTTGCAAAGGTTCCACCAGATCGAGCCCTAACTCCTTATACCCCAACGTCGTTGGGGACATGCAAAGAAGGATCGAGAAAAAGCAGACTGCTATGATACCACTGATCCATATTTATGTAGGAATGCAACAGAATACAGAAATAACAATAAACATAGAGATACAACGGAAATAAGGCTTCATTTCATTAATATCGAATCACATAAATATGCTTACAAACATGATGGAAATAAAATAGCTAGGGTGTTGGTAACAAATCTTTGAGAAGAGATGTGGCAACTACAGACCTCTGAACTGTGTTGCAATGAGGCTCGAGGGCCTATTTATTATGGAGAAACAATGGAGAACTCTCAACGTCCAAAAACCTAACCCTAGGAGATGAAGCGCCAAAATTATGGGCCCCGTTTGGGTAAATTAGTGTTTCAACTTCCTGAGGACGTAACTGTGGCATACTATCTCTGTTTGACGCACACGATACATCGTTAGAAATATCTATCCGATGACTACAACCGTCACTACGAATATCAATTCCGAAACAAAATTATATTTTTCGGACAAACGATGCCCAAAAAACATCGTTTAGGGCCTCAAAACAGCTCCGGAAGTTTAGGACCCGAAAAACTACTAAAAATAGTAAGTTGTGAAAAACTGAAAGAGATAATGGTGGGGCCCCAAGTGGAATAGGCGGGTGGCCACCAATATCCACCTGGATCATAACTAAAGAAAGGTTTTGATGTGACAAATTTGGGATATCTTCATTATTACTTGCGCATAGAAGTCAATAAAAAAAAATACATATTAATTTCATTAAAAAATTACAATGGAGAACTATTAAACAGATTTGGCATGGCATAACTCAACTATCTCTCCACTCCAATGGAACAGAACTTGAAGCTTACTTCGAAACAAGGGAAGGAATTTGAGGAGGTAACGATGTATAGGAAACTTGTAGGAAGTCTCATATGTTGTTAGCATCCTTTCCAAATTCATCCAAAAACCATGTGAGGGACATTGGTCTATTGCAAAGAGAGTCCTGATATACTTTAAGGGAACTCAGGATTATGGACTCAAGTACACCAAGGTGGACGACTTCAATCTTGTTGGACATTCTGATTCAGATTTGGATGGGAACTAGGAAAATGGAGTATCAACTTCAGGATATCTCATGAGTCTAGGATCAACAAGTGCCACTTGGAGGTCACACAAACAGACAATTCCAACAGATTCCACAACAGAGGTAGTATATGTGGCGACTGCAGAAGCAACAAAGGAAATTGTGTGGCTTAGGAAAATATTTAAAGACTTGTAGGAGAAACAAGTGAACTCAACTCCTCTACTTATTGGCAATACTTTTGCAATCAAGTTGGCGAAGAATCCCAGATTCCATGATCGAAGAAAACACATCAATACTAAATATCATTTGATTCGATACCAGCCAAACTATTCATTTAAGACCTTGTTCCATGAATGAGAAAATTGCAGACATCTTCACCAAAGCAATTGGAAGAGAAAAAAATGACAAGTTTAGAACGATGCTTAGGCTCACAAACACCCCTTCAGATTAGGGGGGTGGGGGGAGGATGTTAGACACTTAATCCTTTGAGATTATGGTGAATTGTAAATAGTTGTAAATATGAAACTGAAAAGTCGTTGGGCAAACCAACATCCCATGTAGTGGGAGAATTGTTTCTCATTTCTAATAAATTTGTGCCTCTCATTCATGAATAAGATGTTAAGAATTTTTCGACCAATCCTTAATATGAGAAGTGCATACCATTACCTTTTCAACGTCTAGAACATCAGTGTTAGTTTGGTGCCATGGCTTTTTTTAGCTATCTCTTAGCCCATTAACCTATAGGTTAGCCTACCAAAATACATAGTGATGCAAAATCATATAACCACTTTCATGCTATTAATTATGATACGTATTGGCATTTAAAGTAAGCAAGTATGTTTAATTACCATGTGCATCACAACATCTATCCATTTAGAACATAAATCAAATTGATTTACACATATCAAACTTTCATTTTAAATTTGTATGTTTATAGGAAATCAAATAATTATCATCCTTAGTAGCGAAAACAATAAAACTCATATGATAATTATGTATATTTGTTGGTTCACATATCCTCATAAATATAGTTATATCAGTTTGATTGAGTTCAATAGATAACAAGTAAAGAATATCAAGACAATCAATAATGTAATTTAGCCGTTGAAAATCAAAATATGAGACATTGCAAAGTTCCCTTCCAACTCAAAATATTGATACTAAACCCTATCTCTAAGAAAAAGAGTATGCTATTATAACTATCAAAACTATACAAATCCATACAAGAAATCCACAAAATATATAAAAATATTACAAATATTACACAATATAATTCCACCAATAATAATAATAATAATAAATCAAAAAAAATCTCCAATCACTCATATATAAAATCCTTTTGTTATCCAACTTTTCGTAATCTATCCAAAACTCTCCAATCACTCATATAGAATCCTTTTGTTATCCAACCTTTGGTAATCTACCCAAAAATATTTAAAAGCACCCATCAAGTGCTGAAAAACCAAACTAAAGTCAAATCAAGCCTCCATATCCCTCTAACAGGTTGGAAGGAATGAATGATCCATAGAAGAAACGACCGAAATTGCCCCTGTTGCTCTGTCAAAAATCACAACTACAAAGAAATACCGGCTGGTTTGGAAATCATGTCCAGAGTGGAACAGTTTCGTTTTCTGCCACAAATTCATGTAAAGAAATCAGTTCCCCTGAAATCATGGGCCTGCCTGCAGAACTCTTATTTTTTTCTAATTGCAAATAATGTCTCCCGCACAAAAGTTTGAAGAGATACAGTACCTATTGATCGATTAATAAGAAGAAATGCAGTTCCTGTGAGATTGCATGATGAATCTATTTTGAGGAGCGCACACCCATAGAGTCTTACATCCGGAGAAACGCCCACTTCGTAATGGTTCATAGAAGCTGCTTCTCGTTTATAAAGCAGCATTGCTGGAATAGCTCAGTTGGTTAGAGCGTGTGGCTGTTAACCACAAGGTCGGAGGTTCAAGCCCTCCTTCTAGCGCACTTATTATTTGACAGGTAAATTGCCCATTACGGGTTGATTTTCTCGTCTCAAATTTGAGTGGTACTTAAATTTGAAATTCTTACCTTGGTTGGAAGACAAGTTTTGCATTCTTTCTATCTTACCTTGGTTGGAAGACAAGTTTTGCATTCTTTCTATCTTAGTCCAAAATTTGCATTCTTTCTATCTTACCTTGGTTGGAAGACAAGTTTTGCATTCTTTCTATCTTAGTTCAAATTTTGGATGATATATTTTTCCCCTTGTTATAAGGTTAAAAAGAGTAAACTCCCACCAAGAATATGGCATCTCAAGATGTGTCTTTGGATATCTCAACCCTTGCTAAATCTTAAATTATTGGGTTATAGTGAATCACTTTCCCATGGTTATAAAACATTTAAAATTTTCTCTTTTTTTGTGTAAATGGCTTTAAAATTTAGGGAAAACTTCGCCATGCTACTTTGTAGTGTGAATGGGAGATTGTTAAAAATAATGCATATGTTTCTAAGTCATCTTCATATAAAATTATAACCACCAAATATATAGACTTCCAACCAATAAGCCATATTTTGAGTCATCAACCTATCAACATTTACATCACACTTTTTAATAGTTGGGTTAAAATCATTTTTATATAATTATATGATAGAATATTTTGTTGAGCTATAACTAGTTTTATGTTTTTGTCATCTGTCATATTATTGCTAAACATTTTATTCATTTTCATATAGTTATATGATAGATTATTTTGTTGAGCTATAACAAGTTTTGCATTCTTTCTATCTATAGTATATTTTTAAAATTTGGATGGTATTTTTTTCCCTTTGTGATAAGGTTAAAAAGAGTGAACTCCCACCAAGAATATGGCATCTCAAGATGTGTCTTTGGATATCTCAACCCTTGCTAAATCGTAAATTATTGGGTTATAGTGATAGCTAGCTGGTTCGATCACTTTCCCATGGTTAGAAAACATATAAAATTTTCTCCCTTTTTGTGTAAATGCCTTTAAAAGTTAGGGAAAACTTCTTCATGCTACTTTGTAGTATGAATGGGAGATTGTTAAGAATAATGCATATGTTTCTAAGTCATCTTCATATAAAATTATAACCATCAAATAAATAAACTACCAACAAATAAGCCATATTTTGAGTCATCAACCTATCAACATTTACATCACACTTTTAATAGTTGGGTTAAAATCATTTTTAAAAGATATATATATATATATATATATATATATATATATATATATATATATATATATATATATATATATATATATATATATATATATATATATATATATATCACTTAATGGGGATCCAATACAAAGTCTTTCCACTATGTAGTTTTTTCATGTCAAACCATCAAATTGCAATGAATTTTTTTGGTCGAATCTTTGATTTTGGTGAGTCTTAAATTAATGAGAGAATGCATGCAACAAGTTGATATGAGATAGTTGGGGGATATGTCAAGCCTTTTAATTCCTAAGAAGTTGTATAAAGCATTGTAGATGTAGGAGTTTCTCATGCTACAGAGAATGTTTTTCACATCAAACAACAAAGATGAAGAAGAGCATCAAAGGAAAATGAACACATTGTCAATTTTGAATGATGTAAACCATTCCAATTTGAAGTCACCTATTCAAATATCGTCTTATCTTGATACCTAATTCTAAAGCACCCAATATCTGTATATTTCTAATATATAAAAAAATTCCTTGACCCCTATATACTTAGCAAAGCAAAGTATACTACTTTCCTATATTAGCTTGTTAAACTCTCTTGTAGGGAAGGGATGAAACCACTAAAATTTTCCAAAGGTTTGGCAATAAAAAGAAAAAATATTAATTCAGTTTAGAGAGGAAGGATGGCTCCATGGCTACTACCATATTTGAAATGGGTAAATTGTTTTCATTCTCTTTTTAAAGAAAAATCCAGAATAAGCATAATTGCAAAAATTAGACTACCTCATTTCTTCCCAAGATTTGCTAATCCTAAATATAACCACGAGTTAATGGTTGAAATTAGGAAATATGAGCTCATACAAATTATCCATAGCTTCCAATAGGATATAAGCCTTGGGTTAGATGGAGTTCTAGTTGAATTTTGTCTTATTTGTTTTGATCCTTGGGTTAGATGGAGTTCTAGTTGAATTTTGTCTTATTTGTTTTGATTTTATTGAGGAGGACATTCAACGAGTGGTCAAGGTCTCTAGAACCTCTAGTAAATTATTAGCACATTAGTCTCCACTTTCTTAGCTTTGATCCCAAAGATAGATAACCCCGCTCAATTTGAGGACTTTAGGATAATTTTCCTCATAATTTCATTTACAAATAGAGTCTCCAAAATAATAGCCATGAGGATGAAATAAATTCTCTCTCTCATTAGATATCTTAATAATAATTTGGATCCTTGAAAAGGCAGAAGATTCACAAGGAAATGGGAGTAGCATAGGAGAGTCTCCACACAATCAAATACACAAACCTAAAATCCATATCCTTGAAGGTGGACCTCTCCAAAGCATTTGATTAGGTGAGTTGGTTTTTCATTAGGCTCATCCTTACCCATCTTGGCTTCTATTGGGGCATCTCAAAGAATGGAAAATTTTTTGTATTCATATCTTTACTTTTCATGTATTGGCATCAGATGATGGAATGAAATTCATTGGGTTTCATTTGAAAGAAAATTGGTATAAAAAAGGGACCGACAATGGCTAATAGCTAAGGTAGAAATGAAACTCATCAGATGGTGATCTCGATGGCTCTATTAAGGTGTACAATTGGTTCATGTCAAATTGGTTATGAAATCCATCCCCATTAATTATATGTTCTTGGCATGGATTATGAAAGGAGTGTTCGACAAAATCATGTAATTAAGTTTTAAGTTCATTTGGTTTGAAGAGTTATGGAAAAAGGGGATGGTTCTAGCCTTATGGAAGAAACTTGCTATATCAACATCTCAGTGTGGATAGGGCCTAATGAACATATACGTTTCTTTTAAGGCTCACACAACCAAAAATATATGGAGATTGATATAATGGTAGACTAGACTTTGGGCACATGTAATTAAAGATAAATATATTACTCCTCCATCCATGGAGGAAAGGGTTAAAAATTTGGTTCAACATTTTTAGAATGCTTCAATAATATAGTAGTGGTTACAACCTTTCCCATAATAGGAAATTGTTTGTCATAGAGAATTGGAAAAGGTACTGTCGTCCAAATTGGTTTGGATCCTTAGATTGGTATTAATGACGCATATAAGTTCCCACCCAACTGATTATAGATATGAAAATTCGTGGCTACCATACTTTAAGACAAGTATCTTGGAGAGTTCAAACATTGCAAAGGACATAACCATAACTTTCTTAGTATGAGATTGTAATCATTGAGGAAAATGTGGAAATATGGGAATGTTATACCCAAATTCTAAGAAATTGTTTCATAAATCTAAACAATCAAGAAGATTATCTAATTTGGTCTTTGAACCTTATAGGTAACTATGAGCCTACACTCACGGGGGATTCATCTTAGTGACTAATATATTACCATGTTCATTAATAAAGGGAGTTTTAAAATTGTGAAAAATAAAATTAATATATTGTAGGAATTTGGGTGGGGGGCTATTAGGTAGAGTGGTTTATAGGTATTTGGGGGTATAAAAAAGGATATTCGATTAAAAATAATGATGTCTATTAAATATAGGGGCTAGTTTTATTAGAAGGATGGAATGGGAGGGGGTTTAACTAAAGGACTCCAGGAGGTTTTTATCAATTTTTAGTGAGATCAAAGGCAGTCTTTATTATACCACAATCACAGGTTTTATGACATAGGTTGACTAAGTGGAGATTCCATGATCTAATTATGAATGTTAGTTTTGTTGTGCTAATTTCAACCTCAGATTTAAAATTCTTTTACAGATCTTATGCTTGGTGTACATATTTTTCTTTCTTGCTTATGTGTGTCAAACAGGTAATTTAACTAAGTTTTTTATGATTAATTCAAGAGAATAAAGTATGAAATTAAAATTTTGAACAGTAGCAACATAAATAACAAAAAACCATCACAATTGATCCATTAAAACAATTTTTTTATGAAGGACTTCACCCCTCCTGGGCTACATCTCCTTGGTCCAAATTCCATGGTTTGGGCCTCTATATTATCTCAATAGTGCTAAAATTGTTGTTTACATGCATCAAATGCTCTTAAAACGTACTCCAATGAGTCAAAATGTCGAAATCTATCAGAAATGACTATTCATTTACTCATTTTGGCCTTCAACTGCTCTAGGCATGGCCTTCCTTCATGGTGGCCCTAGGCTTCAAAATTCTTCGAAGTGACAAAAACACTTGTAGAATTTCTCCTCTGCCTCTGCAACCTATTCCAATGTGTTCAGATCATGTCAATCTGCTTGGAATGACTCTTCCTGAGCCAAAATTGGTCGAAAATTTCTCAAGATATGGTTCATTTAATTTTCTCCTAGATTCCTCCTCCAAATCTGGAGAAGACTCTAGTTAACCCCGCCAAAATAGCAACTTCGCCGAAAATGGGGATGCCTCTGAATATTCCGCTAACTTAACTTTGAGTTTAATTAGGACTAAACTCAGTTAACAGTGTGATAAGCACTGCAATTAATAATAACTCTGCCATTAACTAAATCCACTCCTGTGGTTTTTGTGGAGAGGTCATATGGGAGGAGGGTTGGCCCCCTCCAAACCTTCGTTGCTCGGTCTAATTTAATTGAAATATATGTCAGATACATGGTTTATTAATAACCATGGGTGTAGTCCGTTAGCAAGGGTGGAGAGTGGTATGGGGGAGGTCGTGGGTTCAAGCCCCAACCTCGCCCCTCTATACATGTTTTTTCCAACAATAAAAAACGCACCAACATACCTTTGGATTTATCCAAACTTTGGGTTATAAATATATATTCTCCACCAGTTATAATATGTGCTCCAAACCTTAGCCACCAGTTAAATACACGGATGACTTAAATAATATAAACTTCGGAATAATGAAAATGTGGACCATGTTAGTGTCAGTTTAGTCATACTGCCATCAGTGATCAAAACTGCTCTTTTGCATTAGCATATTAGGTGTCTCATACCAAATAAATTTCACCATCCCGCTAGGTCATGGATTCATTGATGGTAGTAATTCTTCATCAGTTTTCCCTCATGTGAAACTTTCTGATTTTCCTCTCTATGATCTTCAGTCGTTATTCACTTTCATTCTTAAAATCATATCAGTGGGCCATAGGATGGGTCTCATTAGTTTCTAGGGTCTCACCATGGTTAAATTAATGAGTCAAGTGTCAATAAATATCAGCGAGGTCATGAGGAAGTCAATAAACTCAAAATCACATCACCAGGACGATCAAAGAAGACAGTTTATTCATCTTGATGAAATTTTCACCTCAAAACCATGTTTTGAGGTGAAAACATAATACTTTGCCTTTCAGCCACAATTCAGAAAGCTCTTATCTCCACAAAGTGATGTCCCTACCTTTCAGAGAATTTTTCCGCAGCATGTTCAGCACCAGATCATCTTCAAAGTAGATCCATCAGAAAGAGCCCGGAAAGAGCCTTCCAACGGTATACTACACTCTCAAAACTGACTTCTGGGTTGAATTCTATGCTTAAGTGAAGTAAAGGTCCCTATTTCCCCATATATCTCCTACTTCCTCATTTTTTCCCTTTTAAACTTTGTATTATTAAAGTTTAATATTCCTTTATAATTCCTTTTTTCCCTTTTCCGATGGCAAAAAATCGCATTATCACATTAAAACCACTTCCCCTCCATTTCCCGTAGAACTTTACAATAAAAGAGCTTTATGTTATAAAGTCCCGCCCATTCCCAACCACTTCCCCACCATGCATTTCAATAAAACCTTATTATAAAGTTATATTATATATAACTCGCCACAATCGCACCCCAATCACCCGTCGCAAATGTCAAATATGTGATGCGATCGGATCATCGCAAGTCCTTCCCCCGATCCTCCGATCGCATCTCCCTCCGATCAACCAATCGCAATGATCTCCCGATCGCACTACCCCTCCGATCTCCCGATCCACATCTAACCGTCGATTGCTCCCCGTCGATCGGACGGTCCACAACTCATCGAGCCTTTCCAATCGGCGATATTAAATTGTTCCCCCGATATCGCCCATCTCTGATATTGCGATTGCGATTAAACCCCTTGGGCCCACCATAATACTTCCGCCCAATTCACATATAAAAAGGCCCAGCCCTTTGTTAATCCGAAACTTTGGTTATATTCGTATATTACAAAGGCCTTCCTCCCCATCGCATCGCATATCTGTAATATGTCACTCCGCCATGCCCCCCACTTCGATTGCGATTGCGATTATAATACAGATCTCGCCTCCTTTTCCTCCTCTGTCCCATTTAAAATATGGTTTCCCTTCACAAAGCATATATTCTTATTACATTCTATTTCCACAGTATTTTATTAAAAAGTCAGGGAAAAAGAAATAATGGAAAGCAGAACGTCAGAGGCCAAAGAAATAGAAATGTAACAGTCACATCTTCAGTAAAGATTCTAAAGGATCCACACTACAGGTTTTGCCTCCGCATTGGATATCTGAAAATTTCAAAGAGAATAATGTAACGCAACTCTTCCTCTACGGAGAGATTATGAGCTCTTGGTTTTCCATCTTCAGTTATGATTCCTCCTCTTCCCATCGGTCTATATTCCCACAAAATTATGTCTATTTATTGTAAATTCTAATCATTTGTAGACGTCTGAAAGTCTGAGGTCTGAAAACTCAGAAGTAGGGGAATAGTGTGGCAGTGAGCTCGGCGCTCCATTGTACAGTTTGGCAGGGAATTAATAAAGTGATGCAGCTCTGATTTGTGGGATTCATGTGGTATGAGTTTTAGCATATGTCTCTCTTTTATGTTTCATATGTATTTTGTTATGTTTCACAATTCATTCATAAACATTTTCAGTTGAATGATTTCAAGTCAGAAAGGTAGAATCCATTCTTATATGCTCTGCCTTGGGGAATCATTCATACTCTGTGTATTTTCTTCTGTTTGAAAAGGATTCATTTATTATGCCCTTTTCAGCTTCTCAACAGTCTTTCCACTCCATCTTATTTCAACTTGATTGCTAAATCTCCTACCTATCTTGCCCCATGAAATACCCTGTATCCTGATTTAATTCCTCAGCTCATGCTGTCCTTTTGTCCCATACATCCCTGAAATTTCACTTAGTTATTACAATCCCTTTTCCCATTTATATATCTAGCCTGAAATTTCAGTTAGTTATTGTTTTATTGAATATCTATTCTACGGAGAGAGCCCTCTCCTGTCCTTGTAGGGCTAGCTACAAGGCTGATCATGGTTTAGTTGTTACCTTGATTTGCCTTTTTCAGCCTGAGGTTCAGATTGGGTGCTAACATCTCTGGCGACCATACTGGGGACTACAAAAATTTTGCATAGAAGATTCATCACCCCGGTCATATTTTTCTTGTGGAGTCTCGATGATGAAATTTCAGAGTTTTCTAGGCTGATATAAATATTGTACAGTAGTATTTTGACCACACTGGCTTCAAGAAGATATACAAGGGCTAATCTTGATCCAAATCCTCCACCTGTGTTTGAAAATCCAAATCTTATCCCAAGAATAGTCAGAAGACAGGAGGGATCACTAAGTCCTACACCTATTTTCAAGTCCCATACTTGGCCCAATGAGTGGTTTTTTGTAGAAGAGCTTTCCTTTTACAAGAGTTTTGAGCTCTCTTTGTTTAGAAATAAGTCCGAAACTGCACTTGTAGACATGGTTTTAGATCCGGAGTTTCTTGTAGATATTGAAGTTCAGAGAGAAAATTCTTCCATTTATGACTATGTTTTGAATTCTCCTCAGTCCATCACTGAAATTTATATTCCTGAGCCTTTAGAATCATCAGGGCCAGCATTCCATCCCCCTGATTCATCAGCATCCCCTTCAGTCAACTCCCAGTTATCATCTCCTCCATCAACACCTCCCCCAAATCCTGTAAATCCTGTTGTAAATCCACCCGGAGTCATGGCTGCCCGGTATGCACCTTTGGTTTTACCTCAGGTTCTCAATGATATGCCTGTGGACTATTAGAGTAAAATTACTATCTTTGATGCCACTCAGGGCATTACAGCCCAACAGCATGTTGATAAGATGAATGAATTTTTTGACTTGCATGAAGTAGAAGAAGAGGATGTAACCACTAGGTTGTTTGTTCAAAGCTTCGGAGGCGAAGTTAGAAAGCGGTTCAAAGCCTTACCAGCAGGCTCTATTCACACTTTACGGGAGTTACACACATAGTTCTTAGACCAGTGGGAGGTGAAAAGGAACCCACACCAAATTCTGTCTGAATATGAGAATATGAAAATAAATGTGAGTGAAACTGTGCAAGACTATTGTTTAAGATTCAATGTTGCATACAATGCTATTCCGGCTAACCTCAAACCTCCCGTGGATTCAGCTATGCTGAAGTTTCCGGATGGTTTTGATGCTGATATGGCATATCAACTGCGTGAAAGAGATCCATCGTCACTTGAAGAAATGAAAAAGATAGCAGTAAGCGTTGAAGCTAATCTGCTGGCTAGAAGAGCTCGAGCCAGAGCTGAAAAGAAAGTTGTGGTGAAAGAGGAAGCCTCCACTTCGGACAGCAAGATGGACACTCTAATTCGTATAATGGAAAAGATGGTTGAGCGATTGACGATTTATGACAGACCTGAAACTCAAATAAGAAATCCAAATTTTAGAGGACAACAGCAACCGCAATTCAGGATTAGACAGAGAGAACAGAGGGCGCAGGACCAAGCGGCACCACAGCAGTAGATTAAAATGCCTTTGCAGCAGAACTACGTGCAAGGGATTGAATCAGACGACGATGGCCCTTTGTTTGAAACCAATCATTTTTTTCACAGCTAATGGTGCACCCATCTTCCTCACAGAAGACGAAGAATACACAGTGACGACTCCAGACATTCAAGGGGACGAAAATTTCATTTTGGCCAATGACGTGGTGTTAGAAGAAGAATCTGACGACTACCAGAGAGGGTATATGAATGCTCTATCAGCCTAGCAAAGGCAGTATTCTCTGAGGAACAGAAACGTCGCAATCAGCCCCATTCAAAAAAGAAAAGAAATCCAAATGAAGAACGAGGCACAGAAGAAAGGAAAAGAGGCGGCCAATCCTTCATCCAGCAAACAACCGCAGTTACTAATATAGCTGAGAACGCTGCAAAAGAGAAAATCCAGCAGAACACAGCGAAAGAGCAAATAGAGAAGAAAGACCCTCCTACTAAAGAGGTAGAAAAAGCTCCCTTCTTTAATTTAGAAAGTGAAATTTCCAAGTTGAAAGTGTCTGTGCCTTTGACCGAGTTGGTAAAGAATAGTGTATATAAAAGTCAGGTATCTAAAGTCTTGCAAATAGACCCTCTTTCTGATACGGTTAATGTGGAAGATGACTACCCTGAACTAATTTTTGGTCCAGCCACAGAATAATCTGAAGAAAATGAAGTCCCTCCCTTTTACCTAAGTCTTAGGTTGCATGAGTTTGTCTTGCATAACACCATGTTGGACTTCGGGGCCTCACATAATTTGATGCCAAAAGCTGTCATGGAGAAGTTAGGCCTTGATGTTACTAGAAAATACCATGATTTGTATTCTTTTGACTCAAGTAGGGTCCATTGTATTGGTCTCATCAAAGATTTAGTAGTGTCTTTAGATCAAATCCCAACCAAAAATGTCTTGATGGACGTGGTCGTCGCTGATGTCCCTCCACGGTTTGGAATGCTTCTATCTAGGTCTTGGGGTGCAAAACTTAAGGGGACCATACAGCTCGATTTCTCCTATGCCACAATCCCTGTATTCGGTCAGTTGAGAAAATTATATAGGGAAAAGAACATGAAATATATGATTACTAGCAAAGACAGGCCAGCAAACCATCCCATCAATGCAGTCCACATAGATTTAGAGTCTTTTGTCTTATATTCAGATGGTGGTTTAAGTGATGAGGATGTTCAGTTGGTACAAGTGGAGGAGATACCTGAGATTTTAGAAAATTTCAGAGAGGTCCTCAAACAGGAAAAGGACAAAGCAGCAAGTACTTCTGAGTCTCCTGCCTGCCAGCAGCAAAAAGACAGCAAAAAGCCAAAAATCAGCCAGGGTGAAAAGAAGGAAGAAACTAAATTTCAGCATCTACAAGATGAAGAAGAAGGCCTGTGGGGTATGGATTTTTATGGAGCTGTTAGTAAGGATGGAGCAGGTATCGGAATATGGATTCGTAGCCCAGTTTACCAGCCTGAAAAGGTCCCTAGTAACATTAGAGTATGTGCTTATAAGTTGGCTTTTGAATGCTCTAACAATGAGGCAGAGTATGAAGCTCTGATTACAGGCCTCAAAATCTTGAAAAAGTTGAAAGAAAAACAGATTTCTGTGTATGGTGACTCTGAGTTAATAATAAAACAGGTGAAGGGAGAATACCAAGCTAAACATCCAAGACTGAGGGCATACAGAAACACAGTTCTAGACATTCTGAAGACATTCCCAGAGTACACTTTGACAGCAGTGCCTAGGATGCAGAATCTTATTGCTGATTCTCTTGCCACTACTGCAAGTAACCTGAAGATTCTGATGAACTCCAGCAAAAAGTTCGAGATCCATGTCAAACATAGGCCTGTTTTTCCGGAAAATTTAAGGTATTAGCAAGTATTTTGGGATGATAATGAAATCAATGCATTTTTACAGGGTGATGGAAAATTCAAGGACACTCCCATAGAAGGTGAGTATGTGGTTGATGACCAAGAATTAGAAACAAACCAGATGGACATATTGCAGCTAAAAGATAATGTAATACCTAGAGGTCTTATACCTCTAGAGGAGCTGTTTGATCAAGACGATGTTGCAAAGAAGGCAAGCTTGGTGCCCACGGAGAAAGGAGTTGAAGATGTGAATCTTGGAACACCTAATCTGCCCAAGTTCGTGAAATTGTCAAAGACATTGTCCCCCGAAGCGAAGGAGAAGTATGTGAAGTTGCTTTCTGAATTTTCTGATGTATTTGCATGGGATTATTCAGATTTGAAAGTGTATGATAAGAACATAATCCAGCATACTATTCCTATCAAGCCAGATCAAAAGCCATTCAGACAGAAGTTGAGGAGAATCAATCCAAAGCTGCTTCCATCCATCGAGAAAGAAGTAAACAGATTGTACAAAGCTGGTATTATAGTCCCCATTAGATTCTCTGACTGGATTTCAAATTTGGTCCCTGTACGTAAGAAGATTGGAAAAATAAGATTGTGTATTGATTTTCGAAACTTGAATAAGGCTTCCTTAAAGGATAATTATCCACTTCCGAAAATGGACCATATTCTGCAGAGAGTAGTTGGAGCATCCAGGATGTCACTACTTGATGGCTACTCAGGCTATAACCAAATCTTGGTGCATGAGAAGGACCAAGATAAAACTACCTTCACAACACCCTGGGTAACCTTCCAGTACGCCAAAATTCCTTTTGGACTGAAAAATGCAGGAGCTACTTTCCAGCGTGCAATGGACATTGCTTTTGCCAACGAAAAAGATGTTTTTCTGGTCATTTATTTGGATGATTTGACAGTGTTTTCAGGATCAGATGATGAGCATTTGCACCATTTGAGAGTTGTTTTTAAGCGATCCAGGAAGTTCGGAATTTCTCTCAATCCCAAGAAATGTCTCTTTTCCATGGATGAAGGCAAGTTGTTGGAGCATATCATCTCTAAATATGGTATCCGAATTGATCCCTCTAGAGTGGAGGCAATTCAGCATATAGATCTTCCACGAAACAAGAAGGAGATTCAGCCTTTTAATGGTAAGATGACTTTCTGCGCCGATTTATACCCAATCTGGCTGAACATCTGAGGGAAATGACTAATATGTTGAAAAAAGACAGCACTGTTAAATGGAGTGAGGAGGCTATCAAATCATTCAATCTGGTAAAGTATGCTTTGTCCAATGCCCCAGTTTTGATCAGTCCCGACTACACTCAAGATTTTATCATATTTTCATTTACATCTGAGCATACTTTGGCCAATGTTTTAATGCAAAAGAGGGATGAAAGCGAAAATCCAATTGCCTTTTTCAGTAGAACTATCAGAGATGCTGCTTTAAAATATAATATTATTGAAAAACATGCATTGGCTCTTATCAAAGCATTGAAGGATGTCAGGGTCTATATTCTGCATTCACATACTATAGCATATGTCTCTAACGCAGCAGTCAAAGATGTGTCGATGCAAACTGATCCAGAAGGTCAGAGAGGTAAGTGGATAGCAGCCATGTTGGAGTACGATTTGGAGATCAAGCCCACGAAGTTCATCAAAGGCCAAGGCTTGGCGAAATTGATGGCCCAATCAAATCTGCGTGCTTTAGATATAAACCTTATAACAGCAGTGGCAGAAGATGAAGATGAAGGTTTGCTGGTTCCAATTTCAGATATTTTTCTGCAGTCCCCATGGTATTCAAACATTGTCTATGTCCTTCAGCATTTGTCATCTCCTACCGGCATGTCTAAGAGTAAGGGTAGATCTCTGAAGCTAAAATCTGCAAAATACTGCATTTTAGACAGCACTCTGTATTGGAAAGATCCAGGAGGCATTCTGCTCAATTGTTTGGTTGAATAAGAGGCGCAGAAGGTAATGCACGATTTTCATAAAGGCGACTGTGGTGGTCACTTGTTCTGGAAGACCACGGCTAACAAAGTATTGAGAGCAGGATATTATTGGCCCACATTATTTTCTGATTTATATAAGACAGTGATGAAATTTCATGAATGCCAGATCTTCCAAGGGAAGAAGAAATTGCTTCCACTCCCTTTGAAACCAGTTTTAGTGAACGCACCTTTTCAGTAGTGGGGGCTCGATTTCATAGGAGAGATTCATCCCGCGTCCTCAGCACAACATCGATGGATATTGACAGGGATAGATTACTTTACGAAATGGATCGAGGCCGTCCCAGCCAGGCAAGCAACAAACACGGTAATCATTCAATTCTTGGAATCGAATATTTTATCTCGCTTTGGCTGCCCATGCAAAATCGTAACAGACAACGCAGCAGCGTTCAAATCAAAGAAAATGATCGATTTCTGTGACAAATACAACATCGCGCTGGGCCATTCGATAGCGCATTATCCACAAGGCAACGGCCTGGCAGAGTCATCTAACAAATCACTGGTAAATATAATCAAGAAAATGTCGGAGGAAAACAAAAGAAACTGGCACCGAAAGCTCATCAACGCACTGTGGGCAGACAGAGTTAGCAGTAAAAGATCAATAGGTATGTCACCATTTGAGCTGGTTTATGGTACTGACGCTGTATTTCCTACATCCCTTACAGTCCCAGTTGTGAGATTACTGCAAGAAGTTGGCAGCGAGGACAACGACGATCAGCGAAGAATCAATCAAATGATCCACCTTCAGCAAACAACAGAGGAAGTGTCACAGAACGTTATTCAGTTGCAGGAGAAGATTAAAAAGATCTATGACAGAAAGACAAAAGCAGAAAAGTTTCAGCTGGATGATATAGTGTTGAAATGGGATGCCAGAAATGAAGACAAAGGGAAGCACGATAAGTTCGACAATCTGTGGAAATGACCATACAGGATTTCAACATACAGAGGACAGAATGCTTTCTTGCTTTCAAAAATGGACGGCCAAGATTGCCCTGGAGGAGCAGTAAATGGTAGGCTTTTGAAGCACTACCATTGTTGAAAACAAGGGATCAGAATCTATGTCATCATCATTGTATATACCATGTTATGTTTATCAGAGTTCAGAGTACACAGTCATTGAAGTTTGGGGCCCGAGGTGAAGGCTATAAAACTTGAATGTTATATGTATGGTTTGGTTGTATTTTAGTTTTTCAGTCTTAATCTTGAGTCAATGTCAATCTGCATTGTGTCAGTTCCTTTCTCAATATTTTTGTCTCCATGCCCAGTGGATAAAGCTACTTGGTCTATGGTGTTCTTGGCACCTCCTACGGAGCTACCATCCCCATTGGAGCCAATGTTAGTGTCAGTTTAGTCATACTGCCATCAGTGATCAAAACTGCTCTTTTGCACTAGCATATTAAGTGTCTCATACCGAATAAATTTCACCATCCCCCTAGGTCATGGATTCATTGATGGTAGTAATTCTTCATCAGTTTTCCCTCATGTGAAACTTGTTGATTTTCCTCTCTATGATCTTCATTCGTTATTCACTTTCATTCTTAAAATCATATCAATAGGCCATAGGATGGGTCTCATTAGTTTCTAGGGTCTCACCATGGTTAAATTAATGATTCAAGTGTCAATAAATATCAGCAAGGTCATGAGGAAGTCAATAAACTCAAAATCACAGGACCAGGACAATCAAAGAAGACAGTTTATTCATCTTGATGAAATTTTCACCTCAAAACTATGTTTTGAGGTGAAAACATAATACTTTGCCTTTCAACCACAATTCAGAAAGCTCTTATCTCCACAAAGTGATTTCCCTGCCTTTCAGAGAAGTTTTCTGCAGCATGTTCAACGCCAGATCATCTTCAAAGCAGATCCATCAGAAAGAGCCCGGAAAGAGCCTTACAACGGTATACTACACTCTCAAAACTGACTTCTGGGTTGAATTCTATGCTTAAGTGAAGTAAAGGTCCCTATTTCCCCATATATCCCCTACTTCCTCATTTTTTCCCTTTTAAACTTTGTATTATTAAAGTTTAATATTCCTTTATAATTCCCTTTTTCCCTTTTCTGATGGCAAAAAATCGCATTATCACATTAAAACCACTTCCCCTCCATTTCCCGTAGAACTTTATAATAAAAGAGCTTTATGTTATAAATTCTCGCCCATTCCCAACCACTTCCCCACCATGCATTTCAATAAAACCTTATTATAAAGTTATATTATATATAACTCGCCGCAAATGCACCCCGATCACCCGTCGCAAATGTCAAATATGCGATGCGATCGGATCATCGCAAGTCCTTCCCCCGATCCTCCGATCGCATCTCCCTCCGATCAACCAATCGCAATGATCTCCCGATCACACTACCCCTTCGATCTCCCGATCCACATCTAACCGTCGATTGCTCCCCGCCGATCGGACGGTCCACAACTCATCGGGCCTTTCCAATCGGCGATATTAAATTGTTCCCCCGATATCGCCCATCTCCAATATTGTGATTGCGATTAAACCCCTTGGGCCCACCATAATACTTCCGCCCAATTCACATATAAAAAGGCCCAGCCCTTTGTTAATCTGAAACTTTGGTTATATTCGTATATTACAAAGGCCTTCCTCCCCATCGCATCGCATATCTGTAATATGTCACTCCGCCATGCCCCCCGCTCCGATTCCGATTGCGATTATAATACAGATCCCGCCTCCTTTTCCTCCTCTGTCCCATTTAAAATATGGTCTCCCTTCACAAAGCATGTATTCTTATTACGTTCTATTTCCGCATTATTTTATTAAAAAGTCAGGCAAAAAGAAATAATGGAAAGCGGAACGTCAGAGGCCAAAGAAAAAGAAATGTAACAGTCACATCTTCAGCAAAGATTCTAAAGGATCCACGCTACAGGTTTTGCCTCCACATTGGATATCCGAAAATTTCAAAGAGAATAATGTAACGCAGCTCTTCCTCTACGAAGAGATTATGAGCTCTTGGTTTTCCATCTTCAATTATGATTCCTCCTCTTCCCATCGGTCTATATTCCCACAAAATTATGTCTATTTATTGTAAATTCTAATCATTTGTAGAGGTCTAAAAGTCTGAGGTCTGAAAACTCAGAAGTAAGGGAATAGTGTGGCAGTGAGCTCGGCGCTCCGTTGTACAGTTTGGCAGGGAATTAATAAAGTGATGCAGCTCTTATTTGTGGGATTCATGTGGTATGAGTTTTAGCATATGTCTCTCCTTTATGTTTCATATGTATTTTGTTATGTTTCACAATTCATTCATAAACATTTTCAGTTGAATGATTTCAAGTCAGAAAGGTAGAATCCATTCTTATATGCTCTACCTTGGGGAATCATTCATACTCTGTGTATTTTCTTCTGTTTGAAAAGGATTCATTTATTATGCCCTTTTCAGCTTCTCAACAGTCTTTCCACTCCATCTTATTTCAACTTGATTGCTAAATATCCTACCTATCTTGCCCCATGAAATACCCTATATCCTGATTTAATTTCTCAACTCATGCTGTCCTTTTGTCCCATACATCCCTGAAATTTCAGTCAGTTATTAAAATCCCTTTTCCCATTTATATATCTAGCCTAAAATCAGTTCATTATTGTTTTATTGAATATCTATTCTACAGAGAGAGCCCTCTCCTGTCCTTGTAGGGCTAGCTACAAGGCTGAGCGTGGTTTAGTTGTTACCCTGATTTTCCTTTTTCAGCCTGAGGTTCAGATTGGGTGCTAACAGACCATTAATCGGACTTTGGAATAATGAGATGTACACGACATATAACCCAAGGTTTAATTAAAATATGCCACCATTGTGATATAAATTACTACTAAGGTTTGGACCTTCGGTTTAATAGCATGCATATATATATATATATATATATATATATATATGCCACCACATAAATATTAAACCTGAACCTTAGCATAAAATTTAATCCAACCACCATAATACAAAATGAAAATCAAACCTCACCTTAGAGAGGGTGTCTGCCAGAGGGAACACGTGGCAGTCCTTGGTTGGGTTGTCCTCCCACATAAAAAAATTCAAATTCAACCTTACGAGTAGATCCTTAAAAAAATTCACTTTCAAACCAAACTAGTGAATCCAATTATGACACTTGTCACAATGCCACTGGGCATAAACTGAAGAATATTCCTTGCATGCTGTCTGGGCTGCCATGTCATCAACATGTCACTATTCTGGAAATTTAAAAAAAAAAAAAATTCATGTTCTGAACAATGGTTAGCGGGCTATAAATTCTTCATCTGAAGTCGGTTTTCAATGAAACGAGTTGCGTTAGATTCCTGGGGACAGTCTAGTTGCTGTCGTTCAATTTCCAATCAATTTTGAGAACTTTCATTTTTTAGCTAAAATACTAAGCCTCTAATCATTCCTCCCCACTAGAAGCCTTTTGGACCCCAAAATATCTTGTACTATTGATCATGTGGATGAGGGTATTGTTCCCTCACCCTTCCAGTCTCTATCATGTGAAATTTTCCCAAATTCATTATTTGGAGCTTTTCACAAAAAGTCAACTTTTTCCTTAATTCTTGCGACCTTCTCTTGCTATCATTGACACCGTCATGCTGCAATATTTATGAATTTGCAGAGTAGCAAGCTATTCTTGCAGAAACCATCTTGTTCCTACCTTGGTCATTAATCAAAGGAAACTTAAAAACTGTCTCACCTTGCACACTGTCACCATGGCGATTCTTAGCTAATATCGCTTTGTACTTGCATAAACTCTTAACCAAGTATCTTCACCATTGCGATCTACCTTTTGGAAACCATAAACAATAATTTGTGGAACCGATGCCTTCTTTGCCAAGTTTCTTTGTCGCTTTCTCTTTGACCTTTGTACTCTCTTTCACCAGCATCTTGTTTCCAACACTGCTCAACACTGATGTTGACTGCTGCAATTCTGTCACATCTTGTTCACCTCCTTTCAAAGGAAATCTGTTAGAATCCTAAAACATCTCATTACAAGCATAATCATTTTTTTGAAAATTTTGATTCAAAACATCTCTTCGTTTGATCATCAACAATGTCAAATTCTGACTTTCATTCAATATATCTTCATTTCCCCTGCATGTATAAGAGACAAACATGTCTTCTTCTTATGCGCTCTAACTATGTACTCAATACCATCTTTAAACAAGTGATACTTATTCTCATGATGATGAAATACTGCTTTCCTATCATACATATAAGGACTTACCAATACAATACCTGATATCTCAAGTGGCACTACATCAAGTTCAACTTCATCAATAAAGTTTGAATTGATGGTGAATCTTAGTAAGAACGTCCTTGTAACCTACAAGTTTTCATTCTTGCATATCCAACCCAAAGGATATGGTCTTGGATGTCTAATAGTTTCAAGGCCTAGCTGCTTAACCAATTCTTCGGAAATCAAGTTAGCTTGTGACCCACTATAAAAAAGTGTATCAATCTTGGTATGTTTAGAGACAACTCTAATATGGAAAAGTTATATTCTTGTATCTTCATCATGAGTAACATTTGAACAATTTGAAGAACTAGTGCTTGAAATATGTTTACCTTTCAAACCCATGGTTATAATCTTTGTCTCATCTCTTGAATCTGACCTTAAGTCATGTTCAACTATAGCAACAATTTTCCCCTTCTCTTTGGCTTTCAATTTGTTTGGCTTCAACTCTGGATGAAGTTGCAAACAATGGTCTTCATCATTGCCAGTCTTTGAATAATTTTTGCATGTGAGTTTTCCTTTCTCTCTTTTTACAGAGCTATTTCTTTTTCCTATTCCATAACAATTTCCCTTTCCTTTACCCTCACTTTCACTTTTCTCATCTATATTTTGTTTCCCTCTTGCCTCTAAGTGTGTGGCTTGAACACAAACTTCATCTGTGTTTGTGGGATTAAATATGACAATAGTGTGCCTAAGGTAACTGTGCAAACCCCCAACATACTTTAACAAAGTTTCTTGAGAATATAAATTAATACCCAAAATAAGAGCTCTTCTCCTAAACTCATGAGTATAATCTTGCACACTTTTCCCTTTCAACTGTCTAAAATTTTTCCAATCCATAATTGCCTTTTGCATGTAACCTAAGGGATATAATTTTCTTTTAATGGCAGCAATAAAACTTGACCAAGACATAGAGATATTATCGTAGTTTTTAATCTCTTCTTGAGTCTTTGTTTCCCACCATACAAGTGCAGATCCTTCCATCCTCAAAGAAGCTAATTGAATATTTATGCCATCTTCATGAAGGTTATGAACCCTGTAGTACACCTCCATTAGACGTATCCAATTATCCAATATTTCTACATTTACCTCGTCATTATACATTAGAAGGTCAAATTTGACATCTAGTTTGAGTAAGGGTGTCTTTCCTTTTGTTGCCTTTGAGTGAGTGTAATTGGTTTTTGTAGTGGAAGTGAAAGATGATGTTGATGGAGATGATGAGGATGATGAAGATGGTGAATATGGAGGTGGCTTTCCTCCACTACCCTTTCAACTCTTCTCTTCATCCTTCTTATCATCTGGAGTTCCTTCTCCGTGTGGAGACTTAGAACCTTCTCCTGCCATCCCAGCAGTAAATGCAGCAAACATAATTTTAACCATCCTCTTTATGTCATTGAAGTCTCTCTTGACATTTTCCTCTTTTTAATGTCCTTGAGTCTCTCCAACACTTGACATGATGTCTATGGATTCAAGCTCAACTTCTGATGCGTGTACCTCTTCAATCAACTCAGCTTCTTGTGCAATTTGTACCTCTTCAATCTTAGCTTCTTGAAATAAAACTTGAGGCGTTTCAAGTGTAGCTATGAGTGGAACTTTGGGTGAAGATGGTTCTCTTGTAGCTCTCCTTCTTCTGGTCCTAATCTCAGGACTTGCAACCAAAAATTTCCCTTCACCTCTATGCAACTTTAACCTTGTCAACATCACAAATTTGCAACCATTAAACTTGCACAAAAGTCAAGCAACTATCAAGAAAATAACCTTTCCTTTCAACCAGAGCTCTAATACCAACTTGATCTGATTATGAATGTTATTTTGTTGTGCTAATTTCAACCTCAGATTTAAAATTAATTGATTAATCGTATGCTTGATGTACATATGTTTCCTTGTTGCTTATGTGTGTCAAACGTGTAATTTAACTGAGTTTTTTATGAGTGAATTCAAGAGCATAAAGTATGAAATTAAAATTTTGAATAGCAGCAACATAAAGAACAACAAACCATCACAATTGATCCATCATAACAGATTTTTGATGAAGGAGTTCACCCCTCCTGGGCTACATCTCCTTGGTCCAGCTTCCATGGCTTGGGCCTCTGTATTAGCTCAATAGTGCTCAAATTTTTATTTACATGCATCAAATTCTCTTGAAACATACTCCAATGAGTTCAAAATGTCGAAATCTATCAGAAATGACTATTCATTTACTCAATTTGGCCTGCAGCTTCTTTAGGAATGGCCTTCCTTCATGGTGGCCCTAGGCTTCAAAATTATTCAAAGTGACAAAAACACCTGTATAATTACTCATCTTCCTCTGCAACCTATTCCAATGTGTTCAGATCATGCCAATCTACTAGGAATGACTCTTCCTGAGCCAAAATTGGTCGAAAATTGCTCAAGATATGGTTCATTTAATTTTCCCCTAGATTCCTCCTCCAAATCTGGAGAAGACTCTAGTTAACCCCACCAAAATAGTAGGTCCTCCCAAAATGGGGGCACCTCTGAATCTGCCGCTAACTTAACTCTGAGTTTAATTAGGACTAAACTCGGTTAATGGTGTGATAAGCATTGCAATTAATATTAAACCCTGCCATTAACTAAATCCGCGCCTATGGTTTTTATAGGAGAGGCCATATGGGAGGAGGGTTGGCCCGCAGGGCTGGCCCCCTCCAAACTTCCACTGCTCGGTCTAATTGAATTGAAATATATGTCGAATGCATGGTTTATTAAGAACCATGGGTGTAGCCCGTTGGCAAGGGAAAAGAGTGGTATGGAGGAGGTCGTGGGGTCGAGCCTCGATCTCACCCCTTTATACATGTTTTTGCCAACGATAAAAAGTGTGCCAACATACCTTTGGATTATAAATATATATTCGCCACCGGTTATAATATGTGCTCCAAACCTTAGCCACCAGTTAAATTTGCGGACTTTGACTTAAATAATATAAACTTCGGAATAATTAAAATTCGGACCACTAATCAGGCTTTGGAATAATGAGATGTAGTCGACTTATAACCCAAGGTTTAATTAAAATATGCCACCATTGCGATATAAATGCCCACTAAGGTTTGGACTTTAGTTTTAATAGCATATATATATATGCCACCACATAAATATTAAACTTGAACCTTAGCATAAAATTTAATCCAACCGCCATGATACAAAATGAAATTCGAACCTGAACTTGAAGAGGATGTCCACCAGAGGGGACACATGGCAGTCCCTGGTTGGGTTGCCCTCCCACATAAAAAAAAAAAAAAAAAAAATCGAATTCAACCTTAGGAGCAGATCCAATTGTGACACTTGTCACAGTGCCACTGGGCATAAATTGAAGAATATTCCATGAATGTTGACTAGGCTGCCATGTCATCAACATGTCACTATTCTGCAATTTTTTAAAAAAATTGCATGTTCTGAACGGTGGTCAGCAGGCTATAACTTCTTCATCCGAAGTCGGTTTTCGATGAAACGAGTTGTGTTGGATTCCTGGTGACGGGCCAATCAATTTTGTTTAGTTTCCAATCAATTGTTAGCACTTTCATTTTTGAGTTAAAATATTGAGCCTTTGATCATTCCATGCCTACACTACAATGCAAATCCCTTGCTATTGAGGTTAATGAAAGTCGAAAAATTTGGTGGTTGAGACTTCTTTGGAGCTTCAAATGCCCATCCAAGTAAAAAATATTCATGTGGTTATTGTTAAACAATAAATCCTTAACATGGGGCATCCTTCAAAAAAGAAGTGATGAGAGATCAAGCTGGTGTTATCTCTACAAAGCTAAATCTAACACCAACTCTCACTTTAGTATGAACTATGCTATACTCTAGAATTATGGCAGTAATCATATCACTTTACTATAATTCTATCACTTTACTAGTTTGCAAAATGCTTGGAAGGGGAATTTTATTGAAGAAGCTCTTAGGAACTAGTGTATGAATAATGACACAAAGAGGTATATAACTCTCTCTCTAAACATAGCTTGGGAAATATTTGGGCTCGAAAATCTAAGGACTTTGAAGATAAGGATACCATGCCATTGAAATGTGTTATCGATAGTTTGAACATCCTCTTTTCCTTTACTCAATATAATTTATGAAGCATCTCAAAACACTCCCTTCAAGTAAAAATAAGATTTATCAAGGATTTTATTCATGGATCCTCCTTTAAATACACGACTAAGTAAAAATAAGATTTATCATGGATTTTATTCATGGATCCTCCTTTAAATACACGACTAAGGGAATTTTTCATCCCTCTCCTAGTCACAAGATCTCTTAAGATGATGGATTGGGTAATAAAAGAAACAACTTTTATGAACTTGTGCCTTTAAAAATAGTCTTAATGCCAACTTAGGAAAATGGAATTTCTCAAATCCAAACTTATGGGGACTCTTTGCTTGTGATTAAATAAGATGAAGTGAGAATATAATTTGCACAAATTCGCAATGAAAACTCTTTTTTCATGACATCTTGTTCCTAAAATCAACCTTTTTCTCACATCTCTTTTCACATGTTTACATCGATATGAACTTTGAAGTAGATAGGCTATCCAAGGATGGAGTGGCATTGGAAAATGAGATTAAAAAAATCATCAATATCACTCATACACATTCCTTTGAATATATTCATAGTCCTAGGTTCTAAGTTTTTTTTTCTTACTTTAAAGCTCTGTGAATACTTTCTCTATGAAAAGGAAGGTTGAGTACCTATAGGAAGACTAGTTGAACTTTTTCAAATTTTAACAAGAATTATATAAAAAAATTCATTAGTTTATACTAATTTAAGATTTCTTTTATGCCAAAATACTTTGAAATTACAAGTGATAATTTTTTTTTCTACTAAACTTACACAATTATAAAAAATAAAAATAAAAACTTAAAAGTTATCCACATCTATAAGTATAATTTTTTTTTTATAAAAAAATTACTATATATATATATATATATATATATATATATTAGATTCTAAATAACAAAAAAGAATTGTTCACTACAAAACAATGTCATCTCACAGTATGAAGCTAAATGATATAACGACCTTGAAGAAGCTAACATATTGTATGCTTATTGTTATGTTAGTGTGGTTGACCTAACATAATTTATGCTTATTGTTAATGAAATTACAAAAAAAAATAAGGCATCTTTAGACAAATCTAATATTTAATTAAATAAATAATATACAAGAATATAATGATCTAATCTTGTGGTAAATGAACAATTTTTAGTCCTTGTTGCTTGTGGTATACGACTATAGTAATTGAAATTGATGTAGTTTATTAGTTCCTAAACGTAAATCGAAATACTTTAAAACTTATAAATTATGTTTTGTTATATATTACGTTCCACCACATTTTTTCGACTAATCAAGTATATGAATTTTTTTTATTGACTAATTAGTGCAATTTTCATCTTATTTGGCCTCATACCGAGGCAAGTATGAGGCCAAATTTACGATAAGTATGAAAAACCATGAAATTTTCACGTTTAGAGGAACTAATGTTAACATTAATTCTAAACACTAAATGCTAAAGTGTTTGAAATTTTTCACGTTCAGAGGAACTAATGTTAACATTAATTCTAAATGTTAAATGCTAAATGCTAACGTGTTCGAAAACTATGGCTCTCAAAATAACATTAGATCAAAAATAAAAAACACATTGTCCACTGCTTATGCCTGTCACTTCTTCTATTATTTTTGTCTACTACTTACGCCTGTCACTTCTTCTATTATTTTGTCTACTATGCCTATCACCGCTTATGTTATTATAGGTGCCATACACTGTAACAATTGTCATCGCGCTCGCCATCACACTGTCATTGTTGTCCCTGAGGCCTCTATCCCTGTGCCAGAAGCATGGGATGGTTGTAGAACTGGCTTCCTTTCGTGGCTTTCTTCCCTGGGAAAATAGAACTAATGCTAATAAATGTAGTTGAAGGAGTTGTAATCATAGAGCTTAGAGTTGGAGTGTTCCTACTATAAATTCATACCAAATGCATACCTTCAAATGGTTCTGCAAGGCGCCACTACTTATGATCAAAGCTCTAAACCTATATCTGCGGAACAAATTCCAGTGAATTTTCAACAGAGCAGTATCCTCACCTACTTACGATCAAAGCTCTGCACCTATCTTTGCGGAACAAACTCCAGTGATTTTTCAAAAAAGCAGCATCCTTTTAATTATGTTAAGTAGTATCCTTTTAATTATGTTTGCTAGCTAAGATGCTACCCATATTTGTTCAAAGTGTTCTATTTAATACAAATCACTAGTTTATCAAAGGTTTACATTTTCACATAATTTGTCGAGAATTTTTTTTACAAAATGTTTTATCCAATACAAATCACCACCGAAGTTCTACACAGTGAAAAAATTAAATGTGCAACTTCAATAAAGGGCCCTACATAATAAGTAGTCTTTCATAGTTGTTCCTTTGTTTGCTCGAAATTACGTATGTAAAGAAAAAACTTTGAATCTATAAATAAAAGAGAGCATTGGAGTGCCCAGTAGTGAAGCACGGAGTGGTCAAAGAAAAAAATCTTATGAGATACATGTTTGAAGAAAGAGAACCTCATTTATCTGGGATCGTAGGCATAATATTTGATTTAAGACATTTCTGGGCAGGTAATTCCATCAATCTATCCAGTTCTCCCTCTAGTCATTCATTCCAACATTCCAGTTCCACCATCCTAACCATTTTGGGTCTATACAAAGATCCAAGTAGCATGGATTGAAATCATTCCTACATGTATGAGTCACCACATGTAATTGTTTACATATTAAATGGTCAAAAAACATATCTCTGGATTTATGGATGCCTCTCTTTTGGCTAATTGGGTCATTTTATTGCCTCAGGTGGAAATAATGTTACTAATCAAAGGCAATGACAGTCAACTGAATAATGAAAATAAAAATCTATGTACAAAAAATTAATCATAAATATATACATTGGGCAACATACCTCTTACATTGACGGTACGTCCTTCCATCTCCTTTGCACATGATCTCCTACAAAAATCAACATAAAATAAATCTAGTTTACAGGTTCAAGGCTCAAGCCAACCTTAAAACAAATAACCTGTTTCAAATGGTAATCTTCATTTCAAACCTCAACAAGAAATAAATTAATGTCTAAAGAAAATTGAGACTCAAGCTTACCAATTTTTAAAAATGGCACACTATGAGAATCATAATCTGTGAGCAGGCGCCCTTATATATAATCTACAATACAAACTGCAAAATCCATACATAAATCAAATATAATGCCAAAATACATTCTGGAATCAAAATATCCCCTGCACTTGAATGGAAAAACTGAATGATACACTTGATTTCTGTAACATACGCTGTTAACTTCACATGAAAATGTAAGGAGTTAAAAAATTTTATACAATGACTCATGGGTAACTATCCATTCACTATTAAATATTCCTTACTCATCATTACATAGAATGTTTACCAGTTCATAGTGTAACTTTTAGAAGAAGAATAGTAAGCTCCTTAACCATTAACAACCTCCATAACAGTACATTAACATAATACTGTATGATGTAACCTTCCACACATTTCATTATTCATGTAGTCATCACGTACTTGCCATTATGAACATCATAACAAGAAAGGAATCAACATCATCAACTTGACACAATAATCAATCACATCATTGAACACCAATATACCCTAGAAACCCCATAGGGTGAAAACCAGCAAACGTTTAATTTTATTATTAAACGCTCGTGAGGGTGATCAGCCCTCACTCAATGGCTTATAAGGGATACCATCCCTTAACCATCATTTATATAATCTTACAAGGAAATATACAAATATCTAGCTTAAAGCCATTACAATAAATATGATAGCATTTACCCACTAATCATCATATCTTCATATCTTGGTGGCATGGATGCCCTACAATGGATCATCGTACATTGGATCATCCTGCAACTCGCACTTATCTGCATGAACCATAATCATTTACCTGCCACCAAGTTAAGCATAATATTTCCTTTGTACAAGTCACCATCATTCCCTGCTAAAGATGCCTTCAACATACATTGATATCAAGATTCATAAAGTATTAATCAACCATTTCATATATCTATACTAGAGAGGCTTCTCCATCTACTCTTTTATATTCATGACATGAAAGTAAAATACCTTGACATTCTCCCTTTAACAACACATATTGCATATGTGCTAGTTATAAGTAATCACATTAACTAATGTTTCTCTTGCATAAGCACACATTCCTGCAAGACAATAGCTACATCTCCCCAGCATTTCTTTAAAATAATCTGATATATCAGTTATGATATTTGTGCATGCGATTTATATAAATTTGATCAAAATAGCTAACCCGTAAGCTATTACTTTTAGTGCATGGAATGCAAGATAACATAACAAATGTTGCTCCCATGCATGCAAATGCATATAGATTCCAAAAGAGTCTCCCCAAAGGAGTGCTTACACAACGAAGCACATAGCTTCCTTCACGAGTCTTCCCAAAGAAAATCTCAACACAAGTGAGCATGTAAACATATGTTTTCTTTTCTGTAAAACTATGCAATTAAGCATTCAAATACATGTCTTCTTTTTCAAAGATTATACTAACAATCATTTTCAATGTAGTTTAATACAACATGCTATCTTTCCCACATACAAATATGTATATTCTTTCCAATGAAAATTAATACATATATTGCATGTCTATGCAATATCTTCTTCCAAAAGGAATTAACATCATAATCATGATAATATAAAAGTAATCACACAGTTTGTTCATTTAAAAAAATATAACTGAATAGTTCCTTATCCAAGGATTTATTAAATAACTAATCTTTACCAACACCATGGTAATCTATTCATGGATTTATGAATAAGTAATATTTACAAACACCATGGTAATCTACCCATGAATTTATGAAATAATTAATCTCTACCAACACCATGGTAAACTATCCATGGATTTATTAAATAATTACTATTTACAACATGGTTAATGAATATTAATCTGGGAAATCTTCTCTTTTCTTCTTCATCGCACAAGAAGATATTTCAAGAGTTACCCTCTTTAATCTATTCAAGATATTTCAAGAGTTACCCTCTTTAATCTATTCAAGAAATTACCTTGGTCTTGTTGTCATTTCATAAACTAAATGAGTACAAAATCCCTTTTTAAAATAAAGGCATAGGCATGCATCTTCTATTTTCTTGCTTATACAATATTATGTAAATATTTTTATTAAAGAGTTACCCTCTTTAATCTAATCAAGAAAATCTCTTTTAAAAATAATGTACCATAACTAACCCTTGTTTGGGCATAAGAGCTAGATAGACCTTTTTAAAATAATAACAACGTTAACATGTAACCTTTGCAAACCCTTGCAAAGGAATTTTTTTCAATCAAGATAAATACATTCTTTCGAAAATAGTCAACAGTGAATTTGTTTCAATCAAATCCCAATAAACTAATGAAATACCATTTTCTTGGTATATGTAACTTATCTCAAGAAATATGAGAAAGATCATTAGTATTTTTTCTATTTTCTAATAATCTTTTTGCAAAAAAATATATGATATATAATCTTTATTTATATCTTTCCATTCATAAATAAAAAGATTATATAATAAAGAAATTTAGCCAAAATTACTTATCTTAGTAGTCGACTCTTATCCAGTCAACTCTTATCAAAGAAAAGGAATGGAAATGGTATCTTACTCCCCATCGAAACTCTCGCGGAGCTTTGCTCCTTCATCACCAACTCGTTCATCTGTGCGTTTTTCATTTGGTAGGGTTTTGAAACTCCATGCAGAAACTCAAGGTGGTGTTCTGCCGCAGAAAGGAAAGTGTCAAATGAGAGGGCGTCGTGGATGTAGCGTCGATCCTCCTTCCTTTAACCGTCTGATTTGAGCTAAATAACGAATACACCCAACAATGCAGGTTTCAAATGAGCCAACATTGCCGTGTGGATATGAAGCACAGTCATACTCTAGTTGTCGAGCTAAGATGTGAGCAATCCAATCTAAACCCTAAGCATCGACGATGTTAATCAAAACACCTAGTAACTGTCTAATCAACCACACGATTTCCCATAGATGGTTATCAAGAATTCGTTTCCAACGAATTCTTGAATAAAACAGTTAGATTTACCTAATGTAAAATTAATTTACTGTGAATTGATTGAAGACGTGTGTTACAATTTCCCCCTTTTTCATTTTCATGTTCAAATTAAAATTGATGTCATTATCATGCAAGAAAATCTTGAATCCGAACAATACAAGGTTGTCATGCAATACATAACCGACTCAAGAATATTATTGATTTCATTTCTTAGATAAATCTTTAAATTATTTTTGACGATTGCTTTGGTGATAGAAAGTCCCTGGATTGTTGCCTGAAGAAATTATGTGGAGTTTTTTTCTTTTTCTAGGGGCTTGCTTTTTCGGCATTCGTACCTGTCTGAACTCACAAAGAAATAAACATTAGATCCTTCGAAATTTCACGGGTCTCTACAGGTCCGTTATCCAGTTGGATAAATATGATTCGACACTAGGTTAATCATGGCACGAACTAGCTGCCTCGCGACCCCCTTGTCTAATCATAAATTTGAGAAGAAATCAATATAAAATTTAGTTAAATAAAGTTTTGGGATGATCCAAGGCCCATGCATAACGAAACAATATTATTAAAAAGTTTTGTAAATTTATATCAATCCAATTTATTAACAAATCATTACATATTCCAAATGGAGGAAAAACTTAACTTTTTATATTATTAAAAATTTATTAATAAATTATTAAATATTCTAAATAAAACAAAACTTTAAATTTTAAATTATTAACTATTAATAATATATATATATGGTGTGTTTAATTGTTCTATTTTTTTAAAAGTCAATAATATCATTTTTTATCGGATTATATTTGTTTACTCTTTTTATTATACCCGCAGCCTAACAAGTATAACGCAACACTTTTCAATGTGATTTGACATTTTTATAGTTTTTATTATTTATTTATTTTAAATTTTTAAATTTATTTTTCTTTCATACTATTGGCTAGTAATTTCAACTTCTTATTGCTCATGGATGCGCTGACGGATGTCGTGGGCTGCAAAACTCCATATAAGGTATTTCATTTTGTAAGCAAAATATACATCACTGACGTGAAAAATATACAAACAAAATATACAAACAAATAAATATCATTTAAATTCTGGTTGTATTATCTGCTTTATCTTTAACGCCTCTGTTAGCACGAACTCGGTGGTGGGAAAGACTGAGGCCATGTCAAACACTGTAACGGCGACATACAACATGCTAGATCCTCCGTGGAATATCTCTGTGAGATCTCTGCCCAACGAAGAAGTCTTCAGCTCACGCCAAACCTTCCGGTTTGAAACCACTTCACACCAACAAATCCAGCTTGGATCCTCAAAACATCCCATAATGAATTCAAGTACTGCTTTTGTTTGAATGCAATTCTAACTCATAATCTTTTTTTTCAGAAGGAAAAAAACAAACAATTTTCTATTAGATAAAAAGCTGTTTACATATTCATGCATATACCACATTTCTGATAGTAAACTCCATAGATCAAAAAAGCTGGGCCCCAAGCCCTCAAAATATATATCCAAACCCTAAGGAGACATATATTTGCACATAATATTGATAATCAAAATAAATCAGGCACACAGGCCCTTAAAAAAAAAAGCCCAAAAGGGATATCACGATAAAGCCCAAAAACAGGCATATAGCCATCCAAGGCAGGTCAACATTCACCCTAAGAAATAGGGGAAAAACACCAATCCCATAGAAAATAAATCCTACAAGAGACACATACATCCTAGAGCACCGGAAAGAAATAAACCAAGCATAGAAAGGAGACAGGGCACAGACCCTGTACCCCTAGTCCGAGGGTGACCCTGACCCACCCTCACAGCAGATGTCAGGCCGAGAAATCCATGAGGAGACTGCTACAGTGCCAAATCCATAGACCTTGATCACAACAGCGAGATATAAGGCACATAATTTGTTGCAGCAAGAAAACGACAGTAAATCAAACCCACGAGCAGCAACTGCTAAATCTCGGCAGTGACCACACCCATGAGCAGTAGGGAAATAGAAAGTTTCGGCCCACCGACAACATCTGCAAGTAAATAGCCCCAGCCCCATCGAAAACAAAGAGCCAGCTGCAGATGCAAGGGGCCTGGCTTTGAACCAGTGACACCACACCCGCGAGTAGCAACGGCATCAGCAACAAAACGCTCCAACGCCATCAAAACAGGAGATGTAAGGGGGCCACAGCGACAAGGCGGCTGCCGAACCCCCTCTCAGACGAAACCCTAAGGAAAGATACCTGCTTCCGCCCGACGCGCCAGCCGCAGATGCAAGGGACCTAGCTCCGAACCAGCGACACCACACCCGCGAGCAATAGCAAGGAAACAGAAAACGGTGGCCCACCAACGGCATCAGCAACAAAACGCTCCAGTACGATCGAAACAAGAGATATAAGGGGGCCACAGCGGCAAGGCGGTCCTTCTAACTCATAATCTTAACCCTTTATCAATTTTTTTTGTCAAATTAATTTTATTAAACACACTAATAACCTATTCAATTAGTTATAATAACTTCCAGAACAAGTCTCAAAGTCATGCCCTTCTTGATAAAAATTAATATTAAGTATTCATCTTTGGATTTCTATTCCGTGATGTCTCTTCAGTGCTTGTAGCACCTGTTGCACTGTAAGATGAATCCAGAATTTGCCATATAATTTCAATGTATGCTCGTATGCTTCACATTCTATTTTATTCTAGATATCTTAGAGAAATAATTTGAATATTTATAATAATATTTTTATATATATTTTAGATATATTAAATAATTTTATAATAATTTTATTTTGATAAATAAAAGGTTTTTAAAATTTTAACCAGTCTTATAATTTGATATTATTAAATACTTGTTGGTACAATGTATTTTTTTTTTGTGAATGTATGTCAAGTAATTTTGAAGAGTTGTCTATATTCTTCAAATTATTTAATTGTGTGTTTAGTATGAAGCTTACATAGTTTTTATTGTTTTAGTTAGCCATCTCATGTAACTTGACATTGGTTTCAAATTTATACAAAATGTTGATGATGATATTGATGAACAATAACATCAACATTCGATCCTTGTAGGGGTGTTCAATGTATAATTAAGTTGAATTGAAGCGGAGAACACTTTTGATGGAAGCAATGCTCGTAGTTTATTATACTCAATTTTTATTAAACAATTCAACGAGCAAAACAACCCTTTTGATGGGTATCTTTTTATACTGAAATTGTATTAAACAATTTTTCAAAAAAACAATTAGCTAACAACAAAAAGAGCCAACCAATAAAAACATATAATGAGAAAAAGCATTAAAAATATATAATGGGAAAAAACATGCACACCTATAGTACTTTATCTAGAGATTCTTTTACAAAATGGACCAATTTCACATTACAATAATCAATTTATCTAGTTCACTCATAGTCAATAAATTCAATCATACAATATACTAAGATTTTATAAGTAAAAGACTCCCATTATATATTTATTGTTTTTTCACTTTAATTGAGCAAGGATTAGCAATACCAAAACACTTTAAACATAGATAATGTTCACAACAAAACCTATCCATTATAAATATAACTAAATAGCATCATATATTTTAGTGCCATTTAACTTTTATTTTATATATAAAATCAAATATTATTAATTAAAATTTAACTTTAGTTATATATAAAATCAAACATTATTAATAATTAAAATTTAACATTTTATCAAATAAAATAGTATTTATTAATATTCAAATTTTATTTTATAGAAGGATTTTAGTTCTAACAATTTGTTTCATGTTCAAGTTTCTCGAAACATATTATAATTGACTTAATAAAATTACCAACTCTCCATAATTTTTTATTCTAATTTAAAAAATATTCAAATTTTATTTTTTAAATCAAATTTAATAACCATGTAAAATCTTATTAATTACTATTTGGACTTAACTATTCAATTCCCATCTTTAACAAAATGTCACAGGGGAATTGGATAATAAAAGATGAACATAAATAAATTAATAATTTAGAAATAAGTTAATTATTTTAAATTTAAGAAACATTTTATAATGTGGAAAATCTATCTTTTTAAGAATCTAATAAAAGATGAACATAAATAAATTAATAATTTAGACATAAGTTGATAATTTAAATTTAAGAAATATTTTATAATGTGGAAAAATTATCTTTTTAGAATAATTTAAAATAATAAATTATTTTAATTGAAATATTGTCTTTTTTAACTATCACTTATCAATAACATTAAAAGGAATAACTAATAATGATTATATATTACTAACTATATTTCAAAACAATATAATAAATCAAATGTTTTCTCTGGTTATTGAGAACAATTTTTAAAATGTTGAGTGCATGATTTTAGTGATGGTTTATTGTTATAATCACAATATTTTATAAAACTAACACACACACACATTCAAAATCCCACCATTTATCTACCAAATTGTAACATTTCTATATTTAAATTAAGGGGAGGTAATAGCTACTATGTGGCACTTGTTTATATAAATAACTTGTTTATATAAATAAATTTAACACTTAAAAAAATATTTTGGCCACTTGCATTGTATGATAATAATTACAATAAATCCCCATCAAATTTTAATAGAAAAATAATCAAATATATATATAATAATTAAATACTAATTATATCATTTAATAAATTCTCATTATTTAAACTTTATATAAACTTTATATAAACTTATAAATTAATATCACTTATTAAATTTTATATAAATTCACAAATTAATTTCATTATTTGAATTTTATATAAAATAATAAATTAATATTATCTAATAAATTCTTATTATTTAAATTTTATATAAACCTTATATGCAATCTATCACACTTAAATCAATCTCATTAATTTTAATCTTATCTTTTGATTTTTATAATTCCTTTCAATAACAATATTTATTTTTTAAATTAATATTTATATTAATATGTATGTTTATTTTGGAATAGGGTTTCCATAATTTTAATTTAATTATCAATAATTATTAGATGGATAGTAGAGATTTAACCTTTATGAAATATTCTAGAATATTTTTAATAATGAATATAGATCAAAGGTTAATAATAATCTCAAATGTAGTTAGTGATTTTTGCCTCTTCAATTAAATTGATTAGCTAAAAGAAAATAGCATATAAAAGAGTCCGGTATAAAATGACTTATGGTTTTTCTGGATGTGATATTGTGATATTGACTTATAGTTTTGTAACCAAATCTATTTTCCATAGTAAAATAAAGCTACATCTCCATGATTAAGTTTCCTTTTATATATATATATTAATGTTTATTAATATATTATTAAGTTTCCTTTTATATATATATATATATATTAATGTTTTGTTGAATATTAATTTTAAATATTTATTTAATATAACAATATAATTTAACTAGTTGCTAAATGTTAATATTATCAACCACAATAAACATATTATATATATATATATATATATATATATATATATATATATATATATCGGAACGAAAATAAAATATCTTCTATTTATTATTATTTAGAAAATATAATATATTATAAATTTGAAACTATTTAAAATATATATATATTTTTATTTTTAAATTATATATATATAAACAAATAAATATTTTTCATTTTATAAATGGTACTTCACAAAAGAGAAAATAGACCCGAGTAACCTTAGCATGATAAATCATTTATAACTCAAAAAAATGATTACAATGAATTAATAACACTTAAATTCGTTTTGATTCCGATCACAAGTCTGTAGTAATACAGATTCCAATTTTTGCGAGGGCGGATGGCCTATTAAAAACGAGCTTGGACTAATTTGTCTCGTAATATCGATATGGTTAATATAAGAAATGATGGACTAATACATATGGAAGGTTAAGTTGTAGTTGGTATGATATTTATTTTATTTATAATATTGAAGTGTGATGTTATTAAATTTATTTATTTATTTATTTTTTTTTTATTTTTTTATTTTTTTATTTTTTTTTTTAATTTGGTGAAATTATTATGGTTGATATTTTTATTTTTTATTACTTGAGATGTATTTTTGAATGTATAAACAAATAAATTTAGAGTCTTTAAAATCTCAAGTGTATCTAGCTTGTAAGGATTTAACAATTTACTTTTCAAAGGTACTTAGTCTATAGGGATTTAACATCTCAAATTTATCTTTTCAATAAATTTTGATATGATTTAGGGAAAAATTTATAGGAAAATTAAGATGGGAAAAAGGGAAAATCTTAGAAAGTTGAGACTATGCTTTAAAAAATATATGATTTCATTAAAGGTAGTTTCGATTATGAATTTTGGTGATGACCCCAAGGGACACTCACTTTTGATGATACTATTTTTGCTTAAATCACCTTATGATTTTAGAGTAACACCTTACATTGCTTATCATTAGTTAAGAGCATATATTCCTTCAATGTAAAGAAACAAGTTAAAAGTTCAAAATCATGAGATAGATACAACTAGTAAAAGTGAAAGTTTGTCCCTAAGTTACAAGTCACTAATATGCCATTTTAAATGTTGTTGTTTTTTTCTCAAATAATAATGATAAATCAACTTACATTAATAAATATTTTATAATAATAAGTATTTTCTATATCAATTGACAAAAATATCTTGATAAATTTAATCATTTAAAAAAAAAAAACATTATTATTATTAACAAAAAAAAGAAAATGTATCATTAAACTTTACGATAATTACTCTCTAAATAACTACAATAATTCATCTAATAGTAGCATTCAGGAATTACATAAAAGTTGGTCCTTTCGAGAGTAGCTTTAAGGAATTACACAAAATCTATATTGTACATCAATAAGAGCTATATATATATATATTTGGCCCAAGAGCAAAACACATTTATATAGCGAGTACAACATAGAATTTGAGGGGGTCGTCTTCTAGAAACTGATTGAGATTAGGAAACAATTTATCTTCTTGGTTACTGGAAACATTATTGTTGGAAGTCTCGCTAGATGGTGCAACTAAATCATCTATGTGTTGTCTAAGGGCATCAATTTCATCTTTAGGTTGAGCTACTTTTATTTCAAAGTTTAAATTTCTTCTAGAAGAATTAGACATGGTCATTTGCTAATGAAACTTCTATTTATCTCCATACATTATTATTTTAAAGATAAATTCAAACCATTTCAAAGTATATATTGAGTATAAATTTATAATGATTTTGTATTTAAAAAAAAAAATTGTGAAAATGTTTTATCACATTGTATATTCTTATAAATACTTCATGTTAGTTATTAATTAATAAGAAAGTTAGTTTCTCTCTTAGCTTGAAGGCAAAGAGAGAAATTATTGTTACAAAGGCAACTTTCATCTTTAGGTTGAGCTAACTTTTATTTCAAAGTTTAAATTTCTTCTAGAAGAATTGGACATGGTCATTTGCTAATGAAACTTCTATTTTATCTCTATACATTATTATTTAAAAGATAAATTCAAACCATTTCAAAGTATATATTGAGTGTAAATTTATAATGATTTTGTATTTAAAAAAAAAAAATTTGAAAATGTTTTATCATATTATATATTCTTATAAATACTTCGTGTTAGTTATTAACTAGTTAATAAGAAAATCAATTTCTCTCTTAGCTTGAAGGCAAAGAGAGAAATTATTGTTACAAAGGAAACTTTCATTTTGAGACGTGTAACATCCCCTGGATTTTTTTTTTTTTTCTATTAACCCATTTACCATGTAGGTAAAAGTATGATTCAACTGTAGTTACGTTATAATTCTCACCCTTATATTTTACATGCATGTATTCATGGTAGTTTACGACTGTAACAACAAACAAAAATTACATTTACCGAAAGCCACACGTAAAATGACGTTTAATATGATCCATGTAACCATCTTTATGTGGTTAAAATGCTCGGCAAAATTCTTTGAATAATACTTAATTCCATCAATAACTGGTTTTAAATTTTACCTTAATCGCTTGGTCTTTGGTTCGTCACCTTTGCGAAATCTTCGGAAAATTTACTGTATTAAATTTCATGGCGTTTTACAAAAGCGATTTAAAAATTTTATTAATGGTTGAAATTGAGATATTTCCAGGAAAAACCTTAAACATAAACAAAAACCTAGAAAAATTTCAACAAGAAAAGCTAGTCAAAATATTACAGAGACATTCCTCCGCATATGCATGGGAGTACACTAATATGAAAGGAATCAACCCTAAGACTTGCACTCATCATATATATATAGAGGAAAATTTTAAACCAATCATACAGCCTCAGAGAAGGATGAATCCAAACCTTAGGGAGATTGTTAAAGAAGAGTTGCATAAATTGTTAAATGTCAACTTTATTTATTCCATTTCAGACAGTCAGTGGGTTTCTCCTTTGGTGATTGTACCCAAGAAAAATGGTAAATGGAGGGTATGCATTGAATACCGAGAATTAAACAAAGCTACTATTAAAGATCATTTTCCTTTACCCTTCATAGATCAGGTGTTAGATACATTAGCAAGCAAAAAGTACTTTTCATTTTTAGATGGTTTCAGTGGTTACAATAAAATTCAAGTTGCACTTGAGGATCAAGATAAAACCACATTTACCTATCCTTGGGGTACCTATGCCTACCGAGTATTTCCTTTTGGATTTTGCAATGCACCTGCAACATTCCAAAGGGAAGTATTGGGAATATTTTCAGATCTAATACATGACTGTGTAGAAGTATACATGGATGACTTCACAGTCTATGGAAACACATTTGTAGAAGCCTTAGAAAACTTGGAAAAAGTTCTAAAAAGATGTAAAGAAGAAAACCTTTCATTAAGTCATGAAAAATGTTTCATTATGTTTACTGAAGGGATTGTCTTAGGACATCATATTTCAGGAGATGGTATTAAAGTTGATGAGTCAAAAGTTGAATTCATCTCTAGATTATTAGTTCCAAGTTTTCAGAAAGATGTTAGGATTTTTCTATGATTTACAGGATATTACAAAAGATTTATAGAAAACTTCACCAAGATAGCATCTCCACTTTTCAAACTACTCACCAAGGACTGTGAATTCAATTGGAATCCTAACTGTCAGTTAGCATTTGAAACCCTGAAAACAAAAATCTTTGAAGCACCTATTCTAAGGGAACCTAACTGGAAATTACCTTTTCACATCTCGACAGATGCCTCAAATACAGCTTTGAGAGTTGTGCTGGGAAAAAAAGACCTGATTCCTTATGCCATCTACTATACAAGTAAAAATTTGACTCCTTCAGAGTTGAATTATACTGTAACTTAAAAAGATTTCTTAGTTGTTGTTGATGCCATAAATAAATTCAGACACTATATAACAGGCTATGAAACCTTTGTTCACACAGATAATTCTGCAATTAGGTATTTAATGAATAAATCAATTACTAATGGCAGAGTCACAAGATGGTTATTTCTTTTACAAGAATTTAACATCACCATTCTAGATAGGCCTGGAAAACAAAATACAGTGGCTGATTTCCTATCTAGACTCCAAAACATTAAAGACAATACTCTAGTGGAAGATAAATTCCCTAATGAATATCTCTTTGCAATTACTACTCAAACTCCCTTGTTTGTTGATATTTCCAATTATCTAGTTTCAGGAAAATTTCCTTCAATTATGAATGCAAGAGACAAAAGAAAAATCATTTTTGACAATGCAAAATATTCATGGATTGCTAATGAGTTGGACAAAACATGTCCAGACTTTATTATCAGAAAATGTGTTCAAGAAGATGAGATGCCTGAGATTCTCAAGGCATGTCATGATGAACCTTGTAGTGGACACTTTGTTGATAAGAGGACAACTTATAAGATCCTTCACCTACGATATTATTGGCCATCCCTCTTTAGAGATGCTAAAGAATATGTCAAAAGGTGTGACAGTTGCCAAAGGGTAGGGAAACCTTCCCCTTCAGGTGAGATGCCATTGCAACCCTAGGTACATATTGAACCTTTTGAGAAATGGGCTTTGGATTTTGTAGGACCTATTAATCCTCCATCAAAACAAAAGAAATATATTTTAGTTTGCACTAATTATGTTACCAAATGGGTAGAGGCCAAGCCATTACTTTTTTCTACTGAAGCATTTGTAGTTAGTTTTATTTTTGAGGATATTTTTACTCGTTTTGGTGTCCCAAGAGAAATTTTTACAGATAAAGGAGCTCAATTCTCATCAAAAATGGTGGAGAAAATGGTAGAGAAGTATAAAATCAGACACAGGAAATCCACTTCCTACCATCCACAAGAAAATGGCCAAGTAGAATCTACCAATAAGATGATTGAAGGGATCCTGACAAAGACTGTTCATTTACATAGAAGAGATTGGGTAGAAAGGCTTCCTGAAGCCTTATGGGCCTACAGAACTACATGGAGAAACACAACAGGACACAACCCTTATGAACTTTTTTATGGAAAATAAGTCCTGTTTCCCATTGAATTCCATATCCAAACTTTCAAAATGACGATCCAGTTAGGACTTGATTTGACAGAAGCACAGAAGCACAGACTGGAGCAGATTACTGAATTGGATGAGATCAGACAAGATGCAGTCCAGAGAACAAGCATAGTCCAACAGCAAAGGACTAGATGGCATGACAAGTATATCAAAGAAAAGGAATTTAAAGAAGGTGACTGGGCACTCTTGTTTGATTCAAAGTTCAAGGATTTTCAAGGTAAAGTTCAAACGCATTGGCTTGGGCCATATGAAATTGTGAAGATATTTGAAAATGGAGCAATTGATTCAGGACAATAGATGAAGGAAAGGTAGCATTTATTGTAAATGGACACAGACTGAAATTGTATCATAAGCCACTTTCAAGAGAATAATTTGTCAAGAAATTCCAAGATAACATTGATATGAAGTTAGTGAAGAAGAAACTCTTCTTCTTCACTAACTTAGTTGTATTTTTCTTCAATGATTGAAAAAAAAGAATAATCAAGTATAAATATGAAAACCAATTATTGATTGGCATGTTTATACAGAAAGTATATGGTGAAAATCAGAATACTTCTGACACTTTATACTTTCAAATTGTTCTTGTTATACAACTAAATATCATAAAATCACAAATTGCAGATTCATTTTTACTCCATACTTCATTTCATTCATATTTCATTCCATCTCATGTTTCACTACATTCATATTCCATCCCATTTCACACTCATAATCCATCTCATTCCATTCCATATTCATGATCCATTTCATTCCATATCCATATTTCATAATTTTTAACAGGTAAATTTTGCAGTTGTATGTTCTGTAGCCAATCCTATTCTGCAGCCAATTTGACCCTGCAAGCATACTTCAATACACAAAGGATGATATTCAAAGAGGATTATGGAGCTTATAAGATCAGCATTTTACAAAATGAAAGACAAATAAAACAAGCAGCAAAATCAAAAGGGCTGAGGTAAACTGTGTAAATTATTTTGATAGCAAAACATGAAAGATATAATATGGTTAAATCATATGTCTCCTAAAGTTAATCTATCATTCGAATTGATCCTTACCTATCATAAAAACACTTCAACCATATCCCTTACCATCTGCTCCATAACGGTTTATTATTAATTATTAAACGGTCAAAAACTTAGATGTGACCTATTAGGTCACGTCCTTAGATCGTATCATTTATTGATGATTTTTGAAAATCATCATAAAATCCCTTTTCGGTATTTCATTCCATATCAAACTCTTAACCCGATCATTTTCATCATTTACCATTACCTTCATCCGTATCCACTCACTGCCATTACATTCTGTAGCCAGTTTCATGTGCAGAGAAGTCATTTTAAGGGTAAAACAACCTTCCACATCTACTCTTTCTTCAAGCACAGGATCAAAGACAAAGAAGTAGACCTAAGCCAAGGTACCAAGGAGAAATGGGGCTAATTGTGAGAACAGAGCCAATTGGGAGCAAATATTTGGAAGGATACCCTCAGGTTAAGGGGCTATTACAGCAAGTTGGGTGGCTAAATTTTGTAGAGAAGTTCAATGGATTCGACAAGGAAATCATGAAATCATTTGCTAGGTCATTCGATGGAACAGAGGTAGAAATTGGGGATATTAAGTTCACCATCACATAATCATTCATAGCTGAAGCCACAGAATTGCCAAGACAGGGAGAACACTAGTTTAAAAACAAGGAGTACCATAATGAAACTTGGAAACAAATGCTAAAGAACCTAGGTATGGACATTTCAATGTTTAAAAAGGGTATTCCTAGTACAATTTTGAAAAATAAATGGAGGAATATGTTGTTAATTTTACAAAAATTCATAACATGTGAGGGTAGATTTGGCACCTTGTATGTCTATCATATCAGACTGATGATGAATTTCTTAGATGATGAAATAAATCTACCTTTCTTTCTGCTTAATAGTTTGAAAATGATGGTCTCTAATGTTCAGAAAAGACTCCAATTCCTAGAAACTACTTTGCACCATCATGGCCTAATTGAAATACTGATTGAGTTCCATTTGAAGAAAGTAGGAGATAGTTGGGAAGAATTTCTTCAAAGAAACCATTTTGAAGAACCAAAGGAAACACTATCTAGAAAAGAGACTGTAAGAAGAAGTAGGAGGGGAAAATTTGATAAATCTATTGAAATCAAACCTGATACATCAACACGGGAAGATAGTGAAGAAGTAATCTCCGAAAATTTGACAAAGATCAAGAGACAAGTCAGGGTTAAAAGAAAAGAGAAATTGACAAGTGAATGTGCTGAGAAAAAAATGAAAATCCGACTAAGTTAAGGAGAAGCTCTAGGCTTAAAGGCATGGTGAAAAAGACATGGATTAAGGAAACAGGAGTAATAAAAATTGAAGAGGAAGAAACTCCAATCCAAACACCAGTTGATAGATCTCATTTACACCAGTATGAAGAAGACCCTAATAGAGGAACCCCAGATATAGATCCAACCCAACATCAAATTTATGACTATGTGGAATCACTAGAAAAAAGGGCCTTAGAAAATCAAGAAAGATCTCTCAGTCCACAAGAACCTCCAATAGAAATTTTGAGAAGAGATAATTATGAATTGGAGATACTGAATAAACATATCAAGAATGAAAATGAAATATTAAGAGAGCAGGTCAAATTGAAAAATGGCATGAATAACACTCTCTCTCAGCAAATGAAAACTCTGTATAAAGCAAACATGAAGCTAAATAAGAGAAATAAGAAACTAAACATGGCACTCATTGATCTTAGGTTCAAATTATCCATGAGGAAACCCAGAATGGTATTGACTACCAAAACAAGCAGAAAAAGGAGGCTGGATGTTCTTGCAGAAGTTTCAGTGCACATGGAATAAAGTTTTGATGAAATTGCATGAGGACATGCAAGAGTTTTGCAGTGGGGGTATGTTGAGCCCTGAAATTTTCTTCTCTTTTTCCAAACTTCACTTCATTTCATCATTCCTTTATTATTTCATAAACCTAAAAATCAATGAGAATGATTAAGATTGCTTAAAAGGTTTCATACAATTATTAACTTATTGTACTTTTGTGATTTTTGTTGTCTTAATGATTTTTGAACAGTTTAGCTACAGAATACAGTCATTCTGTATCCAGTCAAGCGTTCCGTAGCTGTTTTAGTGTTTAAGTATGTTACAGGTGTCACCTGGAGAAAAGGCACACATGGGTGGATTCCAAATCTTCCCTACATCATTCCTTCCCATCCACAAGGACTGAATCGATAGTTGGAGGTGTCTAAGCACCTGGTCAAAGCAAAAGTCAAAGAAGTTGTTTTCTACAAGAATCAGGACTCCTGATTTGCTTTATAGCAAATCACGAGTCCCAAAAGAGTTTTAATTTAATTTTAACTTCAAATCTACACCTGTACCTATTTTTGTTCAATGTTAGTTATGAATTTTCATATAAATTAAGCTCTGTAATACCGAGAAAGACAGTTGATACATATTTTATCATTACGGTGATACTCTGTTTTCAAGTCTTGTGTTAATAAAAAGGAGTTTTAGCCTTGATGTTTTTATGAATACAATCTTGAGGAGTTAAAGGATTAATGCCGAATTGATGGTAGAGGGCCCCTGCTATTCGAGTAGGTTTTACATGTTTTCTAGAAAATTCATTTTCAATTATGTTTTGTCATATTTCCTTACTTAGACTGCTTTCTGAAATCATAGCTTTTAGCATTATGTTTCATGTCATTTGCTTAGATAAAGGATCCTCATGATATTGCAGTTAGTCTCTTTCTCAAGCTTTTCCAATATATCTCTATTAAATGAATGGGATTTAATTTTCATATTTTGATTTATTAGCATTTTATTTTCTATCATTTAGTTAAAAAGAATATCCTCATTATACTACAGTTAGTCTCCTTCAAAAAGCTTTTCCAATAAATCTCTAATTCACGAATGAGACTTAGTCGTAATATTGTGAGTTATTGATTGTTTTGTTTCATAGAAGATCCTTATCACATTATGATTAATCTCTTTCAAAAAAAACTCTTCCAATAAACCTCTAACTCATGAATGAGATTTAGTTGTAATGTCATAAGTTGTTTCAGCACTTCATAGGAGATCCTTACTACATTATAGTAATATTTTTCAAAAAAGATTTTCCATTAAACCTCTATCAAATGAATGAGATCTCACTATAATGTTCTAAGTTACTGTTTGTTTCAGTATTTCCTTTTATGTTTTAGGAGATCCTCATTGCATTAGAATTAATCTTTTTCACAAGCTCTTCAAACAAATTTCTAACTAAATGAATCAGATTAAGTTGTAGTGTTTTGAGTTACTTTCGATCTCATGAATGATCATTTAGAAGCTATAATATCCATGGATTAGGACTCTTCGTTTTCATCATTTTCTAGTTATGAACAGAACTTGCAAATAAACTCTGTTTTAATTTATTTCTTAACATTTCATTTTCTCTCTCTTGACATAGATTTAACTTCATCTTTTTAGCATAGAGTATCATACTAAGAATCAAACATAAAAAACCCCCAAAACATCGATAAAACACTAAAAGAAACGAAGTAAGAAAAAGGGATACTTAAGCACATATATTGCATTATACTTCATCAGTTTACTAGCCCTAGTCGATAATTTATGCTATCAATTTAGGACACTAAATTGACTAAACAATTTTTTCATGTGAGTTTTCCTTTCTCTCTTTTTACAAAGCTATTTCTTTTTCCTATTCCATAAAAATTTCCCTTTCCTTACCCTCACTTTCACTTTTCTCATCTATATTTTGTTTCCCTCTTTCCTCTAAGTGTGTGGCTTGAAAAAAAACTTCATCTATATTTTGTGGGATTAAATATGACAATAGTGTGCCTAAGGTAATTGTGAAAACCCCCAACATACATTAACAAAGTTTCTTGAGAATATAAATTAAAACCCAAAATAAGAGCTCTTCTCCTAAACTCATGATATAATCTTGCACACTTTCCCTTTCAACTGTCTAAAATTTTTCCAATCCATAATTGCCTTTTGCATGTAATCTAAGGGATAGAATTTTCTTTTAATGGCAGCAATAAAACTTGACCAATACATAGAGATCTTATCATATTTTTTAATCTCTTCTTGAGTCCTTACTTCCCACCATACAAGTGCAGATCCTTCCATCCTCAAAGAAGCCAATTGAATCTTTATGCCATCTTCATGAAGGTTCTGAACCCAGTAGTACACCTCCAATTAACATATCCAATTGTCCAATATTTCTACATTTACCTCGCCATTATACATTAGAAGGTCAAATTTGACATCTAGTTTGAGTAAGGGTGTCTTTCCTTTTGTGGCCTTTGAGTGAGTGTGATTGGTTTTTGTAGTGGAAGTGGAAGATGATGCTGATGGAGATGATGAGGATGATGAAGATGGTGAATATGGAGGTGGCTTTCCTCCACTACCCTTTCAACTCTTCTCTTCATCCTTCTTATCATCTGGAGTTCCTTCTCCATGTGGAGGCTTAGAACCTTCTCCTGCCATCCCAGCAGTAAATGCAGCAAACATAATTTTAACCAACCTCTTTATGTCATTTAAGTCTCTCTTGAAATATTCCTCTTCTGAATGTCCTTGAGTCTCTCCAACCCTTGACATGATGGCTATGGATTCAAGCTCAACTTCTAATGCGTGTACCTCTTCAATCGACTCAGCTTCTTGTGCAATTTGTACCTCTTCAATCTCAGCTTCTTGAAATAAAACTTGAGGTGTTTCAAGTGCAGCTATGAGTGTAAATTTGGGTGAAGATGGTTCTCTTGTAGCTCTCCTTCTTTTGGCCCTAATCTCAGGACTTGCAACCAAAAATTTCCCTTCACCTCTCCGCAAATTTAACCTTGTCAGCATCACAAATTTGCAACCATTAAACTTGCACAAAACTCAAGCAACTATCAAGCAAATAACCTTGCCTTTCAACCAGAGCTCTGAAACCAACTTGATCTCATTATGAATGTTAGTTTTTTGTGCTAATTTTAACCTTAGATTCAAAATTCATGACTAATCGTATGCTTGATGTACATATGTTTCCTTATTGCTTATGTGTGTCAAACGTGTAATTTAACTGAGTTTTTTATGAGTTAATTCAAGAGCATAAAGTATGAAATTAAAATGTTGAATAGCAGCAACATAAAGAACAACAAACCATCACAATTGGTCACCATAACAGAGTTTTGATGAAGGAGTTCACCCCTCCTAGGCTTCATCTCCTTGGTCCAGCTTCCATGTCTTGGGCCTCTGTATTAGCTCAATAGTGCACAAATTTTTATTTAAATGCATCAAATGCTCTTAAAACATACTCCAATGAGTTCAAAATGTCGAAATCTATCAGAAATGACTATTCATTTACTCAATTTGGCCTGCAGCTTCTCTAGGAATGGCCTTCCTTCATGGTGGCCCTAGGCTTCAAAATTATTCAAAGTGACAAAAATACTTGTAGAATTGTTCATCTTCCTCTGCAAATTGTTCCAATGTGTTTAGATCATGCCAATCTGCTAGGAATGACTCTTCCTGAGCCAAAATTGGTCGAAAATTGCTCAAGATATGGTTCATTTAATTTTCCCCTAGATTCCTCCTCCAAATCTGGAGAAGACTCTAGTTAACCCCACCAAAATAGTAGGTCCTCCAAAAATTGGGGCGCCTCCGAATCTAACGCTAACTTAACTCTGAGTTTAATTAGGACTAAACTCAGTTAATGGTGTGATAAGCATTGCAATTAATATTAAACCCTGCCACTAACTAAATTCACGCTTGTGGTTTTTGTAGGAGAGGCCATATGGGAGGAGGGTTGGCCCGCAGGGCTGGCACCCTTCAAACCTCCACTACTCGGTCTGATTGAATTGAAATATATGTCGGATACATGGTTTATTAAGAACCATGGTTGTAGCCCATTGGGAAGGGCAGAGAGTGGTATGGGGGAGATCGTGGGTTGGAGCCCCAATCTCACCCTTCTATACATGTTTTTTCCAATGATAAAAAGCGTTCCAACATACCTTTGGATTTATCCAAACTTTGGATTAGAAATATATATTCGCCACCGGTTATAATATGCGCTCCAAACCTTAGCCACCAGTCAAATACGCGGACTTTGACTTAAGTAATATAAACTTCGGAATAATTAAAATGTGAACCATTAATCAGGCTTTGGAATAATGAGATGTAGTCGAATGATAACCCAAGGTTTAACTAAAATATGCCACCATTGCGATATAAATTCCCACTAAGGTTCAGACCTTAGGTTTAATAGCATATATATATGCCACCACATAAATATTAAACTTGAACCTTAGCATAAAATTTAATCCAACCACCATAATACAAATTGAAATTCGAATCTGACCTTGAAGAGGGTGTCCACCAGAGGGGACACATGGTGGTCCCTGGTTGGGTTGCCCTCCCACATAAAAAAAAGAAATGAATTCAACCTTAGGAGCATATCCTTAAAAAAAAATCACTTTCAAACCAAACTGGCGAATCCAATTGTGACACTTGTCACAGTGCCACTGGGCATAAATTGAAAAATATTCCATGCATGTTGACTGGGCTGCCATGTCATCAACATGTCACTATTCTGCAATTTTTTTAAAAAAATTGCATGTTCTCAACGGTGGTCAACATGCTATAACTTCTTCATTTGAAGTCAGTTTTCGACGAAACGAGTTATGTTGGATTCCTGGTGATGGGCCAGTCAATGTCATTTAGTTTCCAATCAATTCTTAGCACTTTCATTTTTGAGTTAAAATATTGAGCCTCTGATCATTCCATGCCTACACTACGATACAAATCCCTTGCTATTGAGGTTAATGAAAGTCGAAAAATTTGGTGGTTGAGACTTCTTTGGAGCTTCAAATGCCCATCCAAGTAAAAAATATTCTTGTGGTTATTGTTAAACAATAAACCCTTAACATGGGGCATCCTTCAAAAAAGAAGTTATGAGGGATCAAGCTGGTGTTTTCTCTACAAAGCTAAATCTGACACCACCTCTCACTTTACTATGAACTATGCTATACTCTAGAATTATGGCAGTAATTATATCACTTTACTATAATTCTATCACTTCACTAGTTTGCAAAATGCTTGGAAGGGGAATTTTATTGAATAAGCTCTTAGGAACTAGTGTATGAATAATGACACACAGAGGTATACAAACCTCTCTCTAAACATAGCTTGGGAAAGATTTGGGCTCAAAAATCTAAGGACTTTGAAGATAAGGATAACATGTCATTGAAATGTGTTATCGATAGTTTGAAGATCCTCTTTTCCTTTCCTCAATATAATTTATGATGCATCTCAAAACACTACCTTGAAGTAAAAATAAGATTTGTCATGGATTTTATTCATGGATCCTCCTTTAAATACACGACTAAGGGAATTTTTCATCCCTCTCCTAGTCACAAGGTATCCTAAGATGATGGATTGGGTAATGAAACAAACAACTTTTATGAACTTGTGCCTTTAAAACTAGTCTTAATGCCAACTTAGGAAAATGGAATTTCTCAAATCCAAACTTATGGGGACTCTTTGCTTGTGATTAAATAAGATGAAGTGAGAATATGATTTGCACAAATTCACACTACAAACTCTTTTTTGTGACATCTTGCTCCTAAAATCAACATTTTTCTCACATCTCTTTTCACATGTTTACATCGATATGAACTTTGAAGTAGATAGGCTATCCAAGGATGGAGTGGCATTGGAAAATGAGATCAAAAAGATCATCAATATCACTCAAACACATTCCTTTGAATATATTCATAGTCCTTGGTTCTAAGTTTCTTTTTCTTACTTTAAAGCTTTGTGAATACTTTCTCTATAAAAAAGAAGGTTTAGTACCTATAAGAAGACTAGTTGAACTTTTTCAAATTTTAACAAGAATTATATAAAAAAATTCATTATTTTATACTAATTTAAGATTTCTTTTATGCCAAAATACTTTGAAGTGATAATTTTTTTTTTTACTAAACTTACACAATTATAAAAAATAAAAATAAAAACTTAAATGTTACATCTATAATTTTAATTTTAATTTTTATAACAAAATTACTATTATATATATATAGTAGAATCTAAATAACAAAAAAAATTGTTCACTATAAAACAATGTCATCTCACGATGAAGCTAAATGATATAACGACCTTGAAGAAGCTAACATACTCTATGCTTATTGTTATGTTAGTGTGGTTGACCTAACATAATTTATGCTTAATGTTAATGAAATTACAAAAAAACAATAAGGCATCTTTAGACAAATCTATTATTTAATAAAATAAATAATATACAAGAATATAATGATCTAATCTTGTGGTAAATGAACCATTTTTAGTCCTTATTGCTTGTGGTATACGACTATAGTAATTGAAATTGATGTAGTTTATTAGTCCCTAAACGTAAATCGAAATACTTTAAAACTTATAAATTATGTTTTGTTATATATTAAGTCCCGCCACATTTTTTCGATCAATCAAGTATATGAATTTTTTTTATTGACTAATTAGTGTAATCTTTATCTTATTTGGCCTCATAACGAGGCAAGTATGAGGCCAAATTTACCATAAGTATGGTAAACCATGAAATTTTCACGTTTAGAGAAACTAATGTTAACATTAATTCTAAACACTAAATGCTAAACACATTTAGAAGAAACAATGTTAACATTAATTCTAAATGCTAAAGTGTTTGAAAACTATGGCTCCCAAAATAACATTAGATCAAAAATAAAAAACACATTGTCCACCGCTTATGCCTGTCACTTCTTCTATTATTTTGTCTACTACACCTGTCACCGCTTATGTTATTATGTTTACCTATAATAGGTGCCATACACCGTAACAATTGTCATTGCGCTCGCCATCACACTGTCATTCTTGTCCCTGAGGCATCTATCCCTGTGCCAAAAGCATGGGATGGTTGTAGAACTAGCTTCCTTTCGTGGCTTTCTTCCCTGGGAAAATAGAACTAATGCTAATAAATGTAGTTGAAGGAGTTGGAATCATAGAGCTTAGAGTGGGAAAAGAGAACTCATCCTAATAAATGTAGTTGAAGGAGTTGGAATCATAGAGCTTAGAGTGGGAAAATAGAACTAATGCTAATAAATGTAGTTGAAGGAGTTGGAATCATAGAGCTTAGAGTGGGAGTGTTCCTACGATAAATGCATACCTTCAAATGGTTCTGTAAGGCGCCACTACTTACAATCAAAGCTTTGCACCTATATCTGCGGAACAAATTCCAGTGAATTTTCAACAAAGTAGTATCCTCGCCTATTTACGATCAAAGCTCTGCACCTATCTCTGCGAAACAGTGATTTTTCAAAAAAGCAGTATCCTTTTAATTATGTTAAGGAGTATCCTTTAAATTATGTTTGCTAGCTAAAATGCTACCCATATTTGTTCAAAGTATTCTATTTAATACAAATCATAGTTTACCAAAGGTTTACATAGTTTCACATAATCTGCTGAGAATTTTTTTTACAAAATGTTTTATCCAATACAAATCACCACCGACATAGTGAAAAAATTAAATGTGAAACTTCAATGAAGGGCCCTACATAATAAGTAGTCTTTCCTAGTTGTTCCTTTGTTTGCTCGAAATTATGTATGTAAAGAAAAATTTTTGAATCTATAAATAAAAGAAAGCATTGGAGCACCCAGCAGTGAAGCACAGACTGGTCAAACCAAAAAATCTTATGAGATACATGTTTGAAGAAAGAGAACCTCATTTATCTGGGATCGTAGGCATAATATATCCATCGGGTATCGAACTCACATTTTGAATAGCTAAATATTTGATTTAAGACATTTATGGGCCGGTAATTCCATCAATCCATCCAGTTCTCCCTCCAGTCATTCATTCCAACATTCCAGTTCCACCATCCTAACCACTTTGGGTCTATACAAACATCCAAGTAGCATGGATTGAAATCATTCTTGCATGAATGAGTCACCACATGTAATTGTTTACATATTAAATGGTCAAAAAAACATATATCTGGATTTATGGATGCCTCTCTTTTGGCCAATTGGGTCATCTTATTGCCTTGGGTGGAAATAATGTTACTAATCAAAGGCAATGAAAGTCAACTGAATAATGAAAATAAACATCTATCTACAAAAAATTAATCATAAACATCTACATTGGGCAACATACCTCAATGTCTTACATTGATGGTACTTCCTTCCATCTCCTTTGCACATGATCTTCTACAGAAACCAACATAGATAAATCTAGTTTACAGGTTCAAGGCTCAAGCCAACCTTAAAATAAATAACATGTTTCAATGGTAATCTTCATTTCAAACCTCAACAAGAAATAAATTAATATTTGAAGAAAATTGAGACTCAAGCTTACCAATTTTTAAAAATGGCACACTATGAGAACCATAATCTGCAGGCAGGTGCCCTTATATATAATCTACAATAAAAACTGCAAAATGCATACATAAATCAAATATAAGGCCAAAATACATTCTGGAATCGAAATATCCCCTGCACCTGAATGGAAAAACTGAATGATACACTTGATTTCCCCCTTTTTCATGTTCAAATTAAAATTGATGTCGTTAGCATGCAAGAAAAGCTTGAATCCGACATGACTATTGGCACTGTGGGGTCACTTCAGATCCATGCCGCTTTTCCTAGATTGTAATTGGTTGACTAGCCCGCTCAAGGCAAGAACTAGCTACCTAGCAACCCCTTGTCTAATCATAAATCTGAGAAGAAATCAATATAAAATTTAGTTAAATAAATTTTTAGAATGATCCAAGGCCCATACATAACGTAACAATATTATTAAAAAAAATTATAATTCTATATCAATCCAATTTATTAACAAATCATTACATTTTCCAAATGGAGGAAAAACTTAACTTTTTATATTATTAAATATTTATTAATAAATCATTAAATATTCGAAATAAAACAAAACTTTAAATTTTAAATTATTAACTATTAATAATATATATATATATATATATATGGTGTGTTTAATTATTCTATTTTTTTTTTGAGAATTCAATAATATCATTTTTTATAGGATTATATTTGATTACTCTTTTTATTATACCCGCAGCATAGCAAGTATAATGCAACACTTTTCACTGTGATTTGACATTAATTTGTTTTATGGTGAAAAAATTTTGTAGATTTTTTTATAGTTAAATTTTAATAGTTTTTATTGTAAAATCTCTTTCGGTAATAATCACATATAATGGCGTTTCGAACCAACTAGTGTGGTTCATCATCAAGACTAAATTTTTAAATTTATTTTTCTTCGATATTATTAGCTAGTAATTTCAACTTCTTGCTCATGAATGTGTTGATGGATGTCCTGGGCTGCCAAACTCTAAATAAAGCATTTCATTTTGTAAGCAAAATGTACATCACTAACGTGAAAAATATGCAAACAAATAAATATCATTTAAATTCTGGCTGTATTATCTGCTTTATCTATAACGCCTCTGCTACACGGTAGCACAAACTCGGTGGTGGGAAAGACTAAGCCATGTCAAACACCGTAACGGCGACATACAACATGCTAGATCCTCCGTGGAATATCTCTGTGAGATCTCTGTCCAACGAAGAAGTCTTCAGCTCACACCAAACCTTCCGGTTTGAAACCACTTCACACCAACAAATCCAATCCAGCTTGGATCCTCAAAACATCCCATAATGAATGCAAGTACTCCTTTTATTTGAATGTGATTCTAACTCATAATCTTAACCCTTTATCAATTTTTTTTATCAAATTAATTTTATTTAGCACACTAATAACCTATTCAATTAGTTATAATAACTTCGAGAACAAGTCTCAAAGTCATGCCCTTCTTGATAAAAATTAATATTAAGTATTCATCTTTGGATTTATATTCCGTGATTTCTCTTCCGTGCTTGTAGCACCTGTTGCACTGTAAGATGAATCCAGAATTTGCCATATAATTTCAATGTAGGCTTGCATGCTTCACATTCTATTTTATTCTAGATATCTTAGAGAAATAATTTGAATATTTATAATAATATTTTTATATATATTTGAGATATATTAAATAATTTTATAATAATTTTTATTTTGATAAATAAAAGGTTTTTAAAATTTTAACTCGTTTTACAATTTGATATTATTAAATACTCGTTGGTACAATGTTTTTTTTTGTGAATGTATGTCAAGTAATCTTGGAGAACGTCTATATTTTTCAAATTATTCAATTGTGTGTTTAGTATGAAGTTTATATAGTCTTTATTGTTTTAGTTAGCCATCTCATGTAACTTGACATTGGTTTCAAATTTATACAAAATGTTGATGTTGATGTTGATGAACAATAACATCAACATTCCGTCCTTGTAGGGGTGTTCAATGTATAAATAAGTTGAATTGAAGCGGAGAACACTTATGGAGGCAATGCTCGTAGTTTATTATACCCAATTTTTATTAAACAATTCAACGAGCAAAACAACCCTTTTGATGGGTATATTTTTTATACTGAAATTGTATTAAACAATTTTTCAAAAAAGCAATTAACCAACAACAAAAGGAGCCAACCAATAAAAACATATAATGGGAAAAAACATGCACACCTATACTACTTTATCTAGAGATTCTTTTACAAAATGAACCAATTTCACATTACAATAATCAATTTATCTAGTTCACTCATAGTCAATAAATTCAATGATACAATATACTAAGATTTTATAAGTAAAAAGCTCCCATTATATCTTTATTGTTTTTTCACTTTAATTGAGCAGGGATTAGCAATACCAAAACACTTTAAACATAGATAATGTTCACAACAAAACCTATCCATTATAAATATAACTAAATAGCATCATATATTTTAGTGCCATTTAACTTTTATTTTATATATAAAATCAAATATTATTAATTAAAATTTAACTTTAGTTTTATATAAAATCAAATATTATTAATAATTAAATTTAACATCTTATCAAAGAAAATAGTATTTATTAATATTCAAATTTTATTTTATAGAAGAATTTTAATTCTAATAATTTGTTTCATGTTCAAGTTTCTCAAAACATGTTATAATTGACTTAATAAAATTACCAACTCTCCATAATTTTTTATTCTAATTTAAAAAATATTCAAATTTTATTTTTTAAATCAAATTTAATAACCATGTAAAATCTTATTAATTACTATTTGGACTTAACTATTCAATTCCCATCTTTAACAAGATGTCACAATAGAATTAGATAATAAGAGATGAACATAAATAAATTAATAATTTAGAAATAAGTTAATTATTTTAAATTTAAGAAACATTTTATAATGTGGAAAATCTATCTTTTAAGAATCTAATAAAAGATGAACATAAATAAATTAATAATTTAGAAATAAGTTGATAATTTAAATTTAAGAAATATTTTATAATGTGGAAAAATTATTTTTTACGAATAATTTAAAATAATAAATTATTTTAATTGAAATATTGTCTTTTTTAACGATTACTTATCAATAACATTAAAAGGAATAAATAATAACCATTATATATTACTAACTATATTTCAAAACAATATAATAAATCAAATATTTTCTCTGGTTATTGAGAACAGTTTTTATAATGCCTAGTGCATGATTTTAGCGATGGTTTATTGTTATAATCATAATATTTTATAAAACTAACACACACACATACACATTCAAAATCCCATCATTTATTTATCAAATTGTAACATTTCTATATTTAAATTAAGGGGAGGTAATAGCTATTATGTGGCATTCGGTTTATATAAATAAATTTAACACTTAAAAAAATATTTTGGCCACTTTCATTGTATGATAATAATTACAATAAATCCCCATCGAATTTTAATAGAAAAATAATCAAATATATATAAAAAATAAAATATAAAATAATTAAATATTAATTATATCATTTAATAAATTCTCATTATTTAAACTTTATATAAACTTATAAATTAATATCATTTATTAAAATTTCTATTATTTTAATTTTATATAAATTCACAAATTAATTTCATTATTTGAATTTTATATAAAATAATAAATTAATATTATCTAATAAATTCCTATTATTTAAATTTTATATAAACCTTATATATAATCTATCAAACTTAAATCAATCTCATTAATTTTAATCTTATCTTTTGACTTTTATAATTCCTCTCAATAACAATATTTCTTTTTTAAATTAATATTTGTATTAATATGTATGTTTATTTTGGAATAAGGTTTCCATAATTTTAATTTAATTATCAATAATTATTAGATGGATAGTAGAGATTTAACCATTATGAAATATTCTAGAATATTTTTAATAATGAATATAGATCAAAGGTTAATAATAATCTCAAATGTAGTTAGTTATTTTTGCCTCTTCAATTAAATTGATTAGCTAAAAGAAAATGGCATATGAAAGTCCTATATAAAATGAGTTATGGTTTTCCTGGATGTGGTATTGTGATATTGACTTATGATTTTGTAACCAAATCTATTCTCCATAGTAAAATAAGGCTACATCTCCACGATTAAGTTTCCTACTTTTTATATATATATATATATATATATATATATATATATATATATAATATGTTTTGTTAAATATTAATTATAAATATTTATTTAATATAACAATATAATTTAAATAGTTGCTAAATGTTAATATTATCAATCACAATATTAATATTAACATAATATTATTAATGTTAATAATATTATGTTAATATTAATATTGTGATTGATAATATTAACATTTAGCAACTATTTAAATTATATTGTTATATTAAATAAATATTTATAATTAATATTCATATATATATATATATTGGAACGAAAATAAAATATCTTCTATTTATTATTATTTAGAAAATATAATATACTACAAATTTGTAACTATTTATATATATAGAAACAAATAAATATTTTTCATTTTATAAATGGTACTTCACAAAAGAGAAAATAGACCCGAGTAACCTTAGCATGATAAATCATTTATAACTCAAAAAACAATGAATTAATAACACTTGAATTGGTTTTGATTCCGATCACAAGTCTGTAGTAATACAGATTCCAATTTTTGCGAAGGCGGATGGCCTATTAAAAACGAGCTTGGACTAATGTGTCTCGTAATATCGATATCGTTAATATAAGAAATGATGGATTAATACATATGGAAGGTTAAGTTGTAGTTGGTATGATATTTAATTTATTTATAATATTAAAGTGTGATGTTATTAAAATTTAATTATTGTTTATTTATTTATTTTTATTTTTTATTTTTTTTAATTTTGTGAAATTATTATGGTTAATATTTTTATTTTTTATTACTTGAGATGTATTTTTGAATGTATAAACAAACAAATTTAGAGTCTTTAAAATCTCAAGGGTATCTAGTTTGTAACAATTTACTTTTCAAAGGTACTTAGTCTATAGGGATTTCACAACTCAAATTTACCTTTCCAATAAATTTTGATATGATTTAGGGAAAAATTTATAGGAAAATTAAGATGGGAAAAAGGGAAAATCTTAGAAAGTTGAGACTATGCTTTAAAAAATATATGATTTCATTAAAGGTAGTTTCAATTATGAATTTTGGTGATGACCCCAAGGGGCACTCACTTTTGATGATACTATTTTTGTTTAAATCACCTTATGATTTTAGAGTAAGACCTTGCATTGTTTATCATTAGTTAAGAGCATATATTCCTTCAATGTAAAGAAACAAGTTAAAAGTTCAAAATCATGAGATAGATACAACTAGTAAAAGTGAAAGTTTGTCCCTAAGTTACAAGTCACTAATATGCCATTTTAAAATGTTGTTGTTTTTTTCTCAAATAATAATGATAAATCAACCTACATTAATAAATATTTTATAATAATAAGTATTTTCTATATCAATTAAAAAAAATATCATGATAAATTTAAAAAAAAAAAAAAAAAACAAACAATATTATTATTATTAACAAAAAGAGAATATGTATCATTAAACTTTACGATAATTACTCTCTAAATAACTACAATAATTCATCTAATAGATAGTCCACTCTAAAGTAGCATTCAAGAATTACATAAAAGTTGGTCCTTTCGAGAGTAGCTTTAAGGAATTACACAAAATCTATATTGTACATCAATAAGATATAATTGGCCCAAGAGCAAAACACATTTATATAGCGAGTACAACATAGAGTTTGAGGGGGTCGTCTTCTAGAAACTGATTGAGATTAGGAAACAATTTATCTTCTTGGTTACTGGAAACATTATTGTTGGAAGTCTCGCTAGATGGTGCAACTAAATTATCTATGTCTTGTCTAAGGGCATCAATTTCATCTTTAGGTTGAGCTAACTTTTATTTCAAAGTTTAAATTTCTTCTAGAAGAATTGGACATGGTCATTTGCTAATGAAATTTCTATTTTATCTCCATACATTATTATTTAAAAGATAAATTCAAACCATTTCAAAGTATGTATTGAGTGTAAATTTATAATGATTTTGTATTTTAAAAAAAAAATTGTGAAAATGTTTTATCACATTATATATTCTTATAAATACTTCATGTTAGTTATTAGTTAATAAGAAAGTCAGTTTCTCTCTTAGCTTGAAGGCAAAGAGAGAAATTATTGTTACAAAGGCAACTTTCATCTTTAGGTTGATCTAACTTTTATTTCAAAGTTTAAATTTCTTCTAGAAGAATTGGACATGGTCATTTGCTAATGAAACTTCTATTTTATCTAATTTCATTTTATCTCCATACATTATTATTTAAAAGATAAATTCAAACCATTTCAAAGTATATATTGAGTGTAAATTTATAATGATTTTGTATTTAAAAAAAAAAAAATTGAAAATGTTTTATCTTATATATTCCTATAAATACTTCATGTTAGTTATTAGTTAATAAGAAAGTCAGTTTCTTCTCTTAGCTTGAAGGCAAAGAGAGAAATTATTGTTACAAAAGCAACTTTCATTATGAGACGTGTAACATCCCCTGGATTTTATTTTATTTTCTATTAACCCATTTACCATGTAGATAAAAGTATGATTCAACTGTAGTTACGTTATAATTCTCACCCTTATATTTTACATGCATGTATTCATGGGAGTTTACGACTGTAAAAACAAACAAAAATTACATTTACCGAAAACCACACGTAAAATGACGTTTAATATGATCCATGTAACCATCTTTATGTGGTTAAAATGCTCGGCGAAATTCTTTGAATAATACTTAATTCCATCAATAACTGGTTTTAAATTTTACCTTAATCGTTTGGTCTTTGGTTCGTCACCTTTGCGAAATCTTCGGAAAAATAACTGTATTAAATTTCATGGCGTTTTACAAAAGCGATTTTAAAATTTTATTAACGGTTGAAATTTATTTATAGAATAAAAATTATATTCCGAACTTTATACGTATATATATAAGAGTCTCCTGATTGGTGAAGTACCGGATCTCCTATAAAATGTAAATCTTAAATGGCGAAAATCGCTAATTTGAGGGTTTGTAGAATATGGTCCAAAACTCATATATATATATATATATATATATATGTAATTTAAAATATGGAGAATATTTATTATGATTCCTTTGAGATTTTTGGTTTTCTGGTTTTGGGATTTGAGAGTGGAGAGGTTTGGGTATGTTATTTAAAGCTGGATGTTGGTGTTGGAATGAGAATTTTGACCATATTAAGATTGTAATTTGGACTTAAGGTTAGAGGATTGGGTTAGGGAATTTGTGGTTAGCTAGTTGGATAGATTTTTCTAGTTGGTAGGGTGGCATAGTTAGTTGATTTTTTTAGTTAGTCTCGGTTAGGAAATTTGTGGCTAGGTAATTGGATACACTTTTTTAGTTGGTAGGGTGGCATAGTTTGTTGATTTTTTCTCACTAGTGAAATATACTTTCCTAATTGGTAAGATAACATAGTTAGTAAATAGCCCCGATCAGGGTGGCAGAATGAGAGGAGGACAATGTCATCTGTAAGGCATGTCAGAAGCTAATTAAGGCAGATTAATGGTGAGGAATGTGGCTTGTTTCGCATGAAGCACACCCATTATCCCAATGCATTTCCATTATTGCAACAGCAGGCGTGACAGTCTGGCTCTGTTTTGGCGGCAAGGTAAGAGGGTAATATCCTTTTTCGGGTATGGTTGTCAGTCTATTGCTCAATGCACAGGAGAAAGGTTTTGTACAGCGCCAAGGAGGCTGAAGAGGAAGGTCGGGTTGCGTTTACTGATAGGGTGTGTTCTGGTTTCTTTTACTATGGCTCCTAATCTAGTTCTGGCTAAGCGATTCAAGCTGATGTCTTCAGCTCCAATGTCAAGCGATGTCCCTGATGTTGACTGTTCAGGTTCTCAATTCTATTTTTTAGACCTGCATGTCATGATAGAAGGCATTCACTTTCATTTCCAACCCTGCTTTAGAAGTCCTGATTTAGTTTGTGAGGGGTTAGAATTATGGTTTCTTTCCATTGCATGCAGCCTTAGGCTTAGTTCAAGATTACTTTTCAGAACGCATACTATATCTGAAAATCTTGCATATATTCAAAAAATGAGTTTACAAATGGCTAGTACTGGTTTTTGGGACCTTCTTCTGTCAAAGGATAGTATCACAGTCTGCTTATATTCTCTTTAGCGCATCTTTAAAACGTTATTGGCTCGGAACCTTGATGATTTGCTTCTGCCTCCTTTCAACTCTGGTCTGGGTTTTATGTCAATTCTGAGGTTTGGTTTCTATCATTTCAATATGGCCGAAACCGATAAGCTGGCTCCTAACATCTTTTATTCTGGTCAGGGTTATTTGTCTATACCCTGGTTTTGTTTTTTTAGCTGCAATATTGCTACTCCAAACTGTTTCTGGGTGAGGTATATAGTTGTTCAAAATTATGGTGGGACTAATTTCTTACTCTATCATTTCTTCAATTGTGTGATGTCTGAGTTTGTTTTCCTCCAGGGTTATACGGATGTTCCCAGGGTTCTCGTCTTGTTAAAACTTCTCATGAGTCTTTCTGAGATTGAGGTCGGGCTAGTTTATTGGTTTTTGCGTAGAAACTTAAACCCAGTTGTTCTCCATAGTATTTTTCTCTATTTCCTTCAATCTACTCAGTCTCATCTCGCTCTTTGTGCATCTTTGTATGACGACTCAGCTCAGTATCATAATTTACATCGGAATCAAGGAAGGAAGGTCTGGCATTATGATCTGCGATTTACTTAACCGCTATTGTTCCATATACAGGGTCTCTTTCAACTCATAGCAGGAACAGAGATACTCAGGCTGCAATGACAAAAGGAAAGGGAAGAAAAATCCATACAAGCCAAGTTGCAAAAACTAGCAAACGAGGAAGGAAAACCAACCAGCAGACTCTGGAAAGTTTATCACAAAGCTATGAAACTGGAATTCCAGTAGATATCCGGAATATAATAAAAGGATGGGAGAAAGAAACCGATGATGAAGAGGATGAAACCCAGGTTGGAATAGACTTCCTCTCTGACCCAGGCAGTACACGAGGGAGAGTCTCTCTATTTCAACAATCTGTTAAAACAAACTAGAAGATCAAATGTGTGCTTGCAAAAGCACTGATGAGTACACAGGAAAAACAACTCAATTCTTCTCTACTGTTTGAACTTCAGCAGATGAAACAAGACATGAGGGAGATGAAAAAGGTACAGATCCAAACCAATGCCAGATTAGTACGGATGGAGCAGCAACTGCAAAACCTGCAGCAAGCTAAGATGCCAGGGTCTACAGTGAAAGACCCTGCACTAGTTGATTCATCAGATGGCTAACTTCCCTTTCAAGATATATTTTGTATGTGTTTAGATGTTATTAGGCTTACCATATGTTTTATATGCAGTTTTTTTGGACATAGTAAAGGATTACTAGCAGTAAGTAGAAGGAAGAAACAATACCAATTTTGGTTGGCTTTTAACTCTCTCACGTGGCCAACAAACCTGGTTTCCTATGAGCAGGTTGAAGCTACCAAACATTGCATCTATTGTATAGCAACTTACTCTTTACAAAATAGAAAATAAACAAGTCCTACAAAATTAAAAAAAAAAAAAACATAGTTAGTAAATAAACTTTCTTAATTGATAAATTAGTATAGTTAATACAACAACCAAGCCACCATAACTAAATATTCTTATTATCTTTTTTAAACTGTGAAAATTCAAATTAATCAAATTTATTTTATATTTTTTTAATATGTTATGAGAAATATATCTTTGAGATATTAAATACTTTACATGCTATTAAAGCCTTGATCGAAACTGAACCCTAAACCCACCAAAACATCCATTAATTGTTTCCTACCAAACAACCAAACCGCAACCGCAAAGATGTATTTCAGTAATCATATTTATTTTCTAAGTAATCTTTGAGAACCAAATCTATAGAACCAGAACCGCAAAGATGTGCAAGTGACACTTATAAGTTAGCAAAATCTATCATGTTAAACCTTTTTCTGCATAAATGAGTAAACCCTCAATTGTAGCATGGACCCTAGAATAAATAAATTTGTAGTATTTTGTAAATAAAATGATGAACAATTACAAAGGTTTATTTATGTAAATAAACCCGCACGAACCTAATTCAAACGTGTGAGGAAAGTTGTTTGAATTAGAATGGTAGTAAATTTGATTAGATAGAACCTCAACTATTATTTGACTCTCGTAATCAACACCATATTATGAATATTTTGGGAATGGGGCCAGGATGGAAGGGATAACCGTTGTGGTCATTTGAAGAAATGATGATAATATTTTGGACTATCAAGTCTCTCAATGGTTGTGTAAAAAAGAGATTAAATATAAGGTAATATCAATATATAAAGTATAATGGTTGTGTAAAGTAATATCAATATATAAAGTATATGATATGATATATTTTTATTTGAAAAGAACTTTTAATAAATTTGTTGGTAACAATCACATTAGAATTAATTTGTTGAAGCATTTTGAATTAATGACTACTGAGTGTAGTTTATTATCAAGGCAAGATGGAGAATATTTTGGCATTAGATAAATAACTAGAGTGTGATGTACAAATAATTAATTTTAAGAGTCAGAAAGTAACAACTAATTCTAACTCTTAATTTTAAATGAAATAATTAATTAATGAGGGACATTTTAATAATAATAATAATAATAATAATAATAAAAGTAAACTAACAAAAATAGCCATATTGGAAGGCCCAAAGAAGATAATTAAAAAAATAAATAAATATAACTAAGATCATAATAAAAAATAAAGAGGAAAAGTAAACCATTAAAATTTAAGGTTTATATAAAATAAATAAAATAACTAAAGGATGATTAAATTTAAATAAAATATAATTAATTAGTTAAATTAAAAATTAAAAATGAAAATATAAAAATAAAAATAGACAAATAATAAAGTAAATAATTTTTGTAAGAGTTAAAGGCAGGGACCTAACAACTACTAATTTTCCAGCCATGGTCTCTATTTAGATTACTTGGCCTTCTTTCTATCTCTATGGCCTCCATAAACTTTTGGTGATGAAAATGATCAATCCTTGCAATGACCTAAGCTTCTTCAATGCAGATGTGTTTTGTCTTATATGTATGCTCAGCCAAATATGAGGAGTGGGTCATCCCATGTTTGATGGCGATTGCGTGCTCATGAATCCTCTGATTTATTGGGCGACTTATTTCACCAATGTATGGGGTTCTGAAAGAACATGGGATAACATAAACACCTTTCATATTCTTGGGGTCCATTGGGTCTTTTACAAATCTTAGGGAGCTCTGAATTATGTTTAGGAGCCTAGACGTTGAAGGAACCTTATGTTTCCTTAGGATCATAGCAATATTTTCAGTGGTTCCTTGGATAAAATGAAGATGCACTACTAAAATCTGATCTTTGGGGTCGTTTTTAATAGCAAGACCTGTACTAGCATTAAGGAAAGCTTTAAGACCTTGGTGCCTACTATATCCATTATTTTTCAAAACATTAAGGCATGGACAAGAGGTGGATGTTTCACGTTTAGTTTTGTAACAATTGTGGTGAAAATTCCATGTAATAAAGTAAAACAATAACCATGGTTGATGGGACACTTATTCCAAGTTGAATGTTGGGAAAAACATTCTGGTGCAGGTGTTCACATGGTTTATTATGGCTATGGAAATTGGCAAAGGCAAGGGTTAAGGCATTAAAGAGGAAAAAATTATTTTTGGCACATTTATTTATGATAATAATGGAAATTAGGAGAAAAGGGAGATGAAAGGTCACATCTTGCATCTGAGGAGGAAAATGAAGGAAAATAATGGAAAATGCAGAAAATAGAGGCCTCATTGATAAAAATGCTTCTGAGGATTAGTTGGTACCTTTTGTCAGTGCATTTTTTGAGCTCTCTCATTATTCTCTCTCTCTTTCACACTCTTGGATACTGAGAGTTTTCTTGGAGAGTGTGACATACTTGGTTATTTGGAGCAAGAAGGAAAAGGAAGAGTAGGAAAGTGCAAGCGAACATCGGGATCAATAGCTACAATGGGTTTTGATTGCAGGTACCGAGTTGCATGCATGTTTTCCTCACTGTTTTTGGCATACATGGTGTATGCATGTGGTTTCTTAGTCATGATCTGTCATTGGCACGGAGGATTTCCTGGATTAACAGTGGATTTTCCTAACCTTTCCATTTCCTGGAAAACCATTGTGTTGTGGTTTTATTTCCATTGATTTTTTTCAAATTGGTTTTCATGTTTCCTTTATATGTGGGTTGATTTATTAGTTCCTAGAAGCCTTGGTTGGAAAAATGCTCTAGAAGTCTGACGGACAACTGTGGGTTGAGATACTATTCCTAGAAGCTTTGATTGACAAACACTCTCGAAGACCTAATTTGAAAAATGCTTTAGAAGCCCTATAATAGTTGGGATTGAGTCACTAGTCCTGGAAGCCTTGGTTGGAACAAACACTCTGGAGCCTTGGAATAGCTTGGGTAGAGACTAATCCGTTATGGTTATGATGTCTGACCATGAGGTGGAATCACTGGTTGAGGTTTGAGGTGGTTTGGCCTGTGGAAGCCCTGGATTTGTTATGATTGATGTGTTTGATGATATCCCACATTAATGCTTGGAATATGGCACAAGGGTGATTGGTTGAAGAGATAATTGGCTCTGCCAATCTATGGTTTGGTGGAACATGGTAGTCCCATCTCCGGTTAGCTTTTACATTCATTAATGAGAATTTCATTTCCTTGGTATTTGATGTGTAAATGTGTTGGTTTATATGTGGATTCTATGGCTATTGTATCCTTGAGATTTTTTTTGTTATTATGTTCGTTATAAGCATGTATTATGACAGTGATGATCCATGGTTCTTCTCATGTTTTGAATTGTATATGAAGGAATGATGTATCTATGACCTAATAGATGATATTGTAGCTAATGGTGTAAGGGAACAATGCTTCTTAGTTATTCTAAAATAATTATGAGACCCCTATTCTTAAATATATCATTTAGACCTATAGATTGCATTTGATGTCAAGTGTTTGAAAAATTTTCAGTCCCGGTTGGGGATGGTTAGGCTTAGTCCTAGAGTTATTTTTTGGTTTATTAATTTTTTCATATTGTGTATAATGGATTTCGAAAGTTACAGTGAGTTTTGGGTAGTGGCCGAAATTCTGGGCTTGAAAAGTGCCTTAATTTTCGCAAACTCTAGTGAAACACTGCTAGAAATAGTCCCTAGACGCAAGCATGCAGGCTTGTGCAAGCATCCAAAGCCTCCTAGATGCAGGCATGTAGGCTTGTGCATGCGTCTAAAGGCCCATAAGCTAAAAAGGTCTGTGGGACCCAGGGGCAGGATGCCTGAATGGTTGGGTTGGCTCCTGGGGTGTTATTGTTGATGTACAATGTTTGTATGAGATGCTTTTGCCGATTCCACTTCCTTAAGGTCACCTAGGAGGTTGAATCTCATCATGGTAACCTCTTTTTGCATGTTTACCCTGGTTGGCCAATTACTTGGGTAGATGTGGGAGGATTGAGTTAAAAAGTGGTATCCGAGCATGGTTCAACCCTTGGATTGGATGGGCGGTGTGTTGGTGATTATTTTCTATTGGTTGCATATGTGTTTCTCATATATAGGGTGTATGTTATTGTTGCATCCGTGTTGTGTTGGCCATGGTGGTAGTAGTGTTTCCATGGAATGACCGATGGTGTTGTTGTCAGCATGTTTTCATGAGTGTATGACTGGTTATGTGTTTTTCATGCTTGTGCATTTTTAGTGCACACTTACTTACATGTTGCTACATGTTGTATATGCATTGCTTGGTTATGCTAGGTCACACATTGGTCACGATTGTTTATTGTCTGCGTATGATTGCTTGTGTGAAGCTATATGTTGAACATGCATTGGTCATTCATGCTTGGTTAAACAGGACAGATGGGTACATGTGGTCAATTTTACATTGGTATGGTTGAGGTTGCCATGCATTAGGTCATGGTGTGTATTCAATATCATTATGCATTGATGACTAGACTCCAACTAGAATGATGTTTAGGTGCTAATATATCATGTGTTACAAGTTTATATGTTGTTATGATTATGTATATACATGTATTTCGTTTATTGGTTGATTTTGTAGGATGTATCCTCCCCAAATTACACTAAGGTATGTTGGTTTATTTATGATTTTCTTTAGTTGAAATATTTCACCTTGCAGGAAGAATCAAAGATGAATAGAAGAATGGTAGACTACATAGATTCTCCCTATGATTCATATGAGAAACATGGTGTTGGGCACTCGTCTGACTTGGAAGACACTCTGAGAAGTTTAAAGGAATAAATAAGGAGTTGCAAGGAAAACAATGAAAAACTCATATAAGAACAAGAAAAGCAAGCAAAGGTTAATGTAGACATCCTTCAAAGTTTTTCAGAGTTGCAGAAAAAAGGGCCACTTCAGATCAGTTATGGGAAGGAGGATGGGACCTGTTGTAACTTTTTTTGACACCATTAAAAGTTATAAATTTAAAATTTTTAAAAAATAAAATATATATATATATATAGAGAGAGAGAGAGAGAGAGAGAGTATTGCCACCTTCCTACAATTTTATCCTTGCCTTAACAAATACCTTCTTTTAAATATCGTTCCATATAACCCTTTCCATTGCTGAAGGATGAAATTTCTTTGAGTTATTTTTAATAGTTTTTATTTTAAATGAGATTTAATTTTATAAAATATATGATCCAGGTGGATATTGGTGGCCACCCACCTATTCCACTTGAATCCCACCATTGTTTCTTTCAGTTTTTCAGTTCCCTTAATTGTAGCACAGTTTACTATTTTTGGCGAATTTTTGGGTCCCAAACTTTTGGAGCCATTTTGAGGCCCTAAACGACGTTGTTTTGGAAAACAAGAAAACATGAGTCATGAACAAATTTAAGCAGTTGAAATTTTTATTCCTCAGATAGATATTTCCAACGAGGTGTTGTGCACGTCAAGCGGAGATCATATGCCAAAGTTACGACCCCGGGAAGTTGATGTTCCAATTTACCCCAACGGGGCCCACAATTTTGGTGATTCATCTCCTAAGGTTAGGTTTTTTATGTTTAGGGTTTTTAATTGTTTCTCAATAATAAATAGGTCTTTGAGCCTCATTGTAAAACAGCTCAGAGGCATGTAGCCGCCACATCTCTTCTTAGAGATAAGCTACCATCGCTCGAGCTAGTTTATTTCCATTTTGTTTGTAAGAATATTTCGTTTCTTTGACATTAATGCAATGAAGTGTTATTTCTGGGTGAAAATGTGAAGTTGGGTTACACTTTTTACACTTTTTTGAGAAAAAACTTTCATTTTTTTCGGTTCTTCAACTTTCTGCAAGCTAAAACAAATTTTCTATTGAGAATTTCATTTTGCGATAAAAATAAAAGTTGTCAGAAATTTTGTTTGCTTTCTATTACTTATTTTTTGGAATTATTTTATACACATTTGATATGTCAATTTATCATTTCTTTGAGTGTGTGTTTTTTAACAATCAACGGATTCATAAGAAGTCATGTTAATACGCAATGTTGTATTCTTTGAAAATTTGTATTTTTGAGAAACAAAATGTTTTACAACAATCTAGACATAGTCTACTTCGGTTTTGTCATATTTACAAAGCCAATGGATGCATATCATAAATACTAGAATTTTTTGAACTGGTCCAACATGAAAAAACTACGTATTTTGAATATGTTTAGCGACACAAGAAATTTGTTAACAAATAAGTTATAAACTAAAAATATAAAAGCTACCCATTAGAGACGACGGACCAATGTAATGTACCATAATTTTTTCAATTTTTTTACAATGTATTTTGGAAGATACAGAATTTTGATTTCACTGAATCACAATGACCTTCAGAAATTATTTGCACCCATTTTATTACAAAATTAATTAAAATTAGTAAATATTTATGAAATTCCATAAAAGTTATATTTCCTGAAAGTAGATTCAATTGTGAAAATGCTTGTCTTGGTTTCAACAGTTAATTCAAAATGTTTCATGGAGTTTAATCAGTCCAAAGTTGCAGATACATATTCAGAGCTTGGTTCTGCGTAACTGGTGACGCGTTAGTTCGGCCGAACTCTTAAACAAAGATCGACCGAATTGTTTTTTGTGCCGATGGCCCGTTAAGTCAAACGACAAAAAATTTCGGCCGAACTATTTATAAAAAGTTCGGCCGAAATTTTACATAACTTTCCATCTGCTGAAAAGTACCGTCGAGCCCCTCCAAAAAAAAAAATCGCAGCAATATAAATTGCCGCAAAATCATTCATTATTTTCGCATATTTTCACACATTTGGTCTGATTTTACAAAGGTCTTGATCTGATTTTGCAAAGAATTGTTTTGGGCTTAAGGACTTTTCTTGGAGGTACATTCAAAGGACATTTCTTGGAGGCATTCATTATTTTCGCATATTTTCGTACATTTGGTCTGATTTTGCAAAGAATTGTTTTGGGTTTAAAGAATTTTCTTGGAGGTACATTCAAAGAACATTTTTGAAGACTTTTCTTGGAGGTACATTCAAAGGACATTTCTTGGAGGTATGTGATACCGTTTTTTGGATGTTATTTGGGCTTCATTTTTTTTAAAGTATGGATTTGGGCTTAATTTTCATTATTTTTGAAGGTATGGATTTGGGCTTAATTTCGAAAGGACATTTTTTGGACATTTTTTGGAAGTATTTTTTAAAATGATATTTTTTGAAGTATTTTTTAAAGTGGCGTTTTTTATGAAGTTGGAATTAATTTTCAATGGACATTTTTTGGAGGCATTTTTTGAAGAGGCATTTTTTAGAGTATGTGTTTTGGGTTGAAGTAAATCTTTTATAATGATTTTTTAAAATGAGTTTTTGTCTAACTTTTTATATGAAATTTTTTTGTAGCACTTGGAAGGAAATATTTTGAGCTTCGTTTCTTTTTTATAAGACATTTTTTTCTTGAATTTTTTAAAGTAAGTGTTTTGGATTGGAGTATTTATTTTTTGCAAAATTTTTAAAATGAGTTTTTTTTTAAATTAAATCTTTTGTGATGTTTTATTTAATTGAGTTTTTGTCTAAATTTTTTAAGGAAATTTTTTAAACTTAATACTCTATTATCATGGGAAATCGAAGGAATTGTACGAGAAAATATGATCGAAAAAGAGACCCTGAGGAATGTAGAGAAGAGACAAGACAATCTCGCAAAATAAATATAGAAGCACTCTCAAATAATATTGAAGGGGGAAATCAACCTCAACTAGAAGTTGAAGTAGGTATGTAAATGTAAATATTATGATTTTGATATATTTAAAATTTTCCTAGTGTAAAATGTGAAGCTTAATTTTTATTTGATGAACTAATTTGAAAAATATTTTGCAATGTAAACAAAGAGAGATATTCCTCAAAACATTAATGATAAGATACAAAATTTTGAAAGAGAAAGTGAAAGAGATATTGAACCAATGATTGAAGATGGTGAAAATGTTGAAAGAAATTCAAGTGAAGAAATTGAATCACAAGGTGTGTGTGTGTGTGTGTGTGTGTGTGTTGAACACATGCACGTATTATTGAAATTATACATATTTATTAATTTAGTTATTTATTGAATATGTAAACTTATTATGTACTATTCATTCGAATATGTACAGATGAAATCAATGTCGATGATGAGATGTTAGAAAATGTTGACACTCAGACATATGGAGATAAAAGAGCTGATCATATTATACGATATTGTGTTAACCACATTTTTGATACGTACTTCGTAAAGGAAAATGTGACAGTTCAAGCCCAAATGTTGAAAGGTCTCCTATCATTAAGGAAATTAAAAGAAGCTGCGACTTTATTGGGTATTTGAAAATCAACAAAAGATAAAAAAATGAAGGAAAATGTGATACAAAATATAAATAGTGCTATAAATTCAATTAGAAGATCTAGACATAAAAATGTTTCAGTTGTACGTAGAGCAATACATATGGCAGTGGTTTCATCAAGTACTAAGGAGAATCACTTGGTAAAATCTATGGCATGAGCATTAGGAACCTCACGAAAAACTTTGCACAAACATCAGAAATTTCGGTTGCAAATAGATGTAAATGATGAACTCGCTTGTTGGAGAGCTATTTGTAGGCAACCATACAAAGATAGACTTGGAGAAAATGTTAAAAAAATAATATATGAATATTGGAAGAATAATTCGCGTGTTTCACCAACTACAAGACATGTGATGCGAAGAAGAATAGCACGAAATCAGTACAAAGAACATGAAAAACATCTCTTGGAAACCACTCAGATAGAGTTATTCAACAAGTTCAAAGAAGAGAATCGTCAAATTCATGTTTCACTCAGTGCTTTTGTTCAACAAAAACCATGGTATGTAAAACCTATCACCGTACGCGACACTTGTTGTTGCCATTATCATATGGAATTTGAGTTATATTATGACACATTCCTTGATTTCGGTAGAACATTATGGAAGGATTCACCTCCTCCTTCCACTATCTGTGATTTCATATCTCAAATTCTATGTGAAAGAGAAAGCGATGAACTATTTTACGAAAAGAAATGTGTTGGTGGTAAAAAATGCGATGATTGTGGAAATTTGACTAAATTTCAAAACAAATATCATACTGATATAAATGATCAATCGTTGTCCAACATGAAAGTGAAATGGAAGAGATATGAATATATCCATACATCAATTCAAGGTGCAAATAGTGGTTAAAAGAATTGAATTATGAGAAGAATAAATTTTTGTGATAGACTTTTTGAGAAAATTTGAGGCAGAAATTTACAAATACACCAAGCATTCCCATAGAGCTTGATGGCAAGACTTGCAATTCAAAAAATCTCATGAAGTTTTTCCACCAGGGACCATTTTGTAAGTGATTGATTTTGCAGAAAACTAAACATTTGTTCCACAAAAAGAAATTCAGAGTGAATATTATCATTCTGACCAAGTCTCCATGCTCGTCCATACTCTATATAGACATGCTGAACAAAACGTCGATCATATAGAAAGCACCAGTGAAAATCGACATATTATTAAATAATATCACTTTTATATCAGTGACGATTGTACACATGATACATATTTTGTATAACATTGTTTTGGAAAAATTTATGATTCCTTGAAAAATCGTGGAATAACATTCAATGAACATTGGATATGGTCAAACGGATGCGCAGGTCAATTCAAATCTGCACGATCATTCTTTTGGTTGTGTTGTCTTCATAAGAAAACCTGCATTAAACATTATTGGAATTTCTTTGAGACTGGCCATAGGAAAGGAGAACATGATGGTGTAGGGGCATGCATAAAACGAGCACATCGAAGATATCAAACGAACCCCTCTGCAAGCTGACTTGTGGACGCAAAAGAAGTTGTTCAATGGTGCATCGTTTCTCTAAGCCATGAGACTAACCAATCAAGGGAAGTGAGAAGGTACATTCAATTTAATTTTTATTGGATATCTAATTTTAAAAAGTGTACATTTATCACAATGATTATCTTGGATTGTATTTTGATATCATATTTACATTCGTCTTTAAATTTTCCATATAAAGGTTTTCTTGGCATATTGGGACCGAAGACGTAGATAGATCAATTGGAAATGACGTTGAAACAATAAAAGGGAATCGAAAATTGCATTCAATTAAAACAAAGTCGTCCAGAAATGTGTTTGCATTGGATAAAAGAAAATATTCTTGTTTTTGTCATGTTTGCATAGACATCACAAAATCTAATGACGTTTGTGAAAACAAAATGTATGTAAAAGATTGGAAACATACAGAGCTAAATACAAAGGGAAAAATGTCCATTGCAATGTTTGAAGAAATGCAATCAGAGGAGACTACAATATCATCCGATGGTGATCGAGTTTCTGATCTTGTTAGAGAAGGTAACATTTGAATTTCTTTCTAATGATAAAGATCTAGAAATAAATTTGAATATGTATAATTTTGTTAAGTTTGTTTTATTGTGTAGGAGATGTATTTGTTGTAATTGCACCTGCTGACAACGATGAAAATGTGAAGTATTATTTGATGCGTTGCACTAAATGAAAAATGAAATTATTAGAAGACTATAATGATCATGGATTTCCATATGAAAGAGGATCTATTATACTGAAAGGTTATTTTTTCAGAAAAACTAATCAAAGTGGGATTTTTCTTACTTTGAAGACTATGAACCTGATTTCATAAGTTGTCAATATAGTCACTTGGTGTGTGTAGCACGCATAAATTTGATAGAGGCTCAATCAAAGAAAAAAATGAAAATTAAGAAATGGAAAATGTCAAAATCCGATCATGAACGGATTATTGAAGATGGCATTCCATTGGAATTTTTTTTATTGAATTGCCCAACAATTTATTCTCTTTAGATTATATGTTTTAGAACTTCCAGTACTCAGTTAAAAATTTAGATGCCTTGTTATCTTATCTGTGCAAGTGTTTGCACATGTACAAATTGTTTTGGTACATGCACACTCTAGTATCAACTGAAAGTAGCTTTTCTATACATGCATTGATGAAAAATGTTGCATATATATATATGTGTGTGTGTGTGTGTGTGTGTGTGTGTGTGTTCTAGAATGCAATTAACTGTTAAATTAGTTTTACTATGTGCATTGATGAAAAATGTTTCACGTACTCAATATATATGTTCTAGAATGAAATTAACTGAAAGTGGTTTTTCTATGTGCATTGATGAAAAATGTTGCACGTACTGGATATATACACGAACTGAATGCATGCCCAGTTTTTCTTGTGGGATTTTATGGTAAAAATTATCCACAGTATAATTTTGTATGAATAATCCTTTCAGACAAGAAACTCGGAGCACTTCTCCGACTTTTGGTGGGATTTGACCCACATCTCTATTCCTGATTGAAAATATAGTACAAAATTTGTTTGTCCAATGGTCGGATATGTTCTATGTGCATTGATGAAAAATTTTGTGCACATATATATATATATATATAATGCAAGTATTTTTCCCATGTGCATTGATGAAAAATGTTTCACGTACTGAATATATATGTTCTAGAATGCAATTAACTGAATGTCATCAATTTACCAATTTATAAGTCAACAAGGTTACCTAGTTGAGTGCATTAATGACATTGACCCCAATTCAACAAACATACATCTACTTCTTATATTTCCAATCAAAATTAAAGGGATTTATATGGGAAAGAGGCAGAACATATAGCCCATGAACTACTTTTTAGAGGTCAATGAAGGTATCATCATGTGGGAAAATGTTTTGAACACTTGATCATACTTGAAATAATCTTAAGATTGTTTTTGATCTCTACATACTACATACTATTGTTTGAGTGAAAAAAATTTCCAATGAAAATAACATAGCTTTTCAATCCAACTAACCATATCAATTAAGCTCTATTTGAAAAAAAGGTAAAAACCAAAAAGCCAACAAAATAACATCCTTGGTTGTTATTTTTATTGGAATAACTAAATCATATTAAGGATTCTCTTCATTGAAATTATTTTTCGATGAAGAATCCTTAAAATATGATTTAGCTATTCCAACAAAAATGACAACCACGAATGTTATTTTGCTGACATGTTTTGTGGCATGTTAACTTTTCTTTACTCTTTTTTTCAATTAGAGCTCAATTTATATGGTTAGTTGCATTGAAAAGCTATGTTCTTCCCATTGGAAATTTTTTCACTCAAACAAGAGAAGAGTATGTAGAGATCAAAAGCAATCTTAAGATGCCAAATGTACTTCAACCATCCAAAACTTGAATTTTAAAAACTTTTTGATTATATCAAAACAAATTACTTCACATGTCATACCAATTGTAGTTCAACTATCCAATAAAAACATTAAACATTTAACATTATATCACATGCCAAATGTAGATTGAAACCATCCAAAACTTGAGTTTTAAAAACTTTTTGATTATATGACAACGTTAATTGACATGCCATGCCAATTATAGTTCAACTATCCAATAAAAACATTCAATATTATATCACATGCCAAATGTAGATTGAAACCATCCAAAACTTAACCTTTAATTTAACAAAAAGTTATAGATCACAACATTAATTCACATGCCAAATGTACTTCAACCATCCAAAACTTAAGTTTTAAAAACAAAAAAATTATAACACATCATTACATAACGTGCCAAATGTAGTTCAAAAGCAAAACATTAATTTATAGATGACAACATTACTAGTAGTTCAACTATCCAAAACTTAAGTTTTAAAAACCAAACAAATTATATAACAAAATTACTTCACATTCACATGCCAAAAGTACTAAAACCATCCAAAACTTAACTTTTTGGAACAAAACAAATTATATTAACACAATAAAATATGTCCAAAAATTGTAGATCTCACAAGTATCAAGTATATATGTGTGTGTGTGTGTGTGTGTGTGTGTGACTATGCATATAGATAATATATAAAAAAATAAATTTAAGACTAGAAATCTCAATCAAATCTACAAATCATGTCCATCAAATACAGATGGATGTAGTGTCTTTCCTATCAGAGTCTCAATCCACGCACTATCTTGCGAAGCATGGGGAACTTGTACACAATGAACATACAAACATTAAAATTTGATGTTTTAAAAATGAGTGAGAATATATAGAACTTCATGTAAAAAAAAATATAAAAAAAAATCATGCAATACCTCATGAGGTTCCCTCTCCATTTGTTCGCCTGCTACAACTTCCCCCATGGGAACATCTCCAATAGTAAACTGTACAATATACATGTACAATTATATATATATATATATATTAAAAAATTTCAGATGAAAATGCACATGTTTATATATAAACTTATTTTCAATAATATTAAAAAAAAAGTTAGACAACTTGTTCAAATGGTTGAAATGGTGTGGATGTTCCTATCTCTGTCGCTAGAGTTCGTGGATTAAAGAAATCTTCTATAGAAACCTAAAATTCAAAATTTTAAAAGTATAAAATAACTCAAGATCAAGATCTCAATTTATAATAAAACTTTTAAACTTCAATTTATAAATTATAACTTTTAAAAAAACATATATATTTAAAAGTGAAAAATTGAATACTTCTGCAGGTGAATTTGGGACATCTCCTAAGAGAGGCTCCAAAAGAAAATCTCCAAAAACCTAAAATTCAAAAAATTTAAAATAACTCAAGATATAGATATATATCTCAATTTTTAATGGAAATTTTTGAGGTGGAATATATATAACTTAAACATAAATTTTAAAAGTGAAAAATTGTCCATACTTGTTGTGGATCTGGCACATCTCCTAAGGAAGTAGAAGGTACATCTCCCAAGGAAGAAGAAGTTACCGCCATCCCAAAAACATCGGATGGAATCGAAATCTGTTAAAACATTTTATTATTATATATGTACATGTACATGTGTGCACAATTATTTATTTTAAAAATATCACTTAAAAAACACTAACATTTGTCAACATATCTTGATGGTGAGACCCATCTTCATTGTTTGAATCAGAGGCCCCGAACGTGATATTAACATTTTCGTCATTCATCATGCGTGACAACTGCAAATGGTGTTTTAACATATAATGATACATTTTTGTTAGATTAATGTACATACAAATAAATGTATACATATACATACACATGTATTTATTACAAATTGTACATGTATGTGTTAAAATAATTGAACCCTAACCATTAACACATACTATTCTCGTGCCCTCTTCCTCATGAAGAATTAGGTCTTGCCAACCATTGCGACAATTCTTTGCATATATTTTGAAATCTTCAACACTCATGTTGTTAATCTCTTCATCTGTACAATATACAAAATTGGCACGTGCATTCTCGTGTGCTCTTTGTCGATTTAGACAAATATCGACTCCACCCAATTCGCTGTGAACATTATCGATGATGGCATCCCTTGCTTATCGACTTATTTGAGAAGTCACATCCATTTCTAACCGCAAAGTTTCAACCCGAAAATGTCAACTCACCAATGGTGGCTCAGGGCGAGGCAACTCCACAACTCACCTAGCGCCCCTACGGTCACACAATCGACCTTTCCCAGGACCAAAAAATTCTTACGAAAGGTCATTGAAATTGGGTTTCATTTCCAAAAAATTTATGCGCAAAACAATTTTGCAAAATAAACAGGAACCTCGTCGTTCCATGGGAGTCTTCCATAGGCCGCAAGGTGCCTATCATATAAATAGTGAGCTATATTGGGGTGCTTGAAATATTGCACCTTCAACATCTTTCTTTTTGGCCCTTCTTTGAAATTAAACATTGACTTCGCCATTTCTTTTGTAACTCTTTGTTTTACATCCTCCCATTTATCGGGACCCATTACTGTTTCCTTTCTCTTTCTCATGACTTCTACAAATGTATCAGTCGTTGGCCCAAGATTTTTGTACACTTTTACTAGTTCGCCCAATGAATGTGTAACTATTTCGAGGCTTTGTCGACTCTCAGCAGGTAGAGTCAAAGCCACGAGATCTCTCTGCAATTTTGCATGAAGTTGTTGACACTTTTCTAAGGTGCATTGCACCATGTTTCTTTCCCATGGTATATCATAAATGTCAGCGGGATAAGTTGTGGTGGGTAGACAACCTTCTTCTTGAATGTAGCATTCTGCCCTGCGTTTATTTTGACCAACATTTGGAACATTTTCAGCCTCTTCATCAATATATATATAATTTTGTATATTAGAAAAAACACATGTAAACAAATTTGTACAAATTTAATGAAAAAAAATATTGAAATTGATGGCAACCTCGATGTGGTTGGCTAGCATCTTCTCCACCCTGAAACTGTTAAGAACCAGAACGACCCTGCTGAGAACCAGCACCACCAGTTGTTGATTGGCCTCTGGGGGAATAAATATCACCACCTTCACGCAACCTGCTACCACTTATTGATGGCCCTCTAAGGGGATTTGAACCACCACCAACCTCTCGAGAGGAGAGAGAAGCTCCATAAACAAATACGAATTTATAATCAATTGAAAAATACATGCATACATATAAATACACGTGTACATATTCATTGATTAAATTGTGTTAAAACCATACCACAACTGGGTGAAACATGGGCATCCATGGCTGGAGTAGAGACCCTTCTCTTCTTATTAGCTCCTAAAAAATAAAAAAATGAAACTTATTAACAACTAATTTAACTCACAAAGTTGATAAAAAATCAATTCCATATGTACACACATGTATGGAGATTTAAGATTATATTTAAATATCATGAACAGCCCTCGATCCCTGATCCCCCCCTCTCATAGAGATATGGGATTTTGTTGATCTTCGTCATTCATCCTCCATGATATATATATCTACGGTGGACATTTACAATTATTTTTTAAATAACTAATTTAAAATAAATTTTATAAAATTAATGTAATTTAGTGTAAACGAATTATGTAAAACACAACTTTCAAAGCACTAATTGATGTGTGAAACTCAATTTGAGCAAAAAAAATTATAAAAATGATAATTTCACCAAATTGCGCTTTACATGGTGGGAGCACACTTGGTATAAAATTGAAAAAAACACATTGTCATTAAAAAATAAGTGAAACTCCATTTAAACAAAAATTTGTTGAATTCCCCACATTTTGATTTTATAAAAATGTGAAGTTCACCACTTGTTGCAAATGTGAAGTTCACCAAGTTGCACTTTACATGGTGTGGTGGGAGCACACTTGGTATATAATTGAAAAAAACACACGGTCAATAAAAAATATGCATTTATAAGTACACAACACACACATATCCAAGATATGTTACAATGTCCATCAATAAATTTTGAAGGAAAGTGTCTCAACACTAATTCATCTTTGAGAGATGAATCTTGAATTTTTGAAGAAGAACGTCTCAAAACTAATTGATCTTTGAGATATGAACCTTGAATTTTTGAAGAAGAGCGTCTCAAAACCAATTCATCTTTGAGAGATGAATCTTGCATTGGCATTGCCCCGTATAATTCTAATTCATCTATTAATTCATCTTTGATAGATGAATCCTAAATTGGAATTTCCCCACGCAATAGATCAGTAGACATCTTATTCACATTTCTATAATGCCTTATACTAAAAAAGTGAAATTGGGTAACAATATTGTTTGCTATTCCACGTAGTTATTTTAGCCTCTCCTTCTTAACTTGGTACACGCCATTCATCTAGTTTCACACAAGTTTAGAATTGGTGAAAACTACAATTCCATTTGATCCATACTCCATCGTTGTTCCCAAGCCTTCTATCAATCTAATATAATATTCCTCGTTGTTTTTTTTTCTTCCCGATATATTCATTTTCCTTTGGACAACTTTTCTAGTCACAATATTGGAAAGCACATATGTAATCACTACTTTCCCTGGATTGGGATAGCAAGAAACTTCTATGCATAATTTCCATTTTTCAACCATATTTAATGGTTTTCTTATTCCTATATATATATATATATATATATATATATATATTAAATTGACATTTATTGCAAATTCATGGGAGAAATGACACAAGATCATGAGATAAATGACATGTGCATGGTTTATCTTAAAGTTTGTGGGAGAAATGACACATGTACACAATTTACCTTAAAGTGGTTGTATTTTATGGATATTAAAATGAAGAATTTCTATTTAGATCTATTCCAGAGATTGACTGTAGGGGAATTTACTAGATATGTCACCTTTCATAAAAGATGAGATCCAGAGGCTACCTGGCCCTTTACAGACTCTATCTATAGAACTTGTAGAATTTAGTTCACTACATGTCCCAATTATACCCTATGAAGGGTGTAGAGGACCTGTGGAATCACTAACACTACTTTACGTAGACATAAGGGTGTATAATAATGCATTTGTTTTACATTGGACATTAAAATGAAGAACTTCTATTTATATCTATTCCAGAGCTTGACTGTAGGGGCATTTACTAGATATGTCACCTTTCATAAAATATGAGATCCAGAGGCTACCTGGTCCTTTACAGACTCTGCCTATAGAACTTGTAGAAGTTAACACTACCTGTCCCAATTATACCCTATGAAGTGTGTAGAGGACCCGTGGAATCACTCACACTACTTTATGTAGACATAAGGGCGTATAAGAATGCATTTGTTTTACATTGAATATTTTTCATTTTAAATTTAGAATCTATTTGAAACAATTACCTATATAAGGTTAAAACCTATGTTTTGTATCAAATTACTTTTGGTTTCAATGGGAAACTTTTATGGCTTTAATATGTTTTTTTCTCGAAATGTGATGCACCCCATTAAAATGGGAGATATATTGAAAATATTCCTATGGTGTGATAAAATATAGATGCATAAATTCAATGAGCATAGTTTTGAGATATAAAAGTCCAAAATGGAAGAGTTTTTTGTGAACAAATATCAATGCAACTATGGATATATATCTGCTTCATTAAAAGGGATTTTTCTAGAAGGATGTTGGACTAAGTTGGAAAGAAGGGAAAATATCACAATTATATGTTAATGCATGTGTTTTACATTGAATATTTTTCATTTTATTAAAAATCTATTTGAAACATTAAACTATATATAAGGTTAAAACCTAGATGTTTTGTATCAAATTACTTTTGGTTTCAATGGAAAACTCTTATGGCTAATGTGTTTTTCTCGAAATGTGATATGCCCCATTAAAATGGGAGATATATCAAAATGAATCTTATGGTGTAATAAAATAGTTTCAAGTAGTTTAAAAATATATATGCACAAATTCAATGAGCTTAGTTTTGAGATATAAAAGTCCAAAATGGAATAGTTGTGTGTGAACATATATATTAGTGGATCACTATGCATATCACTATGGATATATCTTCTTCATTAAAAGATATTTTTCTAAAAGGATGTCCACTAAGTTTGGAAGAAGGGAAAGTGTCACAAAACTTTATATATCTATATATGTGTGTGTGTGTGTGTGTGTGTGTGTGTGTGTGTGTTAATGCATGTGTTTTACATTGAATATTTTTCATTTTAAATTTAGAATCTATTTGAAACAATTACCTATATAAGGTTAAAACCTATGTTTTGTATCAAATCACTTTTGGTTTCAATGGGAAACTTTTATGGCTTTAATATGTTTTTTCTCGAAATGTGATGCACCCCATTAAAATGGGAGATATATATCGAAATGATTCCTATGGTGTAATAAAATATAGATGCATAAATTCAATGAGCATAGTTTTGAGATATAAAAGTCCAAAATGGAAGAGTTGTTTGTGAACAAATATCAATGGCACTATGGATATAAATCTACTTCATTAAAATGGATTTTTCTAGAAGGATGTCCACTAAGTTGGAAAGAAGGGAAAATATCACAATTATATGTTAATGCATGTGTTTTACATTGAACATTCTTCATTTTATTAAAAATCTATTTCAAACATTAAACTATATATAAGGTTAAAACCTAGATGTTTTGTATCAAATTACTTTTGGTTTCAATGGAAAACTTTTATGGCTAATGTGTTTTTCTCGAAATGTGATACACCCCATTAAAATGGGAGATATATCAAAATGAATCCTATGGTGTAATAAAATAGTTTCAAGTAGTTTAAAAATACAGATGCATAAATTCCATGAGCATAGTTTTGAGATATAAAAGTCCAAAATGGAATAGTTGTTTGTGAACATATATCAATGGATCACTATGCATATCACTATGGATATATCTGCTTCATTAAAATAGATTTTTCTAAAAGGATGTCCACTAAGTTTGGAAGAAGGGAAAGTGTCACAAAATTATATATATGTTAATGCATGTGTTTTACATTGAATATTTTTCATTTTAAATTTAGAATCTATTTGAAACAATTACCTATATAAGGTTAAAACCTATGTTTTGTATAAAATTGAACTTTTGGTTTCAATGGGAAACTTTTATGGCTTTAATATGTTTTTTCTCGAAATGTGATGCACCCCGTTAAAATGGGAGATATATCGAAATGATTTCTATGGTGTAATAAAATATAGATGCATAAATTCAATGAGCATAGTTTTGAGATATAAAAGTCCAAAATGGAAGAGTTGTTTGTGAACAAATATCAATGCCACTATGGATATATATCTGCTTCATTAAAAGGGATTTTTCTAGAAGGATGTCCACTAAGTTAGAAAGAAGGGAAAATATCACAATTATATGTTAACGCATGTGTTTTACATTGAATACTTTTCATTTTATTAAAAATCTATTTGAAACATTAAACTATATATAAGGTTAAAACCTAGATGTTTTGTATCAAATTACTTTTTGTTTCAATGGAAAACTTTTATGGCTAATGTGTTTTTTCTCGAAATGTGATACACCCCATTAAAATGGGAGATATATCAAAATGAATCCTATGGTGTAATAAAATAGTTTCAAGTGGTTTAAAAATATAGATGCATAAATTCAATGATCATAGTTTTGAGATATAAAAGTCCAAAATGGAATAGTTGTTTGTGAACATATATCAGTGGATCACTATGGATATATCTGCTTCATTAAAAGAGATTTTTCTAAAAGGATGTCCACTAAGTTTGGAAGAAGGGAAAGTGTCACAAAATTATATATATATATATATATATATATATATATATATATATATATATATATGTATGTATATGTGTGTGTGTATATATATATATATATATATATATATATATATATATATGCATGTGTTTTACATTGAATATTTTTCATTTTAAATTTAGAATCTATTTGAAACAATTACCTATATAAGGTTAAAACCTATGTTTTGTATCAAATTACTTTTGGTTTCAATGGGAAACTTTTATGGCTTTAATATGTTTTTCTTGAAATGTGATGTGCCCCATTAAAATGGGAGATATATATCGAAATGATTCCTATGGTGTAATAAAATATGGATGCATAAATTCAATGAGCGTATTTTTGAGATATAAAAGTCCAAAATGGAAGAGTTGTTTGTGAACCAGGGAAAATTTTAAGAACCCCCCTAAATTTATATGTATAATAAATGGGCGAATCCCCATGATACATAGGAAAAATGGAAGGCGATTTTATTAATAATATAATATGTATATATAATTTTTTTGCGAATCTCTCACGAGATTATATTATCTTGTAAAATCGTGGCGAATCACCAGTACAAATGGCGAATCACTAGTACAAATTGGTGAATCGTTGTCTAGGGGAGTTCGGTGTGTTGGTTCCAATGAAGATATGGTAGTTGAACCAGGAGTTGAAGGAAACAAACCACCGAGACCAAGCATGGCACATGGTGACTCATGAGGGACGTAGTTCTCGTGCAATTTGGAAAATGCGTTCTAGTTCTGCTAAGTGTAGTTTTGTTGCTCATGCTACTACTAGCACTGATATTGAGGTTGGAGAGGAGTTTGAGGAAACATGGAAGGTTGAGTGCTTTTTTCTTCAAGCACTCAAAAAGGAAGAAAATATATTGATTGATTGAAGAAGATAACAAGGAAAGTCAACTCAAGAAAGAAGAAATGATTGATGTGGCCAAATAGGGAGACACGCTGAATGTGGACGCTATGGTTCAACAAGAAATTGCCACCATTCATTAGAAAGGAAAGGATCATAAGGACTCTTTAACATTGGATGGAATCAGGGGCTCAAAGAGAGCTCATGTCTCTGAGAGCTTGGATTCTAACAAAGGAGTCCCACAAGTGGGACGTGAATTGACTTTGGTTCTTGTTGAACCAAATCCCAAGGGTTGGAAAAAAGTGCAAAAAAGGAAAAAAAACGAAAATATTAGCTCTAGTTGTCATACTTTATTTTCTTTGTTTCTTTTGATGTTATTTTCCCTGCAGTTCTTAGTCATAAAAAAAATCTTTCTTTTTCCTTCTATTCTTTTGATGTTATTTTCCCTGCAGTTCTTAGTCATAAAATAAAAAAATATTTCTTTTTCCTTCTATTCTTTTTAGCTTCATCATGTACTTTCTGATCCTATATGCACACACATTATGTGTGTCTACAAAATACAATTTTTATACCATTAACAAAATTTAAGGTTTTTTTTTTCGAGGGAAAAAATAAAAATAAAAAAAAGAGAGTTGAAGATGAAAAACACTTTATATTAAAATATTTTGTGTACACCCATATGACATCACAATTTCAAAATATTTTTCACAATACCAACATTCTTAACTTTCTAATTTATCAAAATTATATGAATCTTAGAATGTTTTTTTTACTATTTAACAAAAAACTGAATAATTCCTTATCTTTCTTAATATCTAATGAATAAAATATAGTTCCAATAAATATTAACTACCATCATCAAACCATAACCATATTATAATAAAATTTCTAAAATAGTAAAATTACTAAAATAGAATTATATGACAATATTAGTAAAAAGAAGTCCACAAAAACAACATAATTAATTTCAATGGATGTTTAAATAAAATGGTCATCATCATCCTAAAATATTTAAACCATAATCCCCACATACCACCATAACATAATAGAATTTACTAAAATAAAATATTACATAAAAGATAGTCTAAGTTGTTTGTCATTATCATAACTGGTCTAACATTCTTTATAAAAGCCTAATGGTCGCATAACTGGACCCCCTTATGACAAGTTTTCTCAATTTTATACTTGTTATTTAGTGATTAAATATCATTTTGAAAGGGCAACAACCTCCCACACATCCTTTACTAGCAAGTGAATCTTTGTTACAATGTCGTGGTCTATCGCACAATTATAAATACTATTTGTACATTCCTCCGATTAGGAAGCTTATAATTTATTTGTCAACCGCCATTTTAAAAAAATTTATAATTTATTTATCAATCGTTGTCACAAACACTGAGACTATGCTCAACAGATCATCTTATTCATTCTAATTATTTTATTGGAGCAAATGCCATTCAAATCGAAATGTCAAAAACAAACAGTCAACAATTTATAGTGGGAGTTAGAGGTGGAGAACACATCTCAAGCAATTGCCTGCCAACAAAAATTCAAAAGCTTTGTTGATCTCTGAAAATGGCAACTCATGGGTAATAACTCCTCCACTCTTATCTCCTGCAATCACATGTACATATTCAGAAAACAATGCAAGAGAAAACCATGATTAATTGGTCATCAAATGGAATTGAGATTTATGTTCTAATACCTTATTCATAAACATTTCTACCAGGCATGGCAGTTTAAGTTTTAAACATTTCTTATTCATAAACATTTCTACCTTATTCATGGAATTGTAAGTTTGAGTTTTATAATCTACACAATTCAAGTGCCCCAGAGCTTTTCAGGGCACTGAATCTATTTATACATTCAAAAACACATTTTAAACAACAAAAATTGTCTCCAGTCTCATGCTTGTTGTGAATAATGGTGGCTAATGCTGCATAGAGAGATGCTATATAAGAATAAGAAATGTTTAAAACTCAAACTACCATGCCTGGTAGAAATGTTTATGAATAAGGTATTAGAACATAACTCTCAAGGTGGATAAGAGTGGATAAGAGTGTATCCCCCTCAACAATATTGGCCTCCCATTAGGCTCTTTGAACTCCATCTCCAACTGCTTCCAATCAGTGGTGACTTTCCCCAATGTGTACAACCATTGAACTCCCAACACCACATTGGTATCCGGAATATCAACAACAAATAAATGATCAGTGAGAGAGTAGTTCTCCATCTGCAAGGTCAATCCAGGGACATATCTCGTACACTGCATAGTTCGGGCTCTCGGTATCAAAATGAAGAATCCCACAAACGTGGCTTTCTGGATTCCCCTATGCTCCATCATCTGGGCATCAAGAAAATTGTGGGTGGCTCCACTGTCAACCAGAACTTACACACGCTGCCCTTGAATGGTCCCCCTGAATCTGAGTGTCAAGTACTTCGGTACACCCCGAAGTCAAGCAAGAAATCCTTCTACTGGGGCAAATAGTCCTCCTTCATGTGGGGGTGGTGGTGGCCCTCCTGCTCCCAATGGACCACCCTCATCCCTCGACTCCTCCACTATCTCGGTCTCCTCCTCCTTTGGCTCACTATCCGAGAACACCTCAATGAAATGGGCCTTGCCCTCGGTACACTTGTGCCTTGGTGCCCAAGGTTCTTGGCATGTGAAACACAATCTCCTCCTCCTGAGGTCCCTCCATGTCTCATCATCCAACTATCTACGCTCCATCTCTCTGTAGTGGCCACATATCTCTGTTAACCTGTGGGGTTGTGGGTCTCGTGGGAACAAAAGCCCTGTTCTTGGGCATTGCATCAATCATATCCCAAGCTCGAGAGATGGCATCCTCTAGTGATGTGGGCTTATAGGCCCTCACCTATCCACACAGTGGCCCAACAAGCCCCTCTACAAAAAACATGATCAACCGACTCTCAAAAATATTTGTCACCATCACGACTAGCCTCTGAAACTCAGTGACGAATGCCTCTGCGCTGCCTGTCTGTCTCAAGTGGGCTAGCTCCCTGAAGTGTAGCTCCAGATCCTTCCTCTCAAATCTCTCCAACAACCTCTGGGTGAATTCCTGGTATGAAGTGATGTCGATATGTCCAAGTGTGATAAGCCCATGGTACCACCACTCTTGGGCATCTCCCTCCAAGTGGAGGGTGGCAAATCGTATGGAATCTACTTCCTTCATCGGGTTCAAATGAAAATAGGTGTCCAACTTTTGTATCCATGCTTGTGATGAACTCTTTGCTCCCCCATCGAAATTTTGAAGTGTGACCTTCCCCGCCAACCTTGACACCTTATGGTTGGATGATCCTCCTCTGAAATAATGACCAGCCCCCGTGGTACGTCTCTCCTTTAGGTGAATAAATTCACCAAGGGACATCACCTATCTGGGCATCCAATCCCTCATACTAATCGATGTTGGATGCAACCTAGTGCACTATATCTTCAACTGGATTCAGCTCCCTCTCAGGCTCTAGCTCCTCTACGAAGTTTGGCATCAAAGGTATGCAGCCTGCCCATGCTGTGGAGTGTGCGGGAGCTGGAATGTACGAATGCCTCCCGCTTTGGAACCTCCATCACCTTGAGGTTATGCTACTCCATCTGGCCTTCCACCCACATGCAACCCCATCACCTGCTCCATCATGTCCATCATGATCTGCTCTTGTCTCATCATTTGCTAATTTTCTCTTAGTAGCTCCTCTAAGATCTGGTCTTGGACCCTTGGCCTAGGCTACTCCTCCTCATCGTGTTGGTCCATTCCTACCCTCCTGGCTTCTATTTCTGTGTTTGAAAATGGGTCTGGGATACCTTCTTTCCCACGACCTCTACCTCTGCTTCTTCCATGACCTCTATGGAAAACTACTCCTTGGTATCTTTGTGGCATCACCTGCTCTTGTTCCCCACCCTGGCAAAGAACATGCTCTGATACCACTATAATATTCCAAATATAAAATTTATAGTGCTATAGGAAACATGCAATAAATTTAACACATAAATTTTACTTTAGCAACACAAATACAAGAAAATATGCCCAGAAAGCCAATTTTATTAATATAATTAGCTCGAGTACAATATGAGATGGAATGAGTGCACCTGAGCTTGCACAAGGCAAGCTACAAGCCTCAGGTGATCAACATCAAAAGGTACAACTACTACAATACTCTGCTTTCCTGAAAACTGCGTTGTCCTTGGCTTTCTACAACTGTTGGCTGACTTTGTCACTTGATTTGTCCACTAAATAATGCCCATAAAATTATAGGAAATTGGGAAGGTGATCCTTGCCCAAAACCCAGAAGAACCCAGAAATATTTTCACCAACCTCCAACCTTCAAAATTGGACCCTTCTCTGCTTGGCCCTTTTTCAATTTCGAATTCTGTTGCTGTAGCTGCTGCTGTAGATTTTTGCCCTCCAAAATACCAGCAATCCTCCTGAAATATGTCTCCAATCAAACCCCCAACTCCTCAGTTGCTAACCCGCCCCGACAAACGCTGCTCCAAATTGTTGCCCTCCTATGACTGCGCAATCACTAGGTGGATGACGTAGTCTCTGCAGAATAACTGGAAGGAACTGTGTATGGCTGGTCTCTCAGGGTCTGAAGCTACTCCAACACTCCTGGAATTCCTCAATGATTCCTCCTGTAGTTTCCCCGGATGATTTTCTTCACAACCTAGCTCTCCCACGAAAACTGATTTCCTTTACTATGCAGTCCCAACTCTCACTGCATCCCAGCTGCTCTAGGAATGCGTGGGATTTGCAACGCTGCCTCTCCTGATCACAAAATACTAAAGAATCCCTTCTTGAGTGGCACTCGAAGTCCATCGGAGAGGGGATGAGCTTCTATCCTTGGGAAGCTCCTATTCTAAACAACACAACGTTGCCTCAACTAAATAGCTAAGGAAATTCGATTTTCTGAATGTGAAAATGATGCCCATGCCTTCTCCAAATCTTCCTTTTATAAGTGCTGGCCATGCAAAACTTGTGGGTCCCTCTACCAATTAGATTTTCCCAAGGGAATTTGAATTGTTTTCTTCTCCAGTATGCTATCCTTGTGGGTCCCATCCTCCACTAACACTTTAATTTATTCTTTTCCTCGTAAGTTGGCCACAAAAAGGTACTTTAAGTTATTAATTCAAAATTGACAAAAATGTATTTCCCAAACATTAGGAAAATTTAGGAAGGGACATTACAGATGCACATGAATATATATGTTTTTATTTAAAATATGAATACTTAATATGTTTTTGGTAAACCAGTTTTTTTTCTTCTGGTTTTTTACCAGTTCCGATCCAGTTCCAACTGGTTCCGGGTCCACAAGGTTTTTCGGTTCAATCACTGGTTCGGTTCTGATAACGTTGATTTGGACATTCCTGAGGAAGCAGCCTATGATGATCGTGATGTGTCATCATAGAGTATTTAATTTTACTATTTAGATTAGAGATTGACGAGTTCTTAACTCTAGAGGTCATTTAGAGCTTCATGTTTTATGTGTCATGTATCATGGAACTTTATGTAACTCGATGTGAATTTCCTATTTGGACATTCAGATGCGGTAGAAATCAACAAACTTGCCTATTTGGTATGTCTCTTTAGATTTCCACTGTTGTGCATGGATTCTCTCTCTCCCACACACAGATATTTATTTTTCTGAGTTGACTTTAAGTTTTGTGACTGAGTCCAACTTGGCTCGAAGGAAGGGCTTGCCGAGGCTGATCTGTTTCCAAGTCATGCACCTTTGGACCAAACTTCAATTGGCAATAACTATTTCATATGACATCACCACATGGCCCACAACAGTTAGCTTTCAACGGATGTTGGTGCCGAATAATTGATATATATGATGATTGAGACTAATGCTGTAATGTGCTACTTTAATTAGATCAATTTTTTACTAAGGCCACAAACCGGATTAGCTCAAGTCTCAAGTGAAGGTTTACTGGCCCTTTATTCCATTGGTTGGTTTATGAGCCTGAAGCTCTCTTGTAACAGAGACTTGAATTATTTATTGTCTGAACCAATGCATACATATGCGGTCTTTGCATACATAATAATGATTATTATCCTAGCTTATTCCCTATTGATATTATTCAAAGTAGCTCCTAGGGGGGCAGCTCAATTGGTGTTCGCCATGATATGAAGTCTTTGTGAAGTGTGTGGTTTGAGGTTCAAATCCCCCCTGAAAGTCTTGTGGGCAGTGCGTACCCATGCATGGGTTCACCTAGAGGTATAGTGGTAGCAGTCGGAATTGACCTTGCGTCACGCACGTACAAGCCTGGCCCAGTTGCCGATTCCTTCAAACAAACAAAAAAAGGAGAAAAAGAAGAAAAAAAACAAATATTATTCAAAGTAGGTAATCTAGAACAGCTTCTTTCAGTACAGATGTGTCTAAGAGGATGCTAGAGGATCATTGGTGGATAGTGTGCTGACTGAGTAAAAGGAGATGACTATTCTATCTATTAAAAGTTATTTTTCTCAAGTACAAAGTTTGAGTTCTTGCTAAAATGTTCCAAGTTTTGTGTATCAGACAATCACTGTTTTTCGAGTTGAACCACTTTAATATTTAAATTCTGTAGTAGCGCTTGAGAATCTCACTTTGGTAGTTTTCATTAGAGACAATGGATTGTCTTTGGAAGTTTGCAATATGATATAGGCATGTTACAATGATCTTTTATGTTTAATTTTGCAGATTGGCTTCCAGTGTTCTAATAAGTTGATTCATAGATCTGAGAATATGGCAGCGGTTACATATACAAAAATAGTGGGTATCATGCTCTGCAGTCTGAACTAGTCTTCCTTCAAAAGCCATAGATCTTGTCAACATGTTTCATGTATTCCATAATATCTTTCGACACCAAGATAAAAATCTAGTAGACCGTTGGGTTGTTCATATAAATGAGAAAAGAGATGACGGTGGAAAATACTCTAATAATATTGTCTCAAACACTAAGTATACATGGTATTCTTTCTTTCCTAAAGGACTATTTGAGTAGTTTCGAAGAGTTGCAAATATTTATTTTGCATTTCATGTAGCCATTACTCTCACACCAGTCTCACCAGTCAATAGATATTCAGCAATTTTACCTTTTGTTTTTGTCATTGGAGTGGCTATGACTAAAGAAGCAATTGAAGATGTACGTCGTGGCAAGGCTAATAAGGATGTCAATAACCGCCTTGTACAAGTGTTGGAGAAAAATGAAGAGTTCAAACCACGTCGCTGGAAGGATGTGAAGGTTGGAAACATTGTAAAGGTCAACCGTGATGAGTTTTTCCCAGCTGATCTTCTTTTTATATCCTCAAGTGATTCTGATGGAATATGCTACGTTGAGACCATGAACTTAGATGGGGAGACAAATCTAAAACTGAGGAAATGTCTTGATGAAACCAGGAACTTCACCAGCAGTTCCATGTTTCAAGAATTTAATGCTATTGTTGAGTGTGAGCTACCAAATCCCTCTATTTATACTTTTGTGGGAAATCTCTTATGGAAAAACATGGTACTAAATCTCAGTCCTATGCAAGTCCTATTACGTGGTTCAAAGTTGAAGAATACTTCTTTTGTATATGGAGCAGTGTTGTTTACTGGGCATGAAACTAAGATCATCATGAACTCAACAGACCCACCCTCAAAACACAGTAGGATATAGAAGCGCTTAGACAAATTGGTTATATTCCAGCTATTCCTTCTTATTATACTGTCACTTGTTAGCAGTTGTGCATTTTCTATCTTGCTGTCCAAGGACTACAAGAACAAAACATATTTGCGACCTGATGATGCACATGGCAAGAACAATATAGAGTCTGCTCAATTTAATAAGGACAATTCTTTTGTTGCCAGAGTTTTTCAGTTCTTTACAAGTTTTGTGCTGTATGGTAAGATTCACAAACCTCTAGTTTCAAAATGAAATGAAAATGATTCTGAATTATACTCTAATTTTGATGTAATAAATTTCACTATTACCTTTTCAGAGGAAGCCGTGAGGTCTACAAGGGAGTAACTATGTAATCTTCCTTTTTGACAGAGACTATTATATGGGAAAAATATATGATAGCTATAGAGTATGTTAAATATACAGAATTTTTAAATAACTGCAGCAGTGTACAAAGAAACAAGACTCATATATTTTTTTTATGTTATCAAGTGAATTGAAACTTCATGTGATTTATCATCCAATAATTAAAGTATTAAGTGTAAATTACGAAGTGTTAATACCTCCAAGCTATGGCTTAGTAAGTGTTGCACTTTGCTACTCCAAAATACCTTTTGCCAATTGCCTTTACCTTTCATTCCTATATATTAGCCACAAGAGGACAGTTGGGTCAGTGAATGTAGGGTAGTGTTATAGCCCCGACAGGGTTTGATTCCTAGAAAAAGTCACTGGTGTTATCCTGCAAGGGAGTTGTTGATAAGAAGTTGAGCTGTCATGTCCATTAAGTTGGGCTGGGTGATTACATGCCAAAAATGTGTAAACGGATTCCCACCTCTTGATAGGTGATGGATACTTGACACAAAGTGAAAAGAAGCTTCCTGAGACTTTTGCTCATGTATATTACAATCTTGCTGTTACCAATACCTAGGCATTACCACTACACAATGCAGCATAAGTCGGACTCAACAAAAGATGAAAGAAATGTAATGAGGAATAAGGGGGGAGTACAACATTCAACCCTTAGTATATGTAATCAAACCTTGACCAAACATAGTGTGTTTGCTAAAGTATTCCATGATTCAGAGATTTGCTAAAAAGTATATTTTTTGTATACGAGTAACTCAAACTAGCACTGTGCTTGTGAGAGTCAAACTTAGCATCTTTTGTGATGATGTCAAGTCCATATATGAGTGGCTCTTTCTCACCAACAATATATTGATACTTTTGTACTTAGCAGCCCCATTGACCTTGTTACCACAAAACCTAGCAGGGCCCTAAGGGGGGAAACCTACGGGACAACTACTAGACTAAGTGACAACAATACGACAATGGCCCACTATCACCACAACCAAGGACCCCTACTATTTATAGACTGATCTCCTCCACTCTGATCTCCTGCAACCACATGTACATATTCAGAAAACAATGCAAGAGCAAACCATGATTAATTGGTCATCAAATGGAATTGAGAGTTATGTTCTAATACCTTATTCATAAACATTTCTACCAGACATGGTAGTTTGAGTTTTAAACATTTCTTATTCATAAACATTTCTACATTATTCGTGGAATTTTAAGTTTGAGTTTTATAATCTACACAATTCAAGTGCCCCAGAGCTTTTCAGGGCATTGAATCTATTTATACATTCAAAAACACATTTTAAACAACAAAAATTGTCTCCAGTCTCATGCTTGTTGTGAATAATGGTGGCTAATGCTGCATACAGAGATGTTGTATACATGTTGCCTACTTGCTTTGGCAATAAAGTTGATGGTTGAATTTTTGCATCATACAATGGCTTCGCCAGCTGCTGAGAAACCTAGAAATACCAAAGCAAATCGGTAACCTAAAGAAGCAGGAAACTTAAATAATTTTTGAGAAATATATAGGTAAAGATAAAAAGGTTATCATTCTTTTGCATATAAAAGGAGAGTAAGGAACATGAAAAAACCTTTTCTAGGTCACAACTATTGTAGCTATCTTCTTCAGACAAGCTAGCAAAGGGTTCTAGCTTCTCTTGTGCATCCTTTCCAACATACCTAACACATAGAAAGCACCAAAACACTTAGTTTGTTGTTTTGCATGATCATAAATCAAATCTTCCAAAAGCCTCACAACACACATTGGTGACTATGATAGAAACCAGACAAGATGCATCATTTTCATTGTATTAAACATATCTAATAATTTGTAAATTTGACCTTCACAAGCAACCCAAAAGAAGCTATATTTACATATGAAATAGTTGTACTCATTTTAATGGGATTGATTCTTTAAACCAACATGAACTTCTCAGGCACAAAATAAATGAGGCTTTCAGTCCCAGTTAAGATCTAGTCATATAAATGCATAAATACTGGTCTAGATTCAAAAACCTTGATTTTCTTAAAGAAACATAAAAGACCCTTCATTCCTTGATTTGCTTGGAAATCATAAAAGACGATACTTTCCTTTTTAATATCTACAATTTTTGCTACATTATGAGGAAATTTCTTTAATGAATAGGTAATTTATATGTTGTTCTACAAGCTTTGCAAATCACATTATGTTTCAAATATTCAAAGAACACATAAAACAAAAGTGACATGTACCAAACAGAAAAAAATTACATAATTGCACACAAACAGAAAAATGCATAAGCACAATGAAATACAAATATTCGATCCTTGGTTTTGAATAATTAAAAAAACAAAGCAGTTACAAGTCAACTGGAGGAAAGACTCTAAATTGCAGTACTTGCAAAGTCGCAAGAAAATTGAAGCAGCTTGAAATCTTGATTTCATGAACAACCTAGTTTTCCTGGATACTCACCACTTCTCACATACTAAGATCATAGAAAATCGCCAGGCAAACAGATAATAGCAGGAGAATAAGAAGCCGGTGGAAATCTTAATACTGCCAAATATCCCAGATCGTAGATCATATCATATGGTTTTATTTTCCTACAATACCCATGTGCTGAAAAATGAACGACAACACAATGAATTTCTAGGATGCTGAAGTGGCATCTCCAAATGGAAGTTCAAGACAGTTATTTGAAGAGTATGAAGCTTCCTAAAAAACAAGGACAGTAAGATGTATCGCAAAATATTTTTCTTTAATAACCAGTCTTTTTCCATCTGATATGTAAGAGGACACCAATGAAACAAACCATTGATACCAAACAGGGATGGGACATGAGCTAAGGAAAGATGTCCTTGAACTTGTTAAAGGGAAATAGATAAATCTCCGTACACAACTATAGGCGCAATAAATCAAAACCAAGTTCTGTAAAATTAGATTATAAAATGTTGGTTTAACTCTAGGAAATAGCATGTCCAGAGGTCCAAGCTCTATAGAGGACACAAGTTGAAGTCTGTTTCTCACTTATATTTGACTTCTTCATTTTGGCAACCAACAATAATCGCAATTTTTATTTCAAATATTGTAAACTGAATGGAGACTCAATTCGAATTTGTAGAGATTCAGAACCAACCTGGCATGTCTTGAGAAATCATTGAACAACAGGCGAGCAAAGCTCTTTTGTACAAGCTGTATCACATATAACAAAGCTTATTCAACAGAAGTTATATGCTTTCTTTCAATGCTTTAAGTACATTGCAATATATTAAGGACTAAAATCCATAATATGCTTCCATTTGCGATTGAAGATGATACTTTCATATATAAATATAGGAAAATACCTTATTGTATGGAGAATGAAATGCAATATAATCTGCATCTAGAAGAGAAAATTGTCTTCCTTCTTCCTTTTCAAACCTGGAAAAGGAAAACATGAAACCTCAACATGAGCCAACCATGCTACCAGACAACTGTCATATGCCCTTCATAAACTTCCACATGAAACTGGAATGTAAAAATGTGATGCAGAAACTCACTTATTACAAAACCGTTTGTAGCATGAATCCAATGCCAGGAAATAACAAGTTTGTGAAACCTTCCCATCTACAACCTGATTCACCAACATTTCATTTTAAATTCGTACAAAAAAAGATTAAGGAATCTTTGGATATCTCATATCTTATGTTTTCAACTATATATTTTCTAAAAAACAAACTGCCAATGGATATGAAGGACACACATAAAGATCAAAAGACCTACATTAGACTTGTTTTGCAAGATAACAAGGGCATATTATTCACATCTACTAAGGTACAGAAATGTTTATCGTCAAAAAATTAAATTACCCAATTCATATATCTTGCTTGTTCTTTGCAAATTGGGCTTCGTGCTTCCAAATTTGAACGGGGAATCCATTCCTCAATTCAAATTTGTATTCTCAAAAACTCATTTTTCTTATAGTTTATGACATATAATTTTTAATTTTACTCTTTTTATGAATATGCTTCAATGTGAGAAGGTTCTAGGCTTTATTTTATTGGGTTCAAAGCTATCAAGGACCTTTGCCAAGACAGTAGGGAAGCTAAAAATGAGGACAATGCAAATGAAATTTCGCAAATCCACAAGAGGTCTATCATTTTAACTTCTGATCACTGTAACTGCACACCAAATCAGATTCATCATATTTGTCTTAGCTTAATTGCCTCATTAGAACTTTCTGATTAAGTTGTGTATTTGAGGATGTTTAGCTTCTAGCTGTCATTGATTAGAAACAACAAGAAACACAATTTTTTAGCATCTCTGGGATTCGAAGAGAATAAGAAATAAAACCTAAAATGGACAAGCATTTCTCTAACTCAAAATGTATTTACCCCAGTGAAACTAGTTAGAGTTGTAGAATATTAACAATAGGCTTGAACACCAAAAACTGCATGGATGTAGGATTGATGTTTGGCTTGAAAATCTGAGAGCTTTGGTATGTGCTACTTTTATTAGACCAGAAATGCAACAAGCAGAAACAGATAAAATAATTTTAAAAAAAAACAGAGGTAAGCTTGAACTAAAATAGCACTTAGATTGGAAGCTTCTATCTCTATTCTACATGGTGAATCAACATAGCAAACAATAAAATAGCTCATGTAACAGGAAAGAGTGACATATTAAAAACACAAGAGTAAAGAAGCGAACCGGATATTCACTAGCGAGATTAGGCTTATAAAAGTCATAGACATGAGCCATATGTGTTCCCCTATATTTTCTCTCAATTGCTATTGGAGCATTAGGCCCTATCAGCATTGCAACAGCAGCTGCTCCTCCAGTAGGTCATGCTGCCCCTTCAGCATAGACCTTAAACAAGAAAAGAAAATGTCAATCTTCTAATATAGTAAGCAATGCTTCTAGTACAATCCTAATGAATAACAAAATCATAACAAGAGTATAAAAAATGCCAACTCAATGAATTTCCATTAAAACTTAAAAGCAGAGCATCATTTTGTCTACCGATGGTCGCCTCAGTTCTGTATTGTCTATTCATGAGTTTATACACTATTTCAAACCTCTTACAACTAGCTTCCTTTAGGACCACTGCTCAAATATAAAATAGATCTCTTCTAATGTGAATGCAAATATTTGCATAAATAATAATTGGTAGCTAATATTTGATTTGAAATAAAAGATCATTTCCAGAATATTTTCAAAATATCATATAAACTGTAAAAATTTGGAAGTGTAGATAATCTGATCCCCTTCCTAAAACTCTAAGCAAAGATACCAACACCTTTTTCCAGCAAAGCAATATCCTACATAACTTCTTTTGGTGGGTATTATAATATCGATACAATCATGATTCTGTTTTAAACACTGGTAAGAGCTGATCTGGATAAAGAAAAGTAACAATGACTATTGATGCAAGCATATAATCAATGAAATCTAAAGCACTGAATATTCTAAATACCACCGAACAGTTTCTTAACAACTCTGGTTATTCTGTATGAAGCTCCAATGTTAGGTTATGCCTATAAGTATATTTCAGTAATGCATGCATTCCATAAAAGTATAATTTCAAATGTCCTAAGCATATATTCTTCAAACTGCAAGAAAACCCATAATAGAGAGAACAGATCATACTGCATTGTCTGTAGCTACGACAAGACCATATCTTCCATCCCAAGAACTGCTTTCAATCCAGTTAATACAGTTAAACAGGGCTGCAGTTCCTCCGTAGCATGCATTTGTTGAGTCCACACCTTCAATTTCAGTATTACCACACTTCTGTAAAATTTACAAAACAAGGAAAATTAGCACTGGAATGACTATTTACAGGGGAAAAAATCGTTTAAAAAATAAAAGATTGAAGGGAAGATCAGTGCCGCATTTAAAATTTACTTTCTTCTATGATGATACCATCAGATCTATATCAAATGAGACATACAAATATGATAATGACTATAAATCCAAGCATATGATCTGTTGGATATGAGGGGTCCATCTTCCTTGATATGAGATGAACCTTTTTTCAGGGTGAAGATGTCCAAAGATATATTTTTTCCTGATTCAAGAATCAAAACCAATTGAAGTAGCTTTCATTGTAAAAATATAATCTTGGATGATTTGAACCCAACATTGATGCTGACAAAATTTCTAGTGTGTTTGATTTTAATTTTATATGAAATCTACCATTATGCTTGTGGCAAATATGAGTACTCATGAATAATGTATTTTTTCAGTGCCTCAAGCAAAATAGTTGAGATTTCATAAGCTAATCAATCACCACTGCAAACTCAACCCTAGTAAGCCTATTGTGCTAAAATGGATCTGTAAGTAAGATTCACACAACCCAGGAAAGTTGGGATAGGGCAGCAACAAATGTTAGGTTTTTAAATTTTCAATAAGAAGAGTAGAAGAAAATTTTGAATTTGAGAAAAAGAATGTAATAATTGTGACAAGGTAATCTATTGTCTTATTTGCTGTAATTTTATAGAAGGCCATTTATTTTCACCCTAACCTTGTTGTTGTGGTAATGGCCAGTCTCATAGATCTGGAACAATCTTAGTTTTCATTTCATTAGGACTGACTAGTATATGACACAAGCACACATCATAATAGGGAATGTCTGAGTAGTGTTGTTGAGTATCTGCAGAACTAGTTGGACATAAAAACCAATGCATCTCTCTCAAATGATGATTGCTTGAAAAGATGGATTTCTTTAAGACAGACCAACTTTAAGGAGATGTCCAAGTCTTCAAAGAATAAAAAAAACATTTCAGCAAAATTTGAGCAGATAATGGTATATTACATTAAACCTACAAAATAGGGAAAGGTTTGAGATTACTAAGGCAGCCCATCATTTTAGATATGGGAAAATCCTCACAAAAAACAATTCAACAAAATCTGAATAGAATATGGAATGTCGCTTGGAAACTAGAAGGAAGAGAAAATGACTTGCAACCATTACAGCAGTCATTCTTTAGGGAGATGTGTAAGTCCTTGTAGAATGAATAACATCTTAACAAAATCCAAACAGAAGATGGGGTATTAAATTGAACCTAGACAAGTGTAATGAAAGATTTGGGACCATTTAAAATATAGACTGTTTTCACCTAAGTAGCAATTTGTTCTTCCTTTCTTCTCCAAGGTTTAAAAGTGAAATATGAAGAAACCAGAAAATCATTAATTGCAAAATCCATATTCAAAATGAATTTTCCTACCTTAAATGTGCAGCAAACATAATCTAACAATATGTTTTAAAAATAATCTGACTGCGGAAAAAATATAGAAATAAATTGAAGTTGATGGAAGATAAGATCCCATGATTTACTTGTGTTGAGCATACTGACATTGGAAGGTTAAAAACCTACATATCTCTAAACTGTCTTTTCAAAGACAAAGATGGAAGTCATGTAGGCTTTTAATTATCATCGTTGTGAATTCCATAAAGCAGCTGTAAAGCTATTTTGATAATGAGTTTAGTGAATTGGGGAAAAAACCTCAAAAATATGCATCAACCATGTCTTTATTGACTTGCTCTTGTCAATAACAGTTTCGCTGCCAACTTCCAAACGACCAATTTGTTTTGGATCAATTTTATATTTTTCCAAAAGTGACGTTACCGTTGTCAAACTGCAAGCATTCATATGAGGAATCAGCTCATAAAAATCGGTAGGAAGAAAAATATGTAATATCAAACAAGCGTGAGATAATCTCTATCCTATGGAAATATTATTCTACTACCATACACGAACAAAATGTAGACTGGCCTCAAAATATGCCTGCATGAAACAGTGAATGAACTGAAATTCAACGGTATTAGGCAGTGACAAAATCTGTAAAGTTATTGTCAAATATCATGCAATATTTCAAGAAATATTGTTCTTACCTCATAGAAATAACGTCTTTCAAGTCAGTGCAGAAAGTCATGCAATCTTGTCCAAGGTCCATGGTCCTTAAAAACCAGATCTCTCCTTGTGGCATCGCCCCAAGGTGTGGGCACTAGACAAGACCACAATTTCCTTATCCCTCAACCCCATGTGACCAAAAACATCGCTCAAATGATCAATTCCTTTTGTAGCATCAGCAAGGCGACCTTCTTCTAGAGGCTCAGGCTCGTCTTCTCTTCCGGGATGGAATGGAATGTCAGGTCCTCCAGTCACTTCAACAGCCACCACACCAGCCAACTGATAAAGACCAACATAGGTGATTATGGGGAACTATTCCTTGATTGACTCCAGGAGCCTCACGGAAATGTCCAGACCGTTGTTAGCATCATGGGAAAGCTCGGCCCCATATCTGATCGTCCCGAAAGGCCCTCCGGTCTTGGTCTTGATATCGTAAGTCCCAGCGTTGTGCCATGCAATTCGAACCATGATCAGCGCATAGTTCTTCTCTGCAAGGAGACCATGGAGCTTCCTCTTGGCTTTGTCAATGGCAGCCTTGTACACCTCACTTACAGTGGTACTCCTCTCTTACAGTGGGATAAGCCTTCACCATGGTTTCTTAACCTGCAAATGAAAAATCCAGCAGGAAATCAAGCCTTCACCATGATTTCTACCTTGTTCTAGCCTAAAATGTAGCGAAAATTAATCTTTCAAAAACAAACTGCCAACGCCTGGGCCGCCCTAAATACAAATACAGGGCGAACTTGATATTCAAGGAATGGAGAGGGTGAAATACCTATAACCAGTCTCCCATAACCAGTACCATTTGTAGAAATCGGGCAATCTGAAGAAAATTTTACAAACAAACATGGAGAAATTGGGCGATCTGAACAAAATTTTACAAACAAACAAGGCGAATAGGGCTGGGAAGGTTTATCCGCCCTATTTTTTGATGGGATAAAATATAATAATAAATTATTTTTTGGATATTTTTTGGGCTAATTATTGAAACTATTGAAAATTAATGTAATTTAAAAATTCACCCCTTTAAAATAGGAAATCCCTTAAATTTCGCCCATGGGCTAAAATTCGCCCCTAAAATTTTCTATGTTGTGTACAAATATCAATGCCACTATGGATATAGATCTGCTTCATTAAAAGGGATTTTTCTAGAAGGATGTCGGACTAAGTTTGAAAGAAGGGAAAATATCACAATTATATGTTAATGCATGTGTTTTACATTGAATATTTTTCATTTTATTAAAAATCTATTTGAAACATTAAACTATGTATAAGGTTAAAAACTAGATGTTTTGTATCAAATTACTTTTGGTTTCAATGGAAAACTTTTATGGCTAATGTGTTTTTCTCGAAATGTGATACACCCCATTAAAATGGGAGATATATCAAAATGAATCCTATGGTGTAATAAAATAGTTTCAAGTAGTTTAAAAATATAGATGCATAAATTCAATGATCATAGTTTTGAGATATAAAAGTCCAAAATGGAATAGTTGTTCGTGAACATGTATCAGTGGATCACTATGCATATCACTATGGATAAATCTGCTTAATTAAAAGATATTTTTCTAAAAGGATGTCCACTAAGTTTGGAATAAGGGAAAGTGTCACAAAATTATATATATATGTTAATGCATGTGTTTTACATTGAATATTTTTCATTTTAAATTTAGAATCTATTTGAAACAATTACCTATATAAGGTTAAAACCTATGTTTTGTAGAAAATTGAACTTTTGGTTTCAATGGGAAACTTTTATGGCTAATGTGTTATTTCTTGAAATGTGATACACCCCATTAAAATGGGAGACATATAGAAATGATTCCTATGGTGAAATAAAATAGTTTCAAGTAGTTTAAAGATATAAATGCATAAATTCAATGAGCATAGTTTTGAGATATATAAGTCCAAAATGGAATAGTTGTTGGTGAAAAAATATCAGTGGATCACTATGGATATATTTGCTTCATTAAAAGGGATATTTCTAGAAGGATGGACTTAAGTTGGAAAGAAGGGAAAATATCACAATTATATGTTAATGTGCATGTGTTTTACATTGAATATTTTTCATTTTTTTAAGAATCTATTTTCAAAATATTTAAAACTATATACTTGGTTAAAGCCTATGTTTTGTATCAAATTACTTTTTGTTTCTAAATACTATACATGTTTTAGATCGAATATTTTTAATAAATTTTTCATTTTATTAAAAATATATTTGAAACAATTAAACTATATGAGGTTAAAACCTATGTTTTGTATCAAATCACTTTTGGTTTCAATGGGAAACGTTTATGGCTAATTTGTGTTTTTCACGAAATGTGACACACCCATTAAAATGGGAGATATATATGGGAATGATTCCTATGGTGTAATAAAATAGTTTCAAGTAATTTAAAGATATATAGATGCATAAATTCAATGAGCATATTTTTGAGATATAAAAGTCCAAAATAGAATAGTTGTTGATGAAAAAATATCAGTGGATCACTATGGATATATCTGCCTCATTAAAAGGGATTTTTCTAGAAGGATGGACTAAGTTGGAAAGGAAAAATATCACAATTATATGTTAATTTGCATATGTGTTTTACATTGAATATAAAAGGTATTTTCTCTCTCTCATTGTTTGAGACCATGGATATGAAAATGAAAAACTTGAATTTAGATCTATGCCAGAGATTGACTGTAGGGGCATTTACTAGATATGTCACCTTTCATAAAAGATGAGATCCAGAGGCTACCTGGCCCTTTATAGACTGCCTATAGAACTTGTATAAGTTAACACTACATGTCCCAATTATACCCATGAAGGGTGTAGAGGACCCATGGAATCACTCAAACTGTTTTACGTAGACATAAGGGTGTATAAGAATGCACATGTGTTTTACATTGAATATTTTTCATTTTAAATTAAAATAATCTATTTGAAACAAAATTTACCTATATAAGGTTAAAACCTATGTTTTGTATCAAAACACTTTTGGTTTTAATGGGAAACTTTTATGGATAATTTGTGTTTTTCTCTTGAAATGTGATACACCCCATTAAAATGGGAGATATATCGAAATAATTCTTATGATGTAATAAAATTGTTTCAAGTAGTTTAAAGATATAGATATGCATAAATTCAATGAGCATAGATTTAAGATGTAAAAGTCCAAAATGGAATAGTTGTTGGTGAACAAATATCAGTGGATCACTATGGATATATTTGCTTCATTAAAAGGGATATTTCTAGAAGGATGGACTAAGTTGGAAAGCAGGGAAAATATCACAATTATATGTTAATATGCATGTGTTTTACATTGAATATTTTTCATTTGATTAAGAATCTATTTTCAAAACAATTAACATAGTATAAGGTTAAAACCTATGTTTTGTATCAAATTACTTTTTTGTTTCTAAATACTATGTGTTTTACATTGAATATTTTTCATTTTATTAAAAATATATTTGAAACAGTTAAACTATATAAGGCTATAACCTATGTTTTCTATAAAATCACTTTTTTGTATCAAATCACTGTTGGTTTCAATGGGAAATTTTTATTGCTAATGTGTTTTTTCTCGAAATGTGATACACCCCATTAAAATGGGAGATATATGGAAATGATTCCTATGGTGTGATAAAATATAGATGCATAAATTCAATGAGCATAGTTTTGAGATATAAAAGTCCAAAATGGAAGAGTTGTTTGTGAACAAATATTAGTGGATCACTATGGATATATCTGCTTCATTAAAAGGGATTTTTCTAGAAGGATGTCCACTAAGTTGGAAAGAAGGGAAAAAGTCACAATTATATGTTAATGTGTGCATGTGTTTTACATTGAATATTTTTTAATTTATTAAAAATCTATTTGAAACAATTAACTATATAAGGTTAAAACCTATGTTTTGTATCAAATCACTTTTGGTTTCAATGGGAAAATTTTATGGCTAATTTGTTTTTCTCGAAATGATTCCTATGGTGTAATAAAATAGTTTCAAGTAGTTTAAAGATATAGATGCATAAATTCAATGAGCATAGTTTTGAGATATAAAAGTCCAAAATAGAATAGTTGTTGGTGAACAAATATTAGTGGATCAATATGGATATATCTCCTTCATTAAAAGGGATTTTTCTATAAGGATAGACTAACTTGGAAAGAAGGGAAAAATATCACAATTTTTTGAGTCCTGATCCTATAAAAGGTTTCCACTAAATCCATCCCTATTACTTTTCAGGTGAACCACATTCCCAAACCCACACATCTATGTACCTACAAGCCAAGCCAAGTGTAAAAAGGGTGTATTTCATATTCTACTTTAACACATATACATGATTAATTATCGTTAGAATTTATATGCTAGAAATACATATAAAGAGTAATCCTTAGTATAGATCTAGTTTGACTTTAAAGAATAAAGGTAATTTTTTTAGAAATTTTATCTTAGGAGGTAGAACTAAACCTTCTATAACCCACAAAAGAAACCATGGCCCGTGAACATCACATGCAAACACAAGTTACTCCCATGTTTGAAACACCACCTCACATCATCATAAGGGATCGAAACCACTAAGCAACCCATACTAAGTTCCCTAGAAGGGATGACTATCATATTTAATGATTGGGTTTATCTGCAAGGTCAAAAGGAAAATCAAAGTTAGGAAAGGGAATTAGAATAGAAATTAAGATAAGACCATGACCTTTTACCGAATATTGAACGAAGGTGAGCAACCATAGATATCATAAAGGAAGTTCAAGAAATATTAAATGAAAATCAAAGTTAGGAAGTTAGGAAAGGGAATTAGAATAAAAATTAAGGTAAGACCATGACCATTTACCCAATACTGAAGAAAGGAAAAGTTAGGAAAGGGAATTAGAATAGAAATTAAGGTAAGACCATGACCTTTTACCCAATATTGAAGAAAGGAAAAGTTAGGAAAGGGAATTAGAATAGAAATTAAGGTAAGACTATGACCTTTTACCCAATATTGAAAAAAGGTGAGCAACCATACATATCATGAAGGAAGTTCAAGAAATATTATGATAAGAAATATTAAATGAAAATCAAAGTTAGGAAGTTAGGAAAGGGAATTAGAATAGAAATTTTAAGGTAAGACAATGACCTTTTACCCAATATAATGATTTAGTTTATCTCCAAGTTCAAAAGGAAAATCAAAGTTAGGAAGGGAAATAGAATAGAAATTAAGGTAAGACCATGACCTTTTACCTGGAATATTGAAAAAAGGTGAGCAACCATATATATCATGAAGGAAGTTCAAGAAATATTATGATAAGAAATATTAAATGAAATCAAAGTTAGGAAGTTAGGGAAGGGAATTAGAATAGAAATTAAGGTAAGACCATGAACTTTTACCCAATATTGAACAAAGGTGAGAAACCATATATATCATGAAGGAAGTTCAAGAAATATTATGATAAGAAATATTAAATGAAAATCAAAGTTGGGAAGTTAGGAAAGGGAATTAGAATAGAAATTAAGGTAAGACCATCACCTTTAAACCAATATTGAACGAAGGTGAGCAACCATAGATATCATGAAGGAAGTTCAAGAAATATTATGATAAGAAACATTAAATGAAAATCAAAGTTAGGAAAGGGAATTAGAATAGAAATTAAGGTAAGACCATGACATTTTACCCAATATTGAAAGAAAGTGAGCAACCATAGATATCATGAAGGAAGTTCAAGAAATATTATGATAAGAAATATTAAATATTTTTTGCAAGTTCTGAGTAAATTTAATTTAACTACTTTTAATATGAGATGCGAACAGTCAATTCTTAGCAGAAGCAATGAGCCTTAATGAGGTCTACGGGTCTAATAACACCAATAATAGCATGTTGAAAGACCATTGATCCCAGTATTGTGATTACTGTAACTAACATAAGTTGTTACTTATTCTAACAAAGGTTGTACATATTACATAAGGATGAATACACTGTAACCACTTGCATGATACTAGAAGCTCTCATTACACTAGTTAACACAGGGAATAGAACACATAGACTAGTGTAGATTACATAACTAGTATTGTATATTCTCTAAGCTATCAAGAAATAAATTGGTTTTTTTTTAATATTGAACAAAGGTGAGCAACCATAGATATTATGAACAAATTTCAAGAAATATTATGATAAGAAATATTAAATCTTTTTTTGCAGAGGCTTAAATTCTGAGTAAATTTAATTTAACTACATTTAATATGAGATATGAACAGTCAATTCTTAGCATAATAATTTAGCCTTAATGAACAGTCAATTCTTAGCAGTTAATGCTTTTTTAGTGTATAGTTTTCCAGATGATCAAGTCACCTGAAACATGGAATACTTCTCATAGTTTTTGTAGTGGTTGTATTAGAGTATTTGAATACAAAGGTAAATATGAAAAAACCACTAGATGAATTGATTGAGTTGGCCCCATTATTGGTGGCTTGGGCATTTTGGCATGTGGCGCACATCTGTCTATATTGATAGTTGTAACTTTCGGGAGGGGAAAGTTTAGATATGATGGGCATAAATACTTTGAAAAACAAAGACGGAAAAACAGAGTGACGTTGAAGTGAGATGAGTGAGATGTTGCACCCTCATCCCAGTGTATTAGGGGTATAAAATCGGACCAAGTAGAGTCTATTATAGTTTAAAAGTAGAGAGTATAATGTCCTATATCTATGAAAGTAATGGAGTACCAGCATAAACTGTGTAGAATTGTTCAATTTAGATATGCAATATCTTATATATACAATTTGTTTGTATACTTTCATTGATATGGCATCCTACTTGTCATATCAAAACTGACTGAAATGGATTGCACATGTTCCCTATTTTCCATCTAACCGGCATTCCTCTGAGATTGCCTACGCCTCACAGAGAGTCCTGTTTTGTGTCCCTATAAACGATTATGTTATCCATAACTGTACTGGCTAAAAGTTTAGATATGATGGGCATAAATACTTTGAAAAAAAAATATGCAAAAACGAAGTGACGTTAAAGTGAGATGAGTGAGATGTTGCACCCAAATAATTTAAAGGTGGGGGATGTTTATTGAATTTCTATTGTGAAAAAATAACTAGGCTAGGGACTGTAACTATGAGGATGAGACAAAATGCAAAACAAGAAGAAATTTGGTGAGAAATTTGGTGTTCTAGTGGCCATGATGGTATATTTTTTCACAGGGAGAATGTCAAACATCTGATTTTTAAACTGAAAACTGCAAGAACTTTGGCAATTTTTTTTTCAATTTGTAAAACAAAAAAATTGACAGTCATAAATTTGCAGGCATGGAAAACAAACAACCATCTTCAAATTTTCAATTGACAGGCAAATATATTTGAAATATATACTGTGCCTAATTCGTTGGAACATATGTGCCTGGAAAGTCGCAGCAAAAGACGCTGAAGACGTTGAGGACAATCCATGAAGACGTTGAAGACGTCGTGGAAGAACTCTACAAACAAAAAAGTCAAATTAAAATCAAATTTAAAAAAAAAACAACAAAAAAAATTACAGAAAATAACAAATTTACAAGAACTTACCTCCTCAGCGCGGCGCAAATCAACAAAACTCCTGCGGCGCAACATCAAATCAACTAAATTTTGTGCAAGACAACAGAAAATCGACTAAATTCGGGCTGGACAACAGCAAATCAACTCAATTCGCGTGGGACAGATATGAGTGCACAAAACAGATGTGAACAAAAACCCAGAACAGTTTGTGGGCAATATATTTATAAAATAATAGTTCAGCTGAACTTTGTTTGTCGGTTTTCCAAACTCCGACGAAAAATCTGTTTTCCATTGTTGTCAGTACACTGTCAATGTAAACGAAAAACAAAGTTCAGTCGAACTAAATTCAATAGTTCGGCCGAACTCCTGAATAGTTCAACCGAACTTTGACAAAAGTTTGGCCGAACTATGGAGGAAAAAAAATTTCGCCCCGATATCTCACAAAAGTGTTATCCATCTTCACATTTTCACCCTTGCATCTTTGTATTTATGGTTATATATGTATTATGTTACGTTGCATAAATCCAAATCAGTGTTATCAAAGAGATCTACTCTTTCTCTTTTTTTCTTTGCATGTCCCGAACGAGGTTAGGGTATAAGGAGTTAGGGCTTGAATTGGCTGAACCTTTGCAAGACCAGCCTCGCAAACCCCGACAACCTCCCATGGAAGAAGAAAATAAATATGAGGGCATAGGATATCCTTTAAAAATATTGCTCGAAGAATCCCTCGATCGAGAAAGGATCGCGATGATGGACAACTTTTCCCAGATCCTTCGACAGATGTCCACAAGCAACACATATTTATATGACAGTAATTCTGGAGGTGCCACTCCCTTCAAGGTACACGTCAACTTTGAAATTACCATTTTTAAAGGCCAGATAGATGCATATGTCATAGATAATTTTTTAAATATATTGGAAGGATATTTTTTAGTTCATGAATTTTCCAATAGGGAAAATATTACTTTTGCGCTCCTCAAAGTCGCCCCCCATGTCAAGGACTGGTGGTAAAATTACTGTGAACAGAGGGATGAGAGAGAACCCTCACTATTTTCAGCCAAACCCACTTGTAATTCTTTCCGAGATGCCATCAAGGAACAATATTACCCCATGCGAAGATATGAGGACAAGTTCATACAGTGGACCTCGCTACGACAACAAAGGGATCAAGATGTGCATGAGCTGACAAATCTGTTCCATACCCTGCGCACAAATTTGGGTATCAAATATTCGAAGAAAATCTTGGTGCTTAAGTACTTTTTTGCATAGATACATTCAGGAGGAAATGGAGTTGCTCGACATCTCCTTGCTTGGTGCAGCATATCGATATGTTGCTAAGATCGAGAAAAAATTTAAACAGAAGAAGCAAGACTTTGGATCTACGAACCCAAAGCAGAGAAAAGGAAAAATCTCGACCGGGACCCCCCAGTGAAACTCCTCGGAGCCGCAATCCAAGGGTGACAGGAAGGAAAAGAAAGAAACCAACAAGTGGTTTGATTTCCATAAAACCCCCACTCACAACACGAATGAATGTCACACAAAGCAAGCACTGGTGGTCAAATTGAAATACTTCTAGGATTTTGAGTTTGAACCCGTTAAGGGAACCGATGATGGTAAGCAGGTCATTGATGCAAAACCCACTGTGATGGTAGCCACCATCAACCCCTCCAAAAGGCAGAACCCAAAGATCGAGAGTAGGGGGAGCACCTATTTCACTCACATATGTTGGTGAAGGGTTTGCTACTGCACTTTACTGTTGATAGCAGTATCCAAAAGAACCTCATCTTAGTAGAGGTCGTGAAGCGGTTGGGCCTAATGACCACACCAAACCCACAGTCATACACCATCGTGGCTTCACCAAGGATGATATCTCCACGTCAACCAACATTGTCACCTTCCCTACAGCATCAAGCCCTTCATGGATGAAGTATTGTGTGATGTTGCTCCTCTTGAAGTTTTTGATGTATTATTAGGAAAACCATACTTGTGGAAGTGTCATGTTGTGTATGATTCGAGGCCTCGCATTGTTATTATTTCTTTGGAAAATAAGTTATACAGGATACCAGAGGTAGCCCCGCCTACCGTTATCTTTTATCTTTGATAAGAAATGCAGTAAGATCATATCCCATACTAGGAAATTTGTTTTCTTTATAATTCACTCTCAAAGTAAGGGGAATATCGTGGCCACATCCATGGCCCCCAGGAAGGGTTCCTCCACATAGCAGAAGTAGATGGATTAGGTCATGGAAGAATACAGGGACATCTTCTCCTCACCCACACGAGTACCCTTGCACTGTTAGGTCAAGCATCTGATCAATCTAACTCCCAAATAACCTCTACCCAACAGAGCTCTCCATAGCTCGACTGGTCACAGTCTCTTTCAAGTGGGTCTATGATTTCAACCATTGTTTCATATTGATGTTTCCATACCTCATGCGACCACATAGAAAGAATCCAAATATGTATTATTTGAGGTTGATAAATAAACCAGATTTATTGAACGCATCCAACACATCTTCCAGCAGGTTCATAACATCTTGGAGAAATCCAATGCCCAGTACAAGCAACGACATGATTAACAACGGGTGCCACACAAGTTTCAGGTGGGCGACAAAATTCGGTTGCATTTACAAAAAGAACGCCTTACTAGAGCCCATCGGAAACTCAAGCCACTTCGATGCGGGCATTACACAATCACCAATGTTGTGGGAGACAATGATTTTGAGCTCAAAATTCCACCATTCCTAGGCATGCACCTAATGTTTAATATGGACCGCCTTCGGCCATACTTTCCACCATTAATGGACACATCAGAAATTGCATAACAACTCACAGTAACAGAGTTAAACCAATACTGCATGGAACATGCCACAAATGATCAGATCATGGAAATGCAGATCGAGAACACTCGCCAATAGAATATCCAACTGTATCGGGTTTTCAAAGCTAGCCAAATCCTCCACCAAGGAAAGTGGCTCAACAGGGACCAAGTTCTGTAGAATTTTCCCCATCTCATGGAGGCACTCAATGTAATGGGGACCATTGCTTCTATTATCACTCATTTAGTTGTAAAACTTTCCTTGATAGTGTCATGTAGGTCATTCACCAAATTGATGAGGTCTCCTAAGTCTTTTTTTTGAGATGTCTGAAAATGTTTGCATTTTTATGAGGTCTAATCTAACTTTAAAGCTCACCTCCATCCATGCCACTTTATTCAAATAAATCTCACATCATATTAGATGTCATTCCCATGCATTTAATCTCAAAAATTCACACCTATCAGTTTTTCATAATTTCGCAGCAAATTACAAACTAAATCATCAGATTTCGCTACGAAACTGCCTAACAATTCTGTAGTGAATCTGTCAGTAGCCAAACTGTCTTTGCTACGAAACTGTGTTTTTCCAGCCAAATTTGTCAGAGCGCTATGAGGTGTCATTTTATGATAATATAAGTAAAGGGTAATATATTTCAAGGTTGTTATGATAATTTTCAAATGTGCTTAGCCGTATTTGCTATAATCATGATTATTTTTGGTTGTATGTGCTATTATTAAAATATGACGTGTCAATTAACCTTTAAAACCTTACCCCAAACCTGCCTTTTGTCATATTATTGTTTATCCTTGCATGTGAATCAATTCTTGGAGAGTTTCTTCATCACTCTAGCCAGGTTGCTGTCGAATTCAATTCTGCATGTGTCACCAACAAGCGAGGCAGCGAAGACTATAAAAACTTACATGGCTTCAAAAAAGAAAAAAAACAAGGGTGGCCATTGTCTCAGGTATGAACCCATGGATTTGAAATTACTTAATGAATACCCTACTTCTATGGAAGCTTTCAGGAGGATGGGTTGCCTACAATTCTGCTAGAAATTACAGGGTTTCCATGCATAGGTTTTAAAGGACTTTGCCACTAATTTTATAGGGACAGCATCAAAGGTTGATATTTTGAATCTCACAGTAACACCAGAGAGCATATCACAAGCTACAATAATCCCTAGAGGTGGTGAATAATGATTTAAAGGCACAAAATTTAAAATGCAGGGTTGTGAGGGGTTTCTCAAGCAAGAGTACAGAGGAGTTGATTTGACTAATGGCATTCCCAGGAGTTATATGGAGGAAAATTATGCAATGCTGTTGTTGGTGATCCAAAAATATTTCACCTGCAAGGGAAGATTCCATATGGTTTAATCTTACCACATCAGACTCCTTCTGCACTTTGTAGGTAATAAATCACTTGACTTACCTTTCATTTTATACAGGAGTTTGGGAAAGATGTCAAATAGAGTATAAGTTAAATCAGAAGGTAATGAGACATCTTTGTTTCACCATGGTTTGATAAAGTTGTTAGTGTTGGAAGAATTGAAAATGTTAAACAGAGGTTGGACTTCTTTTCTGTTTATGAGTGGGTATGAAATAGATGTAGTCACTCCAAAGGAAATCTTAAAACCTAGAACTAATACATCACCAACTTTAATAGAAGAATTTGAAGAAGAAAGAAGACAGTCCCCTACAGAACCAATGGACATAGGAGAAGAATCTCTGCAAGAAACTGACACCCCTCAACCAGCACCTACAAACAGAAACATAAGAATAGAAAACAAGGCAGTAAGAGGATAACTAGAAGCCAGAAATTGGCCAAAGGGAATCTGGAAGATATCCTTCATGCAATTGATATTGAAGAGTCCCCAATAATGCAAGCAGAAGATATTGAAGGTAATGGAAGGAAACTAAAGAAAGGTAAGACTGCCAAGAAATTAGATTTTGCAAGAGAATATGTTGGCTTTATATTTTAGCCAAGGAAGCCAATGACCATATTTGCAAAGAATTATATGGAGAGCAAAGGATAGAGAAAATCAGTGAAGTTGTGCAGCCAGTGAGCATCATAGATTTATCTCCAGCAGTAGAAGAAGAAATTATCATCAGGCAGAGAAAGGTTAAAGAGAAGATAATTGAAAAATTAGAAATAGAACTCCTCAAAGAACAGCTAAAGGAAGCAGGTAAAGAAATATTTGAGTTGAAGTTAGAGGCAGAGAAGCACAGATCTGAAAAGGTTGAATTTAACCAAATGATGAAAACATGGGACAGTCAAATCTCAAATGTTTTAAAATCTATGGATAATGCCAAAATATTGCTGAAAAAGACTCGGCCATTAAGACTTGTGGTCAAACATACCAGGAAGATGAACTTACACTTGCAAGTTGAAAACAGATCATAAAAGCATAAAGTGGAAGACCTTTAGGAGTAGCTGGACATGATTCAAGCTGAGCTGGAGAAGAAAGGGTTGAGGATGAAAGTGGCTGAAGAACCTATAATTCAACCTATTGTGAATGAAGATGAAACTCTTAAAGACTAAAGAATTGAGTTGAAACATTTTTTATGAGGTTCGTGTCTTGCAAAGAACCTAAAATTTGGCTCAGAAGATCAAACTTTGAATAAAATCACAAAATCTGCAAATTTCGGTTTATTAGGCAGTTTCGTAGTGTGCTCCAGTCTTGAAGGCCGAAAAATGCTACAAAATTTCTGAAGATGCTCTTTTGCTTTAAAAATCAATTTTGTGAAGGATTAAGGAGGGAGGTTGGTTGTTTTTAGATATTTTGGCATAACAAAATTTTTTGACTAGCAAAGGTGGTAGGGAGATGGATGAAAAGGCAAAAATTCATTCACTACGAACCTGCCTAAACTGCTCTGTTTTGTAGCGAAAGGTTTTTGGAAGATTTTTTGGAGGTTAAAATAACACATAGAAGATCAATCATCCATCTGGAGACATCCAACCTGTCAGTGGGCCATCCCAACATAGACTCACTAATCAATATGAGTGTCACTCATCCAGCTCAACATGAAGACCAAGACTAAAGAGGAGTTTATCTATTCCTGAAAAGTAGGTATGTGTTTCCTAAATCTAGGAGGTACTTTAAATATGTTAGTGATGGTGAATGTTTCTCAAACATGTGATGCTTATCATGTAACTGTTTTACTATTGAGAAAACTGAATGTAATAAATATGAAGTGGAGTCCTATTAAGAATGTGAAATTTTAAAGGTTATCTGTCTTTTGTGTCCCAAGAAAGTAGTTTTCAATTATGTTAGGTGTCAAAGTTATAGTTCGAGGATCTAGCAAGTTGGGCAAATCATTTGCAATGTAAAGAAATTCTATTTATAGACAAAACATCGAATATCACAAGGTTGGAGAATATTGCACCAAATTGCTACTCTGTAATGTTTTTTTCAATTTCAGTAATATACAGTGACATTTTACTTCCAGACCTGAGATTCAAATGAGGTGTTTAATGTTTTTTTTGCTCTATATCTTTTATGTCTAATCATCTGTAGTGAATTTTATCTCTATTTACTCAGAACTCATGTCATCATGCTCTGACTTCCTTTAGAGGTTAAATTGTTGTGTTTTTCTTATGTTGTGTGTATTTATCATCTTTATTAAAACCTCTATTTTCCTCAGGTTCCATGAGAAGAATTATTGTCACTAAGTTTGTTGATGTTGACCCCATAGCCCAATGGTAGCAAACCTTTCATTTTTCAACCTGCAATCAATCAAAACCAAGTCACAGTCCATAGAGTTAGCCATATAATAGCTATTTCTATTGAAAATCCTAAATCCCCTTTGAGAGAGCCCTCTCAAACTGAAGAGGCTAATCTTCAGTTAAAAGTGGTTTGAAAGAGTTACATTAAGTTTATTGATGAGCAGCCTATCAGGATCTATTTGGTGATAATAGCTTCCTAAGGGGGAGGACTGATCTAGGTGGATATTGGTGGCAACCTCCCTATTCCACTTGGACCCTCACCATTGTTTCTTTCATTTTTTCAATTTCCTTAATTTTAGCACAATTTATTGTTTCTAACAGCTTTTCGAGTCCTAAACTTCTGGAGCCGTTTTGAGGCCCTAAACGATGTTTTTTTGGAAAATGGGAAAACATGAGATAGTGGCTGCTGTTTGTAGTTGAAAGTTGTAATACTCAGATATATCTTTCAAATAAGGTATCATGCACGTCAAACGAAGATCATATGCCAATGTTACGACCCCTGGAAGTTGATGTGCCAATTTACCCCAACGGGGCCAACAATTTTGGTGATTCATCTCCTAGGGTTAGGTTTTTGGATGTTTAGGGTTTTCCATTATTTCTAAATAATAAATAGGCCTTTGAACCTTATTGTAATGCAGTTCATAGGCATGTAGCCGCCACATCTCTTCTCATAGATAAGCTACCATTGCCCGAGCTAGTTTATTTCCACTATGTTTGTAAGAATATTTCAGTCCTTTGATATTAATGAAATGAAGTGTTATTTTTACTGTATCTCTACATTTATGGTTATATATATGTATTATGTTGTGTTCATGCATAAATCTGGATCAATATATATAATTACATTTTTTATAAAATTATTTATTTAAAATATTAAACTTAATTTATAAATAAAAAGTCAACCCAATCTCTTAACTATGGGAATCACGTTTATTATCATGTTATATACATTAGCCAATAATTAATTCACAAGTCAAATCAAACCTATGTCCCCACCCCACACTTCACAAATTTTGACTTTTAACTTGTCCCCTCCAAAAAGTTGTTTCACTTTTCCCATTTTTTACAGTTGTCATGCTCTCATGCATTATGAAGTTTCCAATGTTAGAAAGAAATGTTTACTTCCTTGTCGGATAATTTTACAGAGGCAAATTGAAATTTTACAGAGAAGAGAAATATTTTTTTTTGCTATGGCGTAAGGAGGAAAAATATATGTGAAGAAAATATTTAGATAAACCCTTACCCAAATATTTTACAAAAGTAAAAAGGGAAACTAAAAGATATTTTACCAATCATGGAAAAACAAGACATGGTTTTCAAAAATCATGGGAAGGAAATCAATCGATGATTTTATGAAATATATTTATTAATATCATTTATTCATAAATATACAAATTCAAAGGAAACAAGACATGGATTTCAAAAAATGGATGGTTTTACGAGATAAAATCATTTGAGGAAATATTTTGAGATTTTGTTTATGAAATTCATGAAAATAAAGAAATATGAATTTACAGGTTTGATTTAACTATGGACAAAAAGGTTAACATATGGTTTGGTTTAACTCCAAAATGCAAATAATTCCTTGATCAACTATGTGGAAAAACATAAGCATGCATGCAATTATTTTCACATTTTGGACTCAGAAATAATAGTCAAAGGGACAATTAGCTAACATAGGTGGCAGATTTAATCAAGTTTGCGGGCCAATATATTTATAAGCCAAAGTTAGGCCGAATCATTTTAAAATTTCGGCCGAACTATTAGTTCGACAGAACTATTAGTTCAGTTGAACTGTGGTTTTCGGTTTTCCCATCTCCGACCAAAAACCTGTTTTCCCATGTCATCAATACGTCATCAATGTAAACGGTAGAATTAGTTCGGCCGAAATGTTGGGAAAGTGAATTTTCTGCCCGCGTTTCTAAAAAAAGTGTAACCCACCTTCATGGTTTTACCCTTAATTCATAATTAAAATTCTCTTTGCTAACTCAAATTGATAGCTTAACCCAATATAGGATGTTGAACAAAATCGTGTTTAAGATGCAAATTAAAAAAATATCAACCAAGGGGTTAAATTTACATTGAAAAAATGAAATCAAAGGGAGATGAGAGGAAGCATGATGTTATGTACAGTTATTAGTAACCAATTTTCTAGTAGCAATATTTTTACTTTAATTTTCCTTGTTCAACACTATAGAATTAGGTTTGAAGAGACACACATCATTTTGGATGTTTTCTTTTAAAGTTACCATAAAGAGGCCTAAAAAAATAGACTTTGAAATGTTCTTTTCCTTGAGCTCAAATTTTGGAATTGTTGAATGTGTTATGTAATTGGTTCTTAATTTCGCATATTCATCAATTGAATAAAGAATGTATTTCTCTTAATATTCCCATAATTTGTTATAAATTCATCCATAAAAACACACCAAGATGAAATATAATCATTTTTCTTTCACAAACCCATTGATACCATACAAATTAATCTTGTTCAAAATACATCGAAACCATAATTTCCTTTTGTAAGGCTGTCACTTGGTGTAAATAAAAGTATCACTCCATCTGGATTAACCATGTTATTGGATCATCACCATCATACTTACTCATATTGATTTTTGAAATGTAGAAGTTCCTTGGTTTTGACTTGAAGCCTTAATGATCTAGACTATGGGTTGAAAAGTCATGATTATCGTTTCCTGATTCAATTTTTATGCTCTCAATTGTGATAACATACTCCCCATATGTGCTTGAGTGTCAACTCCATGCTTCTCCTCATGTTCATGATTTATTTGGATCTCCATATGCCTTTAGGCTTTTAGGGATATTATGTAATAAAATGGTTTGTATATTTTTATTTCTTCCCTTACTTTTAGTCATGGATTTTTATATTTATTCCCTATTTTCGGCCATAGTATTTTGTATTTATTCCTTGAAATTGTGTATTTGCATTCTTTTCCTTCATCCTTGTTCCATATGTGACAATTTACCTTCCAACTTATATACCTGGTATTGGACATCTTCTATTTTTATTCAGTCTTGGATGTGCTTTCTTAAAACCCTTAGGAAATATGTGATTTAAAAATAATGTTCATGTTTTCCTTTATCAAAAACTTCAAATCACTAAAGACAAATATTCTAATCAAATGGTGTTCCAATTGTAAGCTAGTACCTTTTAAAACCCTAATTTATATATTATCTGCGTGGTTGATTTTTTCATGATATACCTTTGAAATTCTATCCCTTTTGAATCTAATGCCTATGGTACTCTAATATATATATATTCTCTTCAATTCCACAGACTTGACTAAAATTCGAAGTGCCAGTGAAAGTTATGGTAACTTTCCCAAAACCTGCTAAATTTTGTTTTATAGCATTCCAAATCTACAATTCTTCAAATATGATTCAAATTTTTTTACATAAGGTACTTTAGTATGTCTCCTCAAACCTCTAAAAATTTTATAGTCTGAAATGTCTCAGAAAAAGAGTTATAGTGGAAATTCCATGATCACTCATTTGAAATGGATTTCATAAACATTCACAAACCCTACCTTCCCAGGGTATATTTCCAAATTTATATTGAATTAGAATGTAAAATTTTTATCAAATATATTTTAGCAATATGCTCAAATTTCATAGTCTGAATCTTCCAAAATAATAACTATAAAAAAATTCTGAGATCTCTTGTTTGAAAGTAATTTCAGGACCTTTCATAAACACTAAATTCCACACGGTATTTCACTAAAAGTATAATGAACTAGAATCTATAATTTTAAACATACCTTTAAAATCATTCTCAATATTTTTAAAAATCCACGGTTTGAAACATCCCCCAAAAAGAGTTATAACAAAAAAGCCAAGATGACTCATTTTAAGAAGAAAACTCTAGGATCATAGATTTGATACAAATTTTTTTTAACCATGCACCATAAAAATGATAAGGGAGAATCCAAATAATCCAAATAATTAAAATCCAAATTGAGGGAGAATCCTTCTTTTACAATGAATAAAATGCATCATACAATATTTGATAATCCTAAGTCTAGGTCTCCTATATATATATATATATATATATAGGAGACAAAAGGTACAATTATAATGAAATTTAGAATGAAAGGTTCTAGTTGACATAACAATAGAAATGTAATAACTTAATATCTATGAATTAATAAGGGGTTTTAGGGTTAACATGGGGTTTATATAGGGCTTAGAAACATGTCATGTATTATTTGAGCAAGAATATTTCAATTCCTCCTCTCAACTACAGTCATACTCAAAATCTAGATTTATTCATTGTTTGCTTAGTCCAAAAGTTACACTATTTCATTTTTCTTCAAACCAATGAAGTTGTAGAGAATTAAAATCATATGGAGTACTTGCGTAGTTGACAATTTATTGATAGTAAATTCACTTATTGGATGATCATTCGTGGGAGAATTGTGATCTCATCGAAAAGGTCTGTCATGGATCTAAAAAAAAAAAAAAACTATAGATTAATGAGATTTTTTTTAATCATTCTCCTCATTAGGGATGTGTTATAAATAGGAAATGGATATTGTATTATGTCAATGCCACACCTTTAAGGAAGCAGAATAAGTCTTAAATGAATCCCATAATGGTGTCTATAGTGGCCACTTATTAAGAATTTCCACTTCCATTGACCAATTTTTTTTATCAATTCTAAACTTTTGGTTTCCATACCCCTCTACATTTATTCAATCGACATATCCATACTTTACTTTTTTTTGGTACTTACCATATAATAAATATCTCTGAAGAAACCATTAATACTTAGACATTTTCCCAAATTTATAAGGAATCCAAGGAGTTCATCTTCATATATGGACATGAAGCACAGCCTCCATGAATCAAACAGCCTTCACCAGATGACACTCCTGGAACAATAGAGAGATTTGTGAAATTTGTCCTCTGGTCAGGTTTCAAGTCACCAAATGATGTTGTTGTCTTCGAAATGGAATTTGAAGAAATGGGAAAGATAATTTCCACTTCAATATTTTCTCTTGCACCATTTGATCTCCCAGCAGTCAAGGCATTGTGAATTGCTGATATAATTGTTGTCACCATACCAGATTTTGTTCCCAGTACAAACTGGAGGCGGCCATCAATATCACGCCTCATTGATTCCTGTACATTCTGAGTGACAAAATCCAAAAAAAAATTGTGCACAACCAACTGTTTAAACCTGCCTCCATATCCATACCAAATGGGGCAATGCTTGCTCAGGAAAATTTCTACTGATCCAAGAGCCCAACGCAATACTTGATGGAGATACATAGCACAACTGTGTCAGCAAAAATTCACAAGAGACTCAACCACGTGATCACCAAGGTAGGCAGTGCTCCTTAGCACAGCTATAAAAAAATAGCGACACGATCCAAGTGTGCTCCTGCCACAGCGTCTACGCAAGCTTGACTTTCAACAGGCTTCTCCCTGCAGCGGAAACAAATAACAACCCCTCCAGGATCGGCTTCCACGGCTTCTACTCAGCCTCCACGAGATCCAGTGAATTCAACTGCTAACAGCTTCCCACTGAATCGAGGACAAGAAAACACAAATCGATCTGTCTTGGGCAGAGCGTTCTCTCCTCCTCTATCTTGCACTTCCAGAAATCAAAAAACACAAACAAGTAGGAAACAAAATTTCACACACAATGGAAAAATTCCTGAACAAAAGAATCCACAAATTCACATACAAGGCCTTCACGCGGGCTCGACCTTCACGCACACAATGGTATTGTTGATATCTGCAACATTGCTGACCAGAAATGGATCGTTGTCTTTGTTGGAGTTCCTATGTTTTGGAAAGTTTGGCAATACCAAAATATAAGACAACATAAAAACCACTTTGGGACCTCAGGATCTAGCCCTCCTGGGTCCAGAGAGGGATCTTTCAATAATGGCAAAGGTATATGTCTTTGAAGTTCAGTTTCAAGGTATTAGGCTAGTTATAAGGCACAAGGTTTGTTTTTTTTTGTCTGTTTTTTTGGTTGTTGGGAAACATGAAGGAAGGGTTCAATATAAGACAAAGGGTGAGCAAAGAGGATTTTATGAAAAGGAGGAATAATTCAGAGAACACTCGATACCATTGGGCAATGGAGTCATGAAAGGGTTTACTTTCTATTCAGTATCCAAGGCTTTCAATTGGGCTATCCATCTAGAACAATGGATCTTTATAGATGATAGTGTGGTATGAAATGATGGGCAAGAAGGTGAATGACAAGGAAACCTCCAAGGTGACCACTTAGGAATCAGATCTAGGGACAGGGCATGTCGTTAAACACCTACGATCCACCCCCTAAAAGGTTAACTCTTCAGACAACAAGAAACATTCAAGATTTAAACACAAAGGAGAAGGCCTGAGATCAAAGAAAGGCTTTCAACTTTCAATGCTTTGACATTCAACTTAAGGGAACTTAGAAAGGTTCAATTGATTGAAAAAGACCCTAGTGAGAGAGAATCAGCGTTCTAAACTCCCAGTATCACAATTCTTTCAATTAAAACCCAAAAAGAACATCTAAGAACAGATTCATAAATTCATACATCAGCGAGCAGTGAATAACAACTACTACACTGATTAAATTATCTCGAATTAGTTCTTAGATAACACATTTAGTAGAAAACATCAAAGGTAAGAAGAGCAGGAGAATTAGGGTACCATGCAAGGGTATATCCTAAGCCAGATTTCTGATTCTCACCAGAAAGATGAAATGTAATGAATTACAGAAAGAAAACAGAGACAAAGTAGAAAACATCACCATTGCTTTAAATCGGGATCCAAAGAAATGTTCTTGTCATATTAAAGAGAAACTTTAGTCATATAAAACATTGTCCAACAGCTTGATATTCAGTCTGAAATCGTCTTCCTCAGCCTATCTTACAACTTTACACAGAGAACTATATCTCAAGAGAAACAGCTTACAATTCACAGATATCAGATCAACAACCAACAACAATGTGTTTTTCTTGAGTTCTTATAGTTGAAAGAGAGGCAGAGGGGGTAGATGAAATACTAAATGAAACATTAAAACAGAAGTAGAAGAAGAGGGCTCGAGGCCCATTCTGTCTTAATATCTATGCATTAATCTTCAGTACTCTTTGGGTGAAAGAGTGGTCTTCGATAGGCTGATATTAACTCCAGGTATGTTCTTTGATGTATTTTTTGGCTGTAGTACTCTGCAGCACTCTGGTGATAAGAAAAATGTAGATAAATGACTTTCAGGTCTGCCATACTGCATAACAAATGCTCTGGCAGCATTAGGACTTTTTGTCAAGGTGTAGATCTTCTTAGGAGCTCAATGTAGAATAGAAAGCAGTATGGGAACTTGTCCTTTCATGAGAAATAACCTTCTGCTGATGTGTGACACTGATAACATTATTTTCTGTGCTTCAGGCCTCATTAGAACTTCTGTGTTAGTCACAAGGTTTTCAATACGGTACATTTTCCCTTTAATCATTGAATTAGAGCTTAAAATCTTCAATTACAGGTTTTAAAACTCTTTGATCCTTCACTAATACTCTTTGCCGCTTCATTAACTATCTCTGTTTGTGAAAATGGAGCTTTAATGGCACAGGAAGTTTCACAGAGTAAAAAACTGGTCTTTTGATGAACATATTTCATTTAGAAACCTTCCCAAGCATTTTCTGTGAAATCTGGCTCTTGAAAATAGCCTTCTCTGCGCTCTGTGTCACTATAACAGTGACTATGAGCAATGGAAGTTTCCACCTCCTGTAACCCTGCAAAACACACAAATTTTTTTAAGAAAACCATGTGGGTGGAGGTGAAATGCCGTGGAGGACTGTGGGAATGGTAGCGCATACATGGTGGATGTGGTGAATGTAGTGGAAGAGGGCTGCAAAATGCTGTGAGACGGTGAAAATCTGATCTGATGGAGGTTTGGTGGGGGAATGGATATGGGCCGTCCAATTAGATCTGATGGTGATGATCGACGGCGGTGATTGACTGATGGAATGACTTATGAAGGTTAGATGGAGGAATATGACTTTTAATGTAAAACATTAAAGTTGTAATGTTCAGGCAGAAGAAAAGATTTTAATGTAAAACCTTCAGTTTCGATTTTTGGATGAAATACACAGGGAATGAATGAAAATGAAATGAAATTGGCATGAATGGTGGGACCTGGCATGGGAGGAGGGCGCTAGAATATGGACCGTAGATCTCAGGAGGAGATCGACGGTCGAGATGTCGCGATGAAGTTCTATGGTCGCATGATGAACAAATATGAATGGAGAACGCGATGCATTGTGGGTCGTTGCTCTGAACAGATCAACGATCATGATCCTTAGATAGACTTTTGGGAACAGAAGTGGGGAAGTGGTTTTGGCTGAAGAAACATCTTTTTTCGCGTGATGAAAAGTGGGAGGGTGGTTTTAACTTTTCGAACGCGATATAGGTCTCCAACTGAGACATGGCGAAATAAAACAGCCCATATCGCGTGAATTTGAACTGTTAAATCGCGAACACAAATAATGTGAGATATTGATGCTGGCCGTTGGATCTGGGACTGTGAGATTCGACGGCGGGAGATAGAGCGCGATATGAGGAGATGCGCGGTCGGTAAGGTGGGGGCCGATCAAAGATGGTTTGAATATGAGCCATCCGATCAGTGCGACAGACGGCCGATATCTGAAGAGGAGAAACAAAGGCGGAAGAGTTGGTTAGTGGGCAGGAGTAATCCTGGCCGTCGGATCCATGGGATCAGATGGCGAAGATCCAATTCGAGGGAGAGCGATGGGGAAAACTCCGACGGGCGATGGTTACGATTACATACGGATCGTTGGATCTACAGGGGATGATTGGATCGGCGGGTGACCAATCGGGGATGCGGGTGGAGTGAGATCAAATCCTAGCCATTGGTTCTTGTGGATTCAATGGCCAGGATCCAATCAGGGATTGGCCAATCAGGGAAACAGAAAATGGCACTTTTAAAACTTCCAATTGGCGATTGAAGCGACGCTGCGATGGTCGTCGGATTGCTTTAAGATCAACGGTGGAGATCTTCATCGGGAGTTAACAAAGGGAGGATCGGGTGCACGATGGCCTTTGTGCGGGCCGTCAGATCTTATAGATCGATGGTGGATATTTCTCCTAAGACCCGTAGAACAAAATCCTTTCTCGCATCGGAACTTTCATTTTAACACAAAAATGCGCTCCCGACCATCCTTCTGATTGCGAGCGCCTTATGCCTTAGTGCTTGGTCTTAGCGCTTAGTTGCATGGAGGGGAAGTGGTTAGGGGCTGGCTGAAAAGGGGCTAAGCCTGTTATATGGTAAAAAATGGTTTTTTGGCATAAAAATAGAGTTTTTAAGGCTTAAAAGAGGTTCTCGGTGGAGGGAAAAAGGGATTTTTAAGCCAAACAAAGGGTGTTTGTAAGGTTTAAAGGGGTGATGGGATGATTTAGTAGACTTAGGAAGGGATTTTGGGGGTCAAAAGGGGAATCTGAGAAGGGGAAAAAAAAGGGTTAAAATGGGGAATTTTGCAGGGATACAAGGGGCAAATTAAGGCTTTTCTAAGCCTAATTTTCACAGACAGTGAGGATTTTTGGATGGAAACAGTAGTGAAGATCTTATCAAAAGCAAAGGACACATAGAGGCTTCAAGAATGAGTGATTTTCATAGGAAATGTATCCCTTGAAGGCTCAGAAAAATATTTAGCCACCTGTTTTCTTGGCAAAAAATTCATAGGTGGCTAACAGTGGCTCCACATGGGGATGGCATCTTCTTGAAGGTGTCAAGAATTCAGAAAATAATCTTTAGAGTAGGCCAGATGCCAGATCCTTGAACCATATTTCTTCTTTGATTTAGCTGTTACAAACATGATGGATATTAATCAGCAAAATACATTCCCCAAAGAATCTACCTACCCATCCTACAATCCTAACATTTTTTCTTCAAGGTGCATTTGAATTTTCAGACCTTATTCATCATTTTTTTTATTGAAAGTAGGAAACAAACTAGTCTAATTCTATCATATTCCTCCATGAGACCAGATTAAACTGTTGGCCTCATAGTTTCTCTACCTAATCTAATATCTGCTAGGATTAAACTGTCTAGCAGATTTTTTCTCTACATTCTACAACAGAAATTTAAAAACAGTCAAACCAGGATTAGACAGTCTGGTTTGTTGTGGATCCATGGCATAAAGACAGCTGCACATGAACTGAAATTGCAGAAAATTGAAAACAAAATCTTGAAGGCTTGAAATCTTGAAACTTTGAAGCATCCTTCTTTACTTTGTGACTCAAGTTTTGAGCTTGTTAGAGTCACTCTCTTCTTCACTTCAGCTCTGGTTTTGGGCTTGTTAGAGCTAAACCTTCTTTCTTCTTTGCTGGTTCAGATTTTGGGCATTTTAGGACCAGCTTCTTTGCTTCCTTTGGCTCAGGTTTTGATCATGTTAGATCCAATCTTTTGCACTTTAGAGGTTCATGTTTTGAGCATATCTGAACCTCTCTTTCTCTCTTTTTTGAAACATTTTCTCTTTTTCTTTGAAAACAAAGCACAACAATGGTATTTAAAATGGAAATGAAAACTGTAAATTGGAGATCAGCAGTAGTAATACTTGAGCATCCTGCCATTGACAGGACCCCCAAATAGATCTGTACCATCTATCTCTTGCATAAAAAAGGCATTTGGACCAATGGTGGATTGGATGATGTAAGGACCCTGCCACAAACTGTCAAATTTTCCATGCTTTCCTTTGTCTTCTCTCCTAGAGTCCCACTTAAGAACTTTATCTCCAATTTTGAAGTCACAAGATTTTGTTATCTTATCAAACAACTTCTTTATATTTTCCTGCACTTTCAGAGCTATGTTGTAGACTTCTTCTCTTGTTTGTTGGAGATGAATTTTTTGATTTATCCTCCTTACCATGCTGTCCTCCTCTGTCTGAATTTCTTGGACTAGTTTAATCACTGGTACCCCAAGGCTAGTAGGAAACACTGCCTCTGTTCCATAAACAAGATAATATGGTGACATTCCAATGGATTTCTTTGTTGTTAGCCTGTCAGCCCACAAAGCATGCATTAACTTGTTATGCCATGACTTTTTATTCTCTTCAAGCAGTTTTTTGATGATGGTCACCAAGCTCTTATTTGATGATTCAGCTAACCCATTACCTTGTGGGTAATAAGAAGTTGAATGACTGAGTGCTATTTGATACCTGTGACAAAAATCAACCATTTTCTTGGATCCAAAAGCAACAGCGTTATCAGTGATTATCTTTCTTGGGCAGCCAAATCTAGAGAGGATGTGGTCTTCTAGGAACTTATTAATAACAGAATCTATGGCATTCCTAGAAGGTATGGCCTCTATTAATTTTGTGAAGTAGTCTGTGGCTGTAAGGATCCACTTGTGTTGTGAAAAATAAGCAGGGTGCATCTCTCCTATGAAATCTAGGCCCCATTTTTGAAAGGGAGCTTCGACAATTATAGGATGTAATGGTCAAGGGAGGAGCTTTCTTTTGCCTTCAAAAATCTTGCACTTATGGCAGGCAATTATCATTTTGTGGATGTCATTGTAAAGTGTAGGCCAGTAATAGCCAGCTCTGAGTATTTTATTAGCAGTGGCTTTCCTGTTTAAATGGCCTCCACACTCTCCTACATGGAATTCTTGTTTAATCCTCTCTGCTTCAGTTTCAGGCAAACATTTAAGCAATAGACCATTTGAATTTTTCCAGTATAAACATTCATTCGTTATGCAATAGTTTCTGGCTTTTAATTTTAGGAATCTAGCCTTAGTCTTTGATAAATCAGGAGGCACATTAAGGTTTGTGAGAACATATAGGATATCAGAATACCAAGGAGAAGTTTGAAAATGTTCCTCAACTGTATGATCAGGCAACCCTTCCTGTTCATCCAGGGCATTTACCATGTTTATGTCAAGGGCTTGTAAGTTTGATTCGGCCATTAGTTGAGCTAAGCCCTGACCTTTGATCAGTTTTGTGGGTTTTATTTCTAGGTTATACTCTAATATTATAGCAATCCATTTGCGCCTCTTTCCATTAAGATATTGGGACAGAATGTCTTTAACCACTATGTTAAGCACGTAGGAAATGATGTGAGAATGCAGTATATACACCCTAAATTCTTTCAAGGCCTTTACCAAGGCGTAGGCCTGTTTTTCCATTATGTTGTATTTTAAGGGTGCATCCCTCAGAGCTTTGCTAAAGAAAGAAATAGGTTGTTCCATCCCCTCTGAATTTTTCTGCAGTAGAACTGCAGCCACTGTATGCCCGGAGGCAAAGGAAAATATCAGGAAATATTTTGAGAAATCTGGGCTAATTAGGACAGGTGCCCAGGTGAGTGCAATTTTAACTAATTCAAAAGATTTTTTAGCCTCTATAGTCCACTTAACCCCTACACCTTTTTTCAGCATGCTTTTCATATCCCTGAGGTGTTCAGCCAATTTGGGAATAAACCTCCTTAAGAAGTTAATTTTCCCAGTAAAGGACTGCAACTCTTTTATGTTTCTTGGGTGTGTAATCTGTAGTATTCCCTCAACTCTTTGCAGATCTATCTTAATTCCCTTCTCTGACATAATATGGCCCAGGAGCTTACCTTCTTGCAACCCGAATACCGTCTTCTTGGGATTTAAGGACAGACCAAACCTTCTACATTTCTCAAACACTCTTTTCAGATGTTTTAGGTGCTCCTCATTAGTCTTGGAATAGACTGTTACGTCATCCAAATAGATGACAATGGAGTGCCCTATTTCCTCCGAAAAGGCTATGTCCATTGCTCATTGGAAGGTTGCTCTAGCGTTCATTAGTCCGAAAGGAATTTTTACATACATAAAAGTGCCCCATGGAGTGGTGAAAGCTGTCTTGAGTTGGTCTTATGGAAGTACTAAAACTTGGTTATAGCCTAAAAAACCATCTAACAGGGAGATCCTTTTTGAACCCACTACCGTCTGTAGGATGTGTTCCATCTTTGGTAAGGGGTAATTGTCTTTAAGTGAAGCTCTGTTAAGGTTTCTGAAGTCAATGCACAGTCTGATCTCACATGTCTTCTTTCTCACAACTACAAGGTTGGAGACCCAATCGGAGAACCTCACAGGCACTATAATTCCTGCCTCGTACATCTTCTAGATTTCCTTTTCGACTAGAGGTATTTGTTTCAGGTTAATTCTATGAAGTTTCTGTCTGAAGGGTTTTTGGTTTTCTTTCAAAGGGATCTTGCACTGTATAATGTCTGTATCATAGACCTTTAAGTCCTCATAGCTCCAAGAAAACACATCGATGAACTCTTTAAATAAGTCAATATATTTCTTTTTCATGTCTGCGGGCAAGGACTTAGCCAATTTAATCCTCTTAGGCTTATCTTTAGTGCCTATGTTGCATTCCTCGACATCAGAGTTTGAGTGTTCTATAATGGATTTCTTCGCTACGTCGTCAAAATCAAAAAGGTCTTCTAAAGGTGCCAGTCCTCTGGGTATATTCTTATCTTTGGACTGCAGCACCTCTATTTCCTCTTTTTCTGTGTTCTTATATTCTTCAGTTGGATTTCCAAGTTGTTCTGTTAAAGTGTTTATTTCTATGTTATGGGGCGATCTTTCTTCACCGGGGGGTTCTTCACTTTGGCAGCTTTCATTGGATTTAGAGTCTGAATCAGAGAATTCAAACTCATTCCTACCAATCAAGAAATCCTCTATCTGCTTATCGCCCTCAAATACCTACCAATATTTCTCATTATCAGGCACTGCAAGTCTGTATTTTTTCTGAATGATGATTTGTTTGTCACTAGGAGACTTATGATATCAACTAGCTATACATGCTAATCCATTCGCAATTATGTTTCGACTCCTGGGAACAAACACAAGTTCATACTCTACAAAGGTTTTCAATAAATCCATAGCATCATTTCTGTATGCTCTCAATCTAGGGTGTTTAGCTGTATATTCTCCATTCACTTGTTTTATGATTAACTCAGAGTCTCCGTGTGCAGCTATCCTTCGGGCTCCTAGTTTTCTCAACAGATTCAAGCCTAGGATGAGAGCCTCATACTCTGTGATATTGTTTGTACATTTAAAGTCCAAATTGAAGGCATGACTCTCAGCATAGTCACTCTCAGTATTATCTAACCACACGCCCGCTCCTGCAGTATTTCTAGTGCAAGACCCATCAAAATTCATTCTCCATAAGGGATTGTTTTCAGGTTTATCATCATTTTCCTCCCTAACGTTGGTTTAATTTTTATGTTGTAATATAGGGTTTGTACCGTGGTGTGGAGTGTTTTGTTCTTCATGATGTGTATGGGTTTCAGAGAGATGACTAGTCATCTGTTTATAGTCTTGTTCTTGTTCACTTTGAGTTTCTGATTCGGCGCACTGTCAAATGGTTTCTTCTTCATTTTCTTCTAAGTCTAGAGTGGCCATTATGTTAAAATATATGGGCTCAACCCTATTGTTTGCATCTTTGTCTTCTGGCTCTGGCTCGTCTATGGATTCATTGTTGCAAAGGATAAAGGAGTCCAGATCTGTGTGTACAGAGTACAGAGGTGGATTTTTAGGCTTTTCAGGGCTGCTAACCATAAATTTCATTTGTGCCTCTCTATACAGTCTCCTAAGCTGGCTAAAGACTGGGATTGTGGCATATGACCCATCCTTCTGCATTGTACCTTGCAGCTTGGCTCGCCATGACCTCGATAGTAACATGCCATACTTAGGTGGCACATCTGCCACTGCAACATCCATAACCATACATTTAGCTGGAATATGGGTCAATTTCACACATAGATCTTTGATAAGACCAAGGCATTTCACTCTGCTAGAGTCAAATGAATATAAATCTTTATAGGGATGGGTTATCTCTAGGCCTAGCCTCTCCCTAACTACCTTAGGCATTAGGTTGTGTGAAGCCTCAGAGTCATGCATTGCATTGTGAAGGATCTTGTCATGGATATTGAGGTTGATATAAAAAGGAGGTACTACCCCTTCCTGAAACTTCCCTTCTATCTTTGGATCAAAAATAAGGGTTGGTTGATCATCACTTAGATTGAAAGTGTCACTGTTTTCCCCTATATTTAAAGCTTTCAAAATTTGGCCTTTATATACATCCTGAGTGGCCAGCTCAGAGAGTGGGACAGAAATTTTAATTTTAGCAATCTCACTCTCCAAATTGAAGGGAGATTGACTCTTTGCAAGACTCAACTCTGTTTTGTTAGCCACTACTTTAGTGGCAGAATCAGTGTGCTGATTCTCACTATGTACAGTGCTTGTGACTGTTTTATCAAGAGCATTAGCTGCAGTGCTAGTGCTGCTAGTTTGTTGACTTTGTTTATCAGTATTTTGGCTGTCTTTTTCTTTATTCTTCCCAGAACTCTCAGCTGCTGATTTGCTACTTTCAGCAGCCACCTTAGGAGTTTTCTCAGGCCTTTTCTTAATGGTAATCTCAGAAGCTTTTGGTTTGGAATTGTCTAAGATCTTTTTGCTTCTATGTTCATACTGTTCTCTGACCTGCATGATGGAATTTTGAAATCCTAGCCTATAATCCTCAGATTCTAACCTTTCCTCATCCCAATGTGAATGTGAGTTCTTATCATCTTTCGTGGAACAGTTGTGGATTGAGTTGTCTATTTCCAACATGTTTATTGTGGTTCCCTCGGACTCTTCTATTATCCCCTCATCCTCATCAAGGAAGTTCTCTTGAAATGGGGGTATGACTTGTTGATCAGAGTCTCTCTGTCTATTTGGGGGATTATTTCTCCTAAATTTCTAGTTCTGGTTTTGATTTTGGTTTCTGTTCTGATTACTAACAGTGACAACCATTTTCTCCATCATTTTCTCTAGCCTTTCCATGTTTTTGGCTAGACTGTCATACTTGGGATCGGATGTGGAAGCTGATGTGTCATCCCTATATGTTACATTTTTCTCAGACCTCATTCTAGCTCTCTTTTCAATCAGGTTAGCTTCTACACTCACTGCTCCTTTTTTCATATCTTCCAATGTGTTGTAATCTCTCTCCCTAAGTTGGTGGGCCATGTCAGCATCAAAGCCTTCAGGATGTTTCACTAAATCCATACCTTGGGGGGGGGGGGGGGGGGTTTCATGTGCGGAGGAAGAGAGTTGTAAACACTGTTAAACCTTGTAGAATAGTCATGGACACTCTCTCCTACATTTCTTTTAAGATTCTTGTATTCTGCTAAGATTTGGAGAGGGTTGGTCTTGACTTCCGATTTGTTTATGAAGGATTGATATAAAGAGGGAAGATCATGGATACTATTAGGAGGTAGGCCTTTAAACCACTTCTTCACATCTCCTCCTAAACTTTGGGCAAAGATTCTCATCTTGATTGTCTCATCATCTATCTCCATATAGTCGAAGAAATCTTCCATCCTATCTACATGGTGTTGAGCTGTGGTAGACTATTTTGCAGTGAAGTGTGGGATTTTTGACTGATAATCATTGGGTAAAGGCACTAGAGGCTGTGGTAACACCAGAGGTGCATACTAGGCTATCATAATGGTGTTTTTTGGAGGTAATGGATTGGCTTGAGCAGCAGGTATGTGGATGCCAGGAATACTAGGGCCAGCAACACTCTATTGAGCTGATTTAGGGTGATAGAGCCCCAAGTTTTGAATGAAATGAATATCCAGAGGTGTATATGGAGGAGTATCTTTATCCCTAATATGTTGACCACTGTGAGATGGTGAACTAGGAAGCTCAAGGTCTGACTGGTCTAGAGCACTGAATGACTTAGTTCTAGGTAAACTACTTTGTGACTCTAAGTCAAAAAGAGTGTCTGATAAAGCTGTAAAGTCTTCTGGTGCAGAGTTAGCTCTATGGATGTGTCTGGAAATAGTTGGCTTTCTAGGGGTGGGAGATTTCATAAGAATGCTCTCAGGGTTGTCAACTATTTCAGGTGGGCTTGGGTTAGGATAAGCCCTTGTATGAATGGTTCTTGAAGCCAGTATGTTGTCTTCAAACAAAGAAGCTTAATCCTACTTGTTACTTCTAATATGGATGATGTCGTAATGAAGGTTGGTCTCCCAGTGGAGTCTTGTGAAAACCAAGATAATCATTAGGCATACTGATCACCAGTGGAGTCTTTAATCATTAAGGAACTATGGAGCCTCAATGTGGAAGGTTTAGAATGTTTCAAGAAGGTATACTATCCACCACAGTGATTAACCACCAAAATAAGGATACTATGGTCTTCTTTGAGTCTTTGAAGTGTTTAAAGGTGTTTTTTACTCAAAGTTCCCCAGTGGAGTCGCCATTATGTTCGGGTTCCTATGTTTTGGCAAGTTTGGCAATACCAAAAGATAAGACAACATAAAAACCACTTTGGGACCTCAGGATCTAGCCCTCCTGGGTCCAGAGAGGGATATCTCTATAAAGGAAAATTTATATGTCCTTGAAGCTCATTTTTAAGGTATTAGGCTAGTTATAAGGCACAAGGTTTGTTTTTTTTTGTTTGTTTGGTTGTTGGGAAACATGAAGGAAGGGTTCAATATAAGATGGTGAGCAAAGAGGATTCTAGGAAAAGCGAGATAATTAAGAGAACACTCGAGACCATTGGGCAATGGGGTCATAAAAGGGTTTACTTTCTATTCAGTATCCAAGGCTTTTAATTGGGCTAGTCATCTAAAACATAGGATCTTTAAAGATGATAGTGTGGTATGAAATGATAAGGAGTGAAGGTGAATGACAAGGAAACCTCCAAGGTGACCAGTTAGGAATTAGATCTAGGGACAAGAAATGCGATTAAACACCTATGATCCAACTCCTAAAAGGTTAACTCTTTAGACAAAGGAAACACTTAAGATTTAAACACAAAGGTGAAGGCCTGAGAACATAGAAAGGCTTTGAACTGTCAATGCTTCGACATTCAACTTGAGGGAACCTAGAAAGGTTCAATTGATTGAAAAAGACCCTAGTGAGATAGAATCAGCATTCTAAACTACCAGTATCCCAATTCTTTCAATTAAAACCCAACAAGAACATCCAAGAACAGATTCATAAATTCATACATCAGCTAATAGTGAATAGCAACTACTACACTGGTTAAATTATCTCGAATTAGTTCTTAGATAACACAATCAGTAGAAAACATCGAAGATAAGAAGAGCAGGAGCATTAGGGTACCATGCGAGGGTATATCCTAAGCTAGGTTTCTCATTCTTACCAGAGAAATGAAATGTAATGAATTACAGAAGGAAAATAGAAACAAAGGCAGAAATCATCACCGCTGCTTTAGATCAGGATCCAAAGAAATGTGCTTGTCATATTAAAGAGCAACACCAGTCATGTACAACATTTTCCAACAACTTGATATTCAGTCTGAAAAAATCTTCCTCAGCCTATATTACAACTTTACATAGAGAACTATATCTCAAGAGAAACAGCTTACAATTCACATATATCTGATCAACAACCAACAACAACCCTTACAATGTGTTTTTCTTGAGTTTTTATAGCTGGAAGAGAGGAAGAGGAGGTAGATGAAACACTAAATGAAGCATTAAAATAGAAGTAGCAAAAGAGGGCTCAAGGCCCATTCTGTCTTAATATCTATGCATTGATTTTTGGTACTCTCTGGGTGAAAGAGTGGTCTTCGATAGACTGATAGTAACTCTGGGTATGTTCTTTGATGCACTTTTGGCTGTAGTACTCTGCAGTACTCTGGTGACAAGAACAAAGGTAGATAAATGACTTTCAGGTCAGCCATACTGCATAAAAAATGTTCTGGTAACATTAGGACTTTCTGTCAGGGTGTAGATCTTCTTAGGAGCTCAATGTAGAATAGAAATCAGTATGGGAACTTGTCCTTTCGCGGGAAATAACCTTCTGATGATGCGTGACACTGATCACATTGTTTTCTGTGCTTCAGGCCTCATTAGGTCTTCAGTGTTAATCACGAGGTCGTCAATCTGGTACTCTGCCTTTAGATATGGAATTAAAGCTTAAAATCTTCAATTACAGGCTTCAAAACTCTTTAATCCTTCACTGATACTCTTTGCCGCTCCATTGGCTGTCTCTGTCTGTAAATTTGTAGGTTTAATGGTGTTGGAGGTTTTTAATGGGATTAATACCCCTAATTTGGATAAAATATGCATTTAAAACCTTTCAGGAGTCTTCCCTACAAATTCTGGCTCTGATAAAACTTCATCGGCGCTACTGTGTCACTAACAATGACTGTGTAGAACAAAACAGTTTTCACTGTCTATAATTCCTGCAAAAACACACAAAAATGTTAAAAAAACCATGCGGAAGGGATGATGGATGCAGTGGAAGGTTGTGGGAATGGCAGCGCAGCATTGGAAACAGTGTCCGCAGTGGAGAAAATGGTGAAAAATGCGGCTTAATGGTGAAAATCTGATCAGATGAGGTCTGATGGAGAAATGGATGTGGGTCGTTAGATCATATGGAGTCATGATGATCAACGTCGGGGATTCATCGATGGAAAGGCTTTAGAGGCCAAGTGAAATGAAATAAACTTTAGTGTAAAACATTAAAGTTTTAATGTGAGCGGAGAAAAAGATTTTTTAATGTAAATCATGAGAGTTTAAACTTTGGTGAAATACATAGAAAATGAATGAAAATGTAGTGAAGTGGTCTTGAATGGTGGGACCTGGAATGGGCGAGGGGCGATGGAATATGGACTGTAGATCTCAGGAGGAGATCGATGGTCGAGATGTCGCGATGAAGTTCTATGGTCGCCCGATGGAAAAAAATGAATGGAATGCGAAATGTAATGAGGGTCGTTGATCTATACAGATCAACGATCGTGATCCTTAGATAGAATTTCAAGAGCGGAGGTGGGGAAGTGGTTTCAGCTAAAGAAACAGTTGTTTTCGCGCGATGAAAAGGGAGGAAGGTGGTTTTAACTTTTCGAACGCGATATAGGTCCCCGACTGACATGTGGCCTTTTAAAACCACCCATATCACGTGAATTTGAACGGTTAAACCTCGGATGCCAAAGTTGCGTGATATTGATGCTGGCTGTTGGATCTGGGACCATGAGATTTGACGGTGGCAGATGGAGCATGATACAAGGAGATGCATGGTCGATAAGGTGGGGGCCGATCAAAGGTGGTTTGATTATGAGTCGTCCGATCAACACGATGGACGGTCGAGATCTGTCGAGGGCAAAAAAAGGTGGAGGAGTTGGTTAATGGGCAGGAGGAATATGGGTCGTTGGATCCATGGGATTGGACGACGGAGATTAAAAGAGGAGGCAGAGGCAAAAGGGCCACATGAATGCGCGGTAGTAATCCTAGCCGTTAGATCAAAAGGGATGAACGGCCGGGATCCAATCGGAACCGGAGGAGGCAGGGGCCAAATCTTCGATGGGCTCATGAAGCGATTGCATTTGGACCATCGAATCAGCAGAAGATCAACGGTTGCGATTGGATCGGGGGTGAACAATCGAGGAAAAAGGGGCGGAATGAGGAGAAATCTGGGCCATAGGATCAGAATGGATGGATGGCTCAGATTCAATCGGGGCTCGCCAATCGAGAAGTTGAATGTGATGGGATTGGTGCGATTGGCGGCGAGCGATTACGCGATAGCCATTGGATCAAAGGGGAATCAACGGTGGATATGGCCATCGGATCTTTGCAAAGCGATGAGGCGGGGGGTGCGGTGAAACAAACGCGGATCATTGGATCTTTACAGATCGACGGCTGGTAATGCACCAAAGGTCGACAGAACAAAACACCATCGCATCGGAACTTTTTTACTTTACAAAGAAAACGCGCTCCGCTCCAACCTTCTGATCCGATAAGTGCTTTTTGCCTTAGCGCTTAGTCTTAGCGCTTGGGTTCATGGAGGGGAAGTGGTTAGGAGCTGGGCGAAAAGGGGCTAAGCCTGATATATGTAAAATGGATGTTTTTTAAGCCAAAAAGAGGGTTTTTGAGGCTTAAAAGGGGTTTTCGGTAGAGGGAAAAAAGGATTTTTAAGCTAAACAAAGGGTGTTTGTAAGGTTTAAAGGGGAGATGGGATGATTTAGTAGGCTTATGAAGGGATTTTTTGGGGTCAAAGGGGAAATTTGAGAAGGGGAAAAAAGGGTTAAAATGGGGAATTTTGCAAGGATACAAAGGGGCAAATGGAGGCTTTTCTGAGCATAATTGTTTCACAGACTGTGAGGATTTTTGGATGGAAAAAGCAGTGAAGATATTTTCAAAGGCAAAGGACACACAGAGGCTTCAAGAATGAGAGATTTTCATAGGAAATATATCTATTGAAGGCTCAGAAAAATATTTAGCCACCTATTTGCTTGACAAAAAATTCATAGAGGGTATTAACAAATTTTCTTGCAGTAGATCCACACTAAAATATGGAGGAGCCTGGGTCTTCAAGCGATCTCGGCTTCAACTAACTCAATTTTATTAAAGAAATCTCAGAATCCGTATGGGAGAACAAGAACAGGACACAAATTAGAAACCCTTGAACTAGCTTCACACTCTCTTACCAATCTGATGGACTCACAAATTTAATATAATACAGTCATTTATTTTCCTATGCCTAGGAAGGGCCAAAGGCCCTTACGGGCTTTGATACCAAGATAAAACTTCAATCTGCAAACTCTATTAATAAATCAAAGAGATTACACACATTTATACATGAGATAGTCTCAAGATAGGAAATCTATCTTGGATGCACAATAATGTGGTTGAGAGAATATCTCAACCACACACTAAACTATGAATAAATATAGTTTTAGCTACCTCCTATGTTGTAGGAAAAGACTCCTCAAATAGAGAGTTACAACCACAGAAATGTAGGAATTACATATTCCAACTATCCATACATTACTTTTTTTGGTACTTACCATATAATAAATATCTCTGAAGAAACCATCAATACTTAGACATTTTCCCAAATTTATGATGGTAAAGTGGTGGTATCATTTATTATTTTGATCACACATTCTAATCATGATACCCAACTTCATACTTTGCCACTTTCCAAAAATTTGAACGTTGGGACAAACTAAACTCCAATTTGGTAACTTTTTTTTTTTTTGGTACTAACTCCTAAATCTCTACAAGTGCCAACTATCAATTGTACATCCTCCCTAACTCATCTCCTCTCAACTTTCTATCCATTTCGACTCTTCACTATCTCGACTATTATACGTCTCGATACCTTAACTCATGATAGACTCACTTTTATATCCTTCTTAAGAATAAAATTAAATCAATTAAAATAATGGTAATCCAATTTAATATTGCATTTAATTGAAACTAAAATTAAAAAATATATATGTTTTAAAATTAAACGATTTATATTAATTATAAAAAATTAAATTTAAAATTAGTAATTATTACGTTGATACGGGTTTTTATTAAAAGTTAAAAAATAAATTTTAAATTTGTATTTTAAAATTTACATTTATTTTTTTATTAAATGACATCAAAATAAAATAATAAATAGTTAATCATAAATGAATGACAAACACATTTTGAAAAGAAAAAATAATACAAATCAAATAATATGAGTGTGTTATAAAAAAATTCAGAACCTACAACATTAAGATCAAGGGAAATACTCTCTACTCTATTTTCTTGATCGAATCTGGTTTGTCCCACATTGAAAGTACAACTTTGTTTACATATCTGCTGCATAAGAACAATCTTGACAACATGGAATCAAAAAGACTCCCTAAGTCAAAACTCTCACCATCGCCTCATTAACATCACAGCAATAAGAAAAAAATGAACATCACTAAGATAAGAACTAATACCCATGAGCTTCAGAGTAAGAAAAAAATTAACATCACTAAGATAAGAACTAATACTCGTGAGCTTCAGAGTGAGACTGGGAGGTGCCCCTTGGAACGATAGAATATGTTAGATTTGTGATCCTAAGTAGGTGGAAGATGAAAAGCACTTCCTTTTAGAGTGCTCGACTCTTACTCACATTCACTCTCAATTCCCTACCATCTACCACACTTCCAATCTTCTTGACCTATTAAGCCAGCCCACCTATACCGATTTTGGAACACTTATTTCCCTTCTCTTTGACAATAGAAACAAGGTTTTGAAGAATCAAACTTAGATTATTTCTCCTCTCTTAAGGTTAGATAGACCGCATTAGTCTTAGCAGATGGTAACCATCATCATCATCATCAATAAAATCAAAAATTTTAAAATTAATAACATCACACTATAATAAGATAACATTGATCGATACTCATAACACATTTATCTGCATTGGCGAACTTTGGTGAACTTCAGCGAAATGCACAGCTTAGTTGGGCATACATGCCCATAATGGCATTGTTTTTTATGAAAATCCAACCAAGCTAGTCTCTATGGCATTGGTTTTTAATGAAATGAGATCGAAGGAATTTGTGCTCTTATCCAAGAGAGAAAAGTTTATATGATTTGGTTAGTTTTGAATTTCAAGTCTTACTATTAAATTATGAATTATAAGACATGCTTTAATATATTTAAAATTACAATAAGTAATAATATTATAGATAAATATTAATATTTTTTTTTTGTAATAAATAAAAAATTAATTTCTAAAATTGTACTTTGTAAAATTAAAAACTATTTAATTGATTTAACCAAAATAATAGGTGATCATCATATTACCAAATATAACAGGCATAATAATAAAACAAATAAAAATGTAATTATTAGTTTTTAAAATTTTATTATTATTAAATTGCATATATAATTTTATTAATATAATTGATATACATTTAATAATTAAAAATATAAAATTATATATATATATATTAACACGTAAGCTTTAATAATAAATTTGTTTGATGAAGTTCAATAACTAAACCCAATCACAAATTCAAGTTCAAAAAGATAAAAATATATACACCTTTGCAAACTACTAGGAAAAAATCAACGAATATAGAATTCAAAATTTTGATAATGTATATGAATAACTTACGAATCAATATTTGGTTGACTGGCTTTAGTCATATAAAATGGGAAAAACAACATTGGCTTGACAGGCCTGACTGAGAAATGAGCGAACTGCTTTACTGGTCTATTGATGGATATGTTGGAAGTTTGCAGTCATCTTCCTACTTGAGGTAGGTTTGAGCTGTTATCAGCCCATTCCATCTCTCTGGGTCTCGACTTCACCCTTTCCTGGACTTTGCTCGCTACCAAATCTCTATGTTCAATACCAATACCCTCCAAAATGAGAGGAGAGGGACCATTATTCTCATTTTCACACGTGATGGCTTCTTTTATCTCTGTCACCACTTCAGACACGCTTGGCCTACAAGATGGTGTACCCTCCACACATCTGAGTGCAAGTCTGGCAACCTTAACTATTGATACCATGTCGTAGTTTCCGTCCAACTTTTTGTCTATAATTGCCTCTATGTCGTTAGAGTTTTCGTCGCCTCTATGTCGTTAGAGTTTTCGTCCATATTCACATACGGTGTCACCTATACATGAAGTTAACATAATATCTAATTTTGGTCAGTGACAATTGAAAATCATAAATTGTGTTCATCATAATTTGAACCATTAATGATAATCTGATTCCTTACCCATTGAATGAGGTTAAGCTCCTCGTCACCCAGATTTGCATTTATGGGTGGTCTACCGCATATGATTTCCAACAATACCACTCCAAAGCTATATACATCACTCTTCGCAGTTAACATTTGAGTCCGGAAATACCTGCACAACATACCAAACAGAAAATGAAATTGCCCATGTTTTCAATAATCAACTGAGCTTGCACAATATGAAGAATATTTCACAGAGAGAGAGAGAGGAGGGCATATGAATATATACTCTGGATCGAGGTATCCTATTGTTCCCTTTACGGTAGTGTTTGCATAAGAAGCCTCTCCATCCACTGAGATCCTTGAGAGACCAAAATCGGCCAGCTTTCCATTCATATTGCCGTCTAAAAGGATATTGGCAGTCTTAACATCCCTGTGAACTATCTTTGGAGTGCAACCCAGATGCAGGTATTCCAGTCCTTTCAGCACAAAGAGGAGGTGATCACATGAAAATTATATATGGTTCAACCATTATTTATTGAAAGGTAAGATCGAAAGTAGATTTATCAAATGAACTAACCTTCTATCACATAGATCTACTGTGCAATAATTTATTTAAAGACTTACCTTGCGCTGCATCTAAAGCTATTTTGAGCCTTGTTTTCCAATTTAGAGGGGAAAGCTCTGAGCGACCTGGAAAACAATTTCAGGTCAAACATACAATTCTTTTAAACTTATTTTTGGAATTAATATTAGTATATACACCAACTCAATCAAACAGTAACAATATTATTTAGTAACATATTTACCATAAAGGTGGTCCCTTAAGGACCCTTCAGACATATACTCGTATATAAGGATAGTCTGTTTCGATTCATTACAGAATCCGAGTAGAGAAACCAAGTTCTTATGATGGATTTTAGAAAGAAGATCAACCTGTTTACCCAGTGAAACCAATCACATGAAGTTTACTATACACACATATAGTAATGTCAAAATAAATACAAATATTTTATGGTTTAAAAACCCTAGAATTACCTCATTCTGGAATCGGTGAAGTCCTTCCGTAGAGAACACGGAGAGCACTTTCACTGCTATATCTCTTCCTTCCAATTTACCAAAGAATACTGATCCAAAGCCGCCTTGCCCAATCTTTTGATTAAAGTTTTGTTTGGATTCCATTATCTCTCTTAACTTGAAGGCACGAGATTTTGTTGGATTTGGGTGCATAATTGTCAAGTAGTCTGCAATCCTTGTAAATTTTCACTATATCAAAGATTAGGTGTCTCCATAAGATAAATTCACAGTAACACTAATGTTAAAACATATCTGAACTTCAAGTTGCTACCTAACCTTCGCTGAGATGTTGTTTAGACTTGAATTTCTTCCAATAAACAGCTATAACCACCATCATTGCTAAAGCTATTAAAGCTCCGCTTACGGTTATTCCGATTAAATGCCCGTTCGTTTTTGCTAACACACAAGTTTCGGGTCAAAAAAAAATATAAAGAGGAGTTACAAGTGATGTTATAATGTAAAAACAGGTAGAAAACAAATTGAAATTCTAGATCCGAAATTTGAATATCTTACATAATTTATGGAATTTCCCAAACAAAAATATAACTTCTTTTGGAAACATCATTAAATAAAATGCAGACTGAAACACCGTAAATAACTGATTGTAAAACTGGTCATGTAATTTTTATTGTAATTCTTTATATTCATTTCATGGCTCTATTGTTAGAATGATACAAACCCCTTGATTGTCAAAAGAGGTGTATTGAAGAGACAGCGCGCCTACATTGCTGCTGAATATGGTAGCGCGTCTCACTATAGCAGAGTCTCGGCTGCATTTGTCTCACTATAAATAAAGGGCGAGGCAATGATGCAATCATCTTATAGTCTGACTTTCACAAGCAGATTTCTGTATTCTTTTTTAAGTTTTATATTTATTATTATAATGTTGGAATATAATTTCCACTGCCCAGAAATGACAGCAAATGTAAGGCGGCAAGGTAATTCCGCTGGGGTTGATAAGGCACAGCCGACAGAGCAGCATACCCCATCGGAACGGCTGTTGTAATATGCAGCCGGGCCCACACTATTATGCACAAACAGAAGTCCGCGGGGGTCATTGAAAATCTGTGGCTGGAGTTGTGGACGCCCCCGGAATTGCTGACATCACCACAGCAGGGGCCCACATATATATAATACGGCCCACATATGTTTTATAATGATCGCAGGTTTAAATGTTTGTCACGGCATTTTTTAATAGTTGGTTTTAATAAGTTTTAAATGTTATATGTTTTATTTTAATATATATAACACATATATATTAAAAGGCCCAGCACATTGTAAAGGCCGTGAAGTGTAACTTTTTTATTACACAGCAGTGTAAATAAAAAAAAGAAAAGACAGCAGAACTGGTTTTATTATACAGGAATGTGCACAGCAGTGCGGGATGAAAAATCAAAGTGCCAGAAAGTCAATTGGACATCAATGCTACTTCAAAGCGGTGCCTGCAGAAATTTAATGAAACCATAAATGAATTCAAGCGGTGATATTTTTAGTGGTTGAACAATTTATGGCTGAAGATATTTCTGTTTTGTAATATGTAGAGACAGAGCCATTTATTTGTAATGTAATGTTTTTAATATACAGCAGCGTATTTAAAAAACAGAGACAGAGAAGTGTGTGCACAGCAGTGCGTTGATTTACACAGAGCAGAGTTTTTTTTTTATACACAGCAGAGTGTATGTTTGTTTTTAAAAACAGAGTATTCCAGCAGTGAATGTTTTTAGTAAAACAGAGTTTTTAATTTGTGCACTGTGACAGCAGCAGTCACAATTGTAAATCCCTCTTTTGAGGAAGTCTGTAACAGCAGTTTTTTTTTATATTGAAATATAAATTTTTTCTGAGTTGAACTCTGTCTGTCAGTGAATTATTTTTAGAATTGTTCTCTGTGTTAAGAGGGACAGTCTTATTGTTTTGGAATTCAGCAAAATTTCAACATGGTATCGGAGCCAATCCAGGCTATTTGAAGGTCAAATAAGCTGAAGGAACAGAGTTCGTTTTTGCAGCAACCTCTCCAGCAGAGTGAAGGTTCAGCCAAGAAGAATTCGAAGGTATTTCTCTATTAAATTTGTTGTGTTACTGTTGCAGAACAGTGAGCTATTTTAATACACAGTCAAGTTTTTAAATCATAGTTAGAAGTGCAGAATGGCTGGTTCTAGCACAGGTATGAGTTTGGGAAATGTCCATCTCCCACAATTCAATGGAAAGAATTATGATTACTGGTCAATAACCATGAAAGTTTTATTTACCTCACAAGAATTATGGGAATTAGTTGAGGATGGCTTTGAAGAGCCAAAAGATGAAGCAGAGTTTTTAATGTTAAATCAAGCAGGAAGAGAACAGTTGAAGAACAATAAGAAGAGAGATGCTAAGGCTCTTTTCTTCTTGTATCAAGCAGTGCATGAGAGTGTGTTTCCAAGGATAGCAGCAGCTAAGAAATCCAGTGAAGCATGGGAAACTCTCAAGACAGCCTATCAGGGAATGGAGAAAGTGAAGACAACAAAACTTCAGTTGCTGAGGAGAGATTTTGAGACTCTCTGTATGAAGGAGTCAGATAATATTGACTCATTCTTCACTCATGTGATTGGAATGGTCACACAAATCGGATCTCATGGAGAGACTCTTGAAGACAAGAGGATTGTGGAAAAACTCTTGAGAAGTTTACCCTCAAGATTCGATGTGATTGTCACCACCATAGAAGAGACAAGGGATCTCACAAATTTTTCAGTGGATGAATTACATGCATCACTGATTACCCATGAACAGAGATTGAGTAGGAGTGAAAACTCATCTCTTGAGCAAGCCTTTAAGGCCCAGATGTCTTTCGGAAGAGGAAGAGGGCAAGGCAGAGGAAGAGGAAGAGGTAGAAGCCAAAACAGAGGTGGAAGGAACAGCCCTTCACATTCAAATGGAAGGAGCAGCAATCAGCATCAAGGCCAAGGCAGCCAGCAAAGTGGACAGCAGAATGATCAAGGACAAAGGTATGATAAATCCAATGTTCAATGTTACAATTGTAAGAAATATGGTCATTATGCTAATGAATGTAGAAAGAAGAAACAAGATATGAGAAGTGGAACTAGTGCAAATTTCACAAAAGAAAACAATAGCCAAAGTAATTTGTTTTTAGTTTGTAATATGGCTGAAGAAAAGAATGAGGATGTATGGTTTTTAGACTCCGGTTGTAGCAACCATATGACAGGAAACATAGCAATGTTTTCTATGTTAGATGAGAGTGTGCAGTCACAAGTCACACTAGGAACTGATAGCAAAGTTTATGTTATGGGAAAAGGAGAAGTAAATGTTTTAACAAGATTAGGTGCAAGGAAAACCATAGCAGATGTTTATTATGTTCCAGGAATGAAGTGTAACCTCTTAAGTGTTGGACAGCTTGTCCATAAGGGGTATAATGTTTTCTTTGATAATGATGTTTGTACCATCATGGACAAACCACGCAGCAAACAGTGTATTGCTGAAGTGAAGATGACAAGGAACAGGATGTTCCCTCTCATAATGAGAGCAAATCTGAAGAATGGCGAAGAGAAAGCAGCAGTTGCACAGGAGACATTTCAAAGCGAACCAAAAGATGACAATTGGTTATGGCACTTGAGATTTGGTCATCTCAACTTTGGAGGTCTTAATTTGTTGAACAGAAAAGGGATGGTAAGTGGTTTACCATTGATAGAGAAACCGGACAGCCTTTGTGAAGGTTGTATTCTTGGGAAACAACACAGAGAAATTTTTCCTTCCGGGAAAAGCATAAGGGCAAAAGCACCCTTAGAGATTGTCCACTCAGATGTATGTGGACCAATGCAAACTCCATCACTTGCTAGCAGCCACTATGTCTTAACATTTATAGATGATTTTACAAGAAAAACTTGAGTTTACTTTTTGAAAAATAAAAGTGAAGTGTTTGAAAATTTTTGCAATTTCAAAGCACTTGTTGAGAATCAAAGTGGGCTGCATATCAAAGTCTTAAGGACTGATAGAGGAGGTGAGTATATATCTAAATATTTTCTACGTTTTTGTAGAGAAAATGGTATTCATAAACAGTTTACAACTAGATATACTCCGCAGCAAAATGGAGTGGCCGAAAGGAAGAACCGAACCATAATGGACATGGCGAGGAGTATGCTTAAGGCAAAGCATTTGCCGAATGATTATTGGGCTGAAGCTGTACATTGTGCAGCATATATTTTGAACAGGTGTCCTACAAAAGCAGTCATGAACAAAGTGCCGGAAGAGGCATGGAGTGGCGCAAAACAAAGTGTCACACACATGAAGGTTTTCGGATGTGTGGCTTATGCACACATTCCGGATCAGCTAAGGAAGAAGTTGGACAGCAAGGGGGAGAAGTGTATTTTCATTGGATACAGTGAGGAATCCAAGGCATACAGGTTATATAACCCATCCAACAAGAAGTTTCTTGTGAGCAGGGACGTACAGTTCATTGAAGAGGAAGCTTGGGATGGAAGCATAGAGAAAACAGTGAATGTTAAACACTGTTTATCTCATGATGAGAATAATGATGAGGTGGCTGAAATACATCCCCAAACAGCAGCACCAACACCACAGAGTACACCCTTGAGGAGAAATGACAGTGCTTCTCCAAGCACACCACAAGGAGGGAATTCAAGTGCTTCTTCAAGTACTTGTACACCTACTGAAAGAGGTAAGAAATTCAGAAGTTTGAAAGACATTTATGAACAAGATATAGCTAATGAAGGTATCAATTCTTTGTTTGCTTTATATTGTCATGTTGATGATCATGTTCATTTCGAAGAAGCTATCAAGGATAGGAAATGGATAGAAGCTATGGATGAGGAAATAAATGCCATAGAGAGGAACAAAACTTGGGATTTGGTTGAACTCCCAAAAGGTAAAGATGTCATAGGTGTTAAATGGGTCTACAAGACCAAGAGTAATGCTGAAGGCAAGATAGAGAGACACAAGGCGAGGCTTGTTGTCAAAGGCTATAAGCAGAAGCATGGCATTGATTATGAGGAAACTTTCGCACCGGTTGCCAGAATGGAAACCGTGAGAGCAGTGTTGTCTATTGCAGCACAAAACAAGTGGAAAGTTTACCAAATGGACGTGAAGTTAGCATTCCTGAATGGAGTGTTAATGGAAGAGGTTTACATAGATCAACCTCTCGGCTATGAGAAGAAAGGCCAAGAGCACAAAGTATGCAAGTTGAAGAAAGCTCTTTATGGGTTGAAGCAAGCGCCAAGAGCGTGGTACAGTAGGATAGATTCATATCTACTGGAAAATGGTTTTGAAAAGTGTGAGGGAGAACCCACCCTCTACATCAAAGAAAAAGACGGTAAAATCTTGATTGTAGTCTTGTATGTTGATGATGTTATTTTTACAGGTAATGATGATTGCCTTATTGAACATTTCAAAACAGTCATGAAAGAAGAATTTGAAATGACTGATATGGGTTTGTTGAAATACTTCTTGAATAGAAGTAGAACAAGATGAGAATGGGATTTTCATCTCACAGGCAAAGTATGTTAATGAGGTACTTGAAAGATTTAACATGCAGGAATGCAAAGCAGCAATCACTCCCATAGTGATGGGATTAAAGCTTAGTAGAGAGGATAGTAGCAAGGATTTTGATCCTAGTTTATACAAGAGCATAGTTGGCAGCCTTATGTATTTGACTGCAACTAGGCCGGACATAATGCATGCTGTTAGTTTGATTTCCAGGTTTATGGAAAAGCCAAAGGAGGCACATTGGCAAGCAGCAAAAAGGATTTTGAGGTATGTTAAAGGTACAAAGAAATTTGGTATTTTTTATACTACTTCAGAAAATTCAGATTTAGTTGGATACACGGATAGTGATTGGGCTGGAAGTGTTGATGATCGGAAGAGCACTTCCGGTTATGTTTTTCACATGGGTTCAGGAGCCATTTCATGGGCTTCTAAGAAACAACCCATTGTAGCGTTGTCTACGGCAGAAGCAGAGTATGTGGCAGCTACAGCAGCAGCGTGTCAAGCAGTTTGGATGCGGAAAATGTTGAGAAGCTTATGTCAAGAACAGGTAAAAGGGACAGTGATATTTTGTGACAATAGTTCAGCTATTGCATTGTCTAAAAATTCTATTTTTCATAAAAGAACAAAGCACATTGACACCAAGTTTCATTTCATACGGGAATTGGTTAGCAATGGCGAGATTGTTTTGCAGCATTGCAGAACGGAGGATCAATTTGCAGATATCCTCACAAAGCCACTACAGCAGAAAAGCTTTGAACATTTCAGAAGATGCATGGGTATGCAAGAAAACCCAGCAGTTGAAATTAAGGGGGAGTGTTGGAATTAATTTTCCAACTGCTGTATAACCAAACAGCGCAGGAATGGAAGCGGCAGAGTCCGCGGGGGTCAGGCAAGACATGCCAACGGATGGGCATACCCCCTCGGACAGGGCCCACATCATACAGCCGTAAAGGATTCCGCGGGGGTCGTGAAAGTCTTGAGGGTGGATGATCTTACCCCCTCGGAACCGCTGGGGGCCCACATATATTATACGACCCATATGCCATATGTTATATGATATATAATGATCGCAGGTTTAAATGTTAGTCACGGCATTTTTTTAATAGTTGGTTTTAACAAGTTTTAAATGTTATATGTTTTATTTTAATATATGCACATCATATATTAAAAGGCCGTGAAGTGTAACTTTTTTATTACACAACAGTGTAAATAAAAAACAGCGAGCGGTGGTGGTGGTGGAATATGCCGACGATTAATGGAAGAAAAATCAAAATGCCAGCAAGTGAAATTTGTGATCAATGCGTTCCAAGCGGTGCTGACAGAGTTAATGCAGCCATTAAGATTTCTGAAGCGGTGAACTTAGTGGTTGAGCAATTTATGGCTGAAGATATTTCTGTTTGTAATATGTAGAGACAGTGCCATTGTTTTGTATGTAATGTTTTCATATATGCACAGCAGCGTATTTTGAAAAACACAGAGCAGAGTTTTTATATTGTAATGTTTTTACACAGCAGGGTGTATTGCTTGTAAAAGACAGAGAGTTTTATTTTAAAATTGTAGTATTCCAAAGAAATGAATGTTTTTAGTAAAACAGAGTTTTTAATTTGTGCACTGTGACAGCAGCAGTCACAATTGTAAATCCCTCTTTTGAGGAAGTCTGTAACAGCAGTTTTTTTTATATTGAAATATAAATTTTTCCTGAGTTGAACTCTGTCTGTCAGTGAATTATTTTTAGAATTGTTCTCTGTGTTAAGAGGGACAGTCTTATTGTTTTGGAATTCAGCAAAATTTCAACAAGTCTCTGCAATTTCTCTTCCCAAATCACGCAGATGATCATGCATATGTATGACATCTTTATTGTCCACCTTTACGAGGCATTTGAGCTGCAAATTTTTAAACCCCAACGAACCTTGCCAACTTGATCCGTTCCATACTGCCATGGCACTATTCTTTTTTTTCCCTATGAAAAAACAGGCTATATCTAAAAATATCTGTCGTTCCTCATTGCCAAGTGCATCATAACTAATTTTTAATTTATCCCTTATCTCATTGGGAAGTTCTAATCGGTGAAGTATGGCCTCCCAATCAGATGTGTCGTCATATACAGAGAGATGTGCCCCAAACACTATTAACGATAGGGGCAATCCATCACATGCCGTTAGAAACTTATGTACCAGATCATCAAATCCCCGGAGTGGATAGGGCTGACAGAAGGCATATAAACAAAAGAGCTCTCGGGAATGTTGTTCAGGAAGGCCTGTTAACTTATACATGGATGACTCTTTCACCCCTGACCTCTTTAGGACACCTTCATCCCGTGATGTAATCAGAATTAAGCTATCCTGATGTAATATCACATTTCTATCCGGTAAAAGGGCATCTACCTGGTTCACATGATCTATGTCATCTAAAATATTTTTTTAGATGATGAGAGAAATTGTCTAAGCACCTCTGTACCTTGATGAATGTTGTCTATTTGCCGATCAACATCAAACAAACCCTTCAGAAATTTACTCTGCAAGGAATGTAGTGAGATGCTTGCATTTTCTCTTACATCTGATAAAAAGTAGGAATTGCTGTACTCTGAATGCTTTCTATTGAAAATCTCTTTTGCCAAAGTCGTCTTCCCGACTCCGCCTAAGCCAACTATGCCAATAACCTGAACTTCTCCTATGTGTTGTTGTGCTAATACTGTAGTTTCAAAATCTTCAATTTTGTCATCTAAACCGGTGGGATTCTTGGCCACAAACAACTGTTTCTTTTCAGCCATTAGTTCCACCACACGTTTGACAACCTCATCCAGCAACAGACCCTCGTCGCTGGTCATTCAGCCAGAAATACCAAATAAATTAGTAACTGGAACAACAGACAAAGCATCATATGCATATGCATGTTAGGTATACTTATAATTGAAACCCAGGAAAAAAATCACACATGTTACCAATTCATATACACGTTATATATCATATCGTATCCATAGAGAGGGAGTTGGAGGTGTTACCCGTTAAACTTGCCGTTCAAATCAAAGCCACTTTTGTCTGCAACAGTAGTAAGAGCATTTCTCCACTTTTGAAGAGTGGCAGAGTCATATCGTGACTTCTCTTCATGAGTTTGAGGGTCGACCGTTGTCTTCATTTGGAGTTGGTTGAGGGCCTCAACATACACTCCTTTTTTCTTCTGATCTGTCCACCTGAGGTCAGCAGGGTCGACTTTGTAAAATATAGGAATAATAGGAGCCTTGGACTGAAGCATGAGCACAAGTTCATCTAGACACCATTGGGACAGCGCATATGTGGGCGAAAAGATGGCCACATGGACCGAGACACTTCGGATAGCGCCGACTATTTGGGAAGGAAAATTGGATCCCACTTCCAATTCTTCTTGGTCTAAAAAGGGTCTGAGTCCATGTACAAGAAGACGACGGTAGAGATAACTAGCGAAGGTCTTCTTGGTGTCGGGGCCACGGTGGTTGATAAACACTCCGTAGCTGCTACTGTTGATGGAAGGAGCAGCAGTGGAGGAGGAGGCGCCAGAAGCGTCCATCGTAGTTGCAGCAGAATAACGGTGATGTTGATCAATTTGAATTTCAGAGTGGGTTTCTAGGAAACGAGGATGGAGGCGTTGAGTATGTGAATGCCAAATGGTTATAGAAATAGAAAGTGGGAAACTCTGAAGGCCGAAGCGACTGAGACTCGAAATGCGAGGGTGGAAATGAATTGAAGAGGCTTGTAAGGGGAGAAAAGTTGGGAGTCCGGAGATATATAGATCCTCGTTCTCCCAGATGCTTGCACCAGTAGTAGGCGCACTGATGAACCTCCTGGAATATCATGTCTTGCCCGTGAGGTCCACACGGTTGATGGTTTGCAACGAATCTTTCTCTCTTGCAAGTGGGGTCCACACGGATTACAACGAATCTTTCTCTTAATGCGTGTGGGGTCCAAACTTGTTTAACTTTCATGTTTTTTCCCTGAACTTGCACTGTAAGCTCATTGCGTGGGGTTTAACTTTCATGTTTTTTGTTTTCTAACAAATAACTTTTAACTTTCAGGTCCACAATGGTTTAACTTTCGTGTTTCTTAACTTTCAGGTCCACAATGGTTTAACTTTCGTGTTTCTCTCCGAGAGAGAATTTTCACATCACTTTACTGCATGTAATGAAACTTCGACACGTATCCTCCATTCAAAAGGAAAGATTATCTGCATGCAAGAAAAGCTGAACTGTAAAGCATACATGAAATTGACCTTCCACTAACTCAGGTACTCATAAAATAAAATGGCCAACCGTAAAGTAGACATGAAATTAACGTTCCACTAACTCAGGTACCTCATAAAATGGCTAGCTGTAAAGTAGACTTGAAATTGACTCAGCTCAGTTTCTCCACATTTATCTTCTTTTCATGTGTTCAAGTCGGCAAAACCCTCACGTCCCGACACCTGTAACGAGTCGAAACAACATTATTAAGTGATATCGTCGTTGTCCTTCAAGAGCTTTTGTTTGAACCAACGTTAAGTAATATAGTTATGGTCTTGACATAGCGTTGTCCTTCAAGAGCTTTTCTCTGAACCAGCGTTAAGTAATATAGTTATGGTCTTGACATAGCTTTATAGTAACATTTACACTAAAAAGTGCAAAGATATGTTTATAAAAGTGTGAACCAGCATTAAGTAATATAGTTATGGTCTTGACATAGCTTTATAGTAACATTTACACTAAAAAGTGCAAAGATATGTTTATAAAAGTGTAGATGAATGTAGAGTGATTTAGAGGTAGTATAGTAGGAAACAAGGATGTGGAGGTAGAAGACAATAGGAATTAAGAAGCTAAAGTATTGGTAAGGTAGAGCTTTGCAAGTGGGTAAAAGTACATTATAGAATCCGCAATATATCAGATTTCTATCACCAGCAATCTTTGAGGAGACATTACTGCAATATTCTATATTCTACCATCTTCTCTGAACAACATCCTGGAGATTATTATGAGAAGCTATTTGGATGGGGGAGAAAAAAAAGCAATTGAGAAACACACATTTCATTGGGTGCTCGAAAGCCTAAACAAATTGAATTGGTGTCCTTCTTTGCTGCAATTCAGGAATCCCTGAGCATTTTTATCATGTTGTGATTTTGGATGGGCAACAAGTGGATTGTGTGCTCCCATTCTTGTTTCAAAGTTTAGAAAGTGAAGCTCGGAGGACTAGATAGGTTGAGAAGGACAACACTTTGTTTTCAAACAAAACATTGAAATTTTGAAAAATTGATGCTTAATATGCACCAAATCTCCTTCCAAGCACTTCAGATTTGAAAGCAAGAATTCCCTCACCATATTTCAAAGTTTTGCAACTCTTGAAAATTGGCCAAGCATTTTTGCATTATCAAACTATTTTCAAGCATAAGCTATTATGCCATCTCCGTTGTGGCATATTCCAATCACAACATTGTTTCACCCAAATGTCTTTATTATCCTTGATCCAAACCTATTCAGTTAATCTGTGTGTTGCTCCATTTATTGCAGTTTAAGAAAACCTCAAGCACTTCAGATTTGAAAGCAAGAATTCCCTCACCATATTTCAAAGTTTTGCAACTCTTGAAAATTGGCCAAGCATTTTTGCATTATCAAACTATTTTCAAGCATAAGCTATTATGCCATCTCCATTGTGGCATATTCCAATCACAACATTGTTTCACCCAAATGTCTTTATTATCCTTGATCCAAACCTATTCAGTTAATCTGTGTGTTGCTCCATTTATTCATTGCAATTTAAGAAAACCTCAAATGACTCCTGGAAACTACTCACTTATATTGATTGCCATTTCATAAAACTACTCACTTATGATTGCCATTTCTTTGGTACATGTCAGGGGAAACAATTTGCCACAGAATTAGCGTTGAAATGGGAGCCCTTATCTTTAAAGCCTTGATTGGGGTCGGCAGGTTTGACTTCCTAGTTCGACCCAGTCACCACATAGCGGTTGCAACGAACAATATTAACTAAGGCAAATATTACGGGGAAGGGTGCGAGCCTCAATAATCAAGATTTTGGTCCAACACATGGAGGAAGCAATTTGCGCTAGAGGAAGGATGACCCGAGCCCGACCAACAAATTGGTAACCCCAATCCCCCCACCTAGTCTGTCCTACTGATACAGAAGAGGTACAAAAGTAGATCGAGGAATGGAAAATCTCGTTCCAAACTGCTCCTTATTTTCTCTTTGAATAAGTGACAGACATTGATTTGTTTGTCTGCACAAGAAGGAAAAAGACAAGATTGGAAATATATAATTGGCTGGGAATACCTCATTGTCGTGGGACCATAATCGATAAGAGAAGAAGCATAAACAAAGAAAAGTAATCTAGAAGCCAAGGCCCGAGATATGGCCTCTAATCTAGGGATTTTGGGATCGCAAAACTTAGATTCAGAGACGACTTACCCAGCCAAGAACCATGAAAAGGGATAACCTGGTGTACACTTCGTTACAGTAAAGTCACATACAATGTTCATTGAAAACCAAAGTGTGCCCCGTTCTTTCCCACAAGAGAATTATTTGCATTCTTATATTTTTGAGCATTCAGCTGAGAGCCACCAATAGTCCCCATAAGTACACACGCCATCCTTGAAATGATGGAATTGATTTACATCCCTTACAATGATCTCTTGCCCAACAATCTAAGTTATGAACTTAGATGATTTATGACAATCACCACAAACATGAAGGTTTTTAAAAATTATAATAAGAGTACATGGATGTGTGTGCTAATCAGACCAAAAGAAATGGCTAGCTTCTGTGGTAGAATGGAGAGTGTTACTTCTACTCATGTTGTGCATCTTATAGCACAAATTTTGTGTCAGGAACATACCCTACAGCTTTCATTTAACCGCTCAATCTCTCAACCATTGCACAAATTTTGTGGTTGTGATTTATCTTCTGCAACAAACACATGGACATGGTTCTGACCTTAATCTATCTATGTACTGGCTCCTTTTTCACTCCTCTCTCCTCCATCAATTTTCTCACCTTTGCTACATCAACCCATCTTCCAACTGCAACATAAATATCTTATAATAACACATATGTTCCAGAGTCTTGTGGCTCCAAATCAAGAAGACATTCTGCCATGCGCCTTCCTACTTCCATGTTGCCATAAATTCTATAGGCACCCATAAGTGTTTGCCATACCAAAGCTCTAGGATTTAACAGAATTTTATTGATAAAGTCCCCTACCTCATCAAGATGGCCAACATAACTAAGGAGGTCGACCATGCAGACATAGTGTTGCATTCTAGGGATAACATTATAATCAACACTACGTTTGAAAAAAAAAACATTATAATCAGCACTCCTAGAATCCAAGTAGTAATGAGCTTATTCCACAAGGCCAACACAGTTACATGTAGAAAGGACACCCACAAATGTAATATAGTTAGGTTTCATGTCTTCCTCTTGCATCCTTCGAAAAAGTTCGAGAGATTCTTTACCATACCCATGTTGAGCATATCACACGATCATTGGAGTTGATGACACAACAGTGCGTTCAGGAAGAGTGCAGAAAATTGTATATGAATCCTCTATGCTTGTACATTCATCGTACGTGTCAACAAGAGCGCTCCCAAAATAAACATATGACTCAATTCCAATTTTTATTGTGTAGGCATGGCCCTATTTTCCCTCTTCCAATGTAGCTAAGCCTGTGCATGCCCTAAAAAGGCTAGTGAACGTGAATTGATTTGGAATGTCACAATATTTTTGCATGTGGCTAAAGAAACTGAGTGCAACCTCACCTCGCCTGTGCTTAGCATATCCGACAATCATTGCAGTCCTAAAGATATTATTTTTCTTACGAATTTTCACAAAGACATGATGTGCATCTTCTAGTTTCCCACATTTCATATACATATCAACAAGGGAACTAGCCACGAATTTATCTCGCTCCAATCTTGTTCTAAAAATGTGGGAATGAACCTTCTTTCCAACTCTTAGTGTGTTAAGTCTAGTACATGTCCTAAGAACCGTGACTACTAAAGGTGAACTCGTTCAGCTTCATATCTTGATATTGGCCTTCATGAAAAAGTTCCAAAGTCATGCCACCATCCCCATTAAGTGTGTAACCTGCTACAATAGCATTCCATGACAGAAAACCTTGCATCGACATTTCATCAAACACTTGATGTGAAAAACCCATGCTCCCACATTTAGCATACATTGTAATTAGGGCATTACCTACAGACACATAAGGCTCAAATCATTTTTTTATGACATGGACATGGATATACTCACCCTGTTTAAAAGCTTCTGAATTCACGCGGGCACTAAGAAGGCTGGTGTAAGTGAACTCATTACCATTAATACCTGTCCATTTCATCTGTTTAACTAGATTGATTTTGTTGGGAAGTGGTGATTTTTTTTTTGAACTTCCTCCGTGGATTGAAAATTGTACTCAATAAAGATCCAGAGAAAAGTGTTCCAGATCGAGCATATTTATAGTTTACAGATCCAAAGCTGGAGAGCTACTCGAATGGACGGTTGGATGAAACAAGGACGTGCTACGATAGCTTCTTAATTGATTGACAATATCTAATTGAATATTATAGCGCTTGATTCAAAAGCAGTCGACCTAGAAGCTTAAGAGGTGCATATGATATTTTCCGAAAGATTCATTGTTCAAATCAACCCGACGCAGGAAGGAGAGAGCTCAAACCACTTGCATATAACCTGGAGGGGAATAAATCATCGATAACTCGAGCAAATCAACCCGACACAGGAAGGAGAGAGCTCGACCCGCCTGCATATAACCTGGAGGGGAAGAAATTCGTGCTCACTATTCAAATCAACCCGACGCATAAAGGAGAGAGCTCGACCCACTTGCATATAACCAAATCAAGTGCTTGCTTTAGTCTTACATTCATGAATGATAAATTGTTCCATCTAATCCCATATCACCAAGGAAAGAGTGAATCCCCCACCAAGATGTATACAATTTATTATGATTTGATTCAATTTGTCAACATATTGGGGCGACACTGTTGAGATTCATGCCACCTATTGAGGATGACAAATATCAACAGTGTTACCAACAAAAACCTCACCATAAAATTCATATCGACATAATTATAGGCAAATGAAAATTAAAAATGTCGTAGTCTAACCCGTTTGCAAATTTGATTTGAAAATTATGGAAATTTTGATAATTTTTTTAATAAAATCCAGCAGGAATTTTTGTATATCTAGGTTATAGCGGTCAAATTTCAGGATCTTGGATGCCCTAGAGGTTTTTGATGGTGTTTAATCCATTTCCACCATCAAAAAAATTATTCAAACACATTTTTGTATATCTAGGTTACAACTGTCAAACTTCAAGATCTTGGGTGCCCCAGAGGTTTTTAATGGTGCTGAATCCATTTCCACCATAAAAAACATGATTCAAACATGTTGTTGTATATCTAGGTTACAACTGTCAAACTTCAAGATTTTGGATGCCCCATAGGTTTTTGATGATGTTGAATCCATTTCCACCATCAAAAACATGATTCAAACACTGCTATTGCTAAATTTTTTGAAAAAAATCGCCGGATTTTGACCACTTTTGACACTTTTGACCATTTGGGCAATTCTTCGGCTTTGATAGATGACACCATTAAAAATCACTCAAAAATATTGAAATTGAGATTATATAACATTTTTTTTTAAAATTGAAATTATATCACATTTGAAGAGTAAAGGAATTTTTCAAATGACCTTGTATTTGTCATTATTTTTATAATTTTTAACTAATTATTAATCACTTTATTCCATTATTAAGAAAAAAAACTATTTTTCTTTAAGAATAATAATCCGATAATATCTCTTTTGTATATTAATTCAAAAAACGAATTATTATAATTTCTGTGTAACACATTTATAACTTTATGGAGTTCATGTATGCATGTACTACTTATGTATTGAAATTACATTTTAGTAATGAGAATTAGTGAATTTGGCATGGGAGAATTATTTTCATGTTACTTAGAGAGGACCAATTGCAAATAGAACCAACCTAGATTCATTTTAATTGTGGACTTACCAAGTCTTGACGATGTGGTCCAATGGTTAGGTGGGGTGTTTTGGTCCCCACGGGTCATGTGATCCAATCCTAGGTAGGACTATGTGTGAGTGAGAGCTACTCAAGCACAATTTCTTTAGTTGAAAAAAAAATACTTTGGATCTACAAAGCCTTGAGAAGGTTCAAATCTCCTTTCACTCTAAAAGAGGTTTTCATCTCAAAAGATTTGAGGTATCTCCATGCTTGGTAGATCCAAAATTAAGATGGATCTGTGCTGGTTTAATTTTATTTATTTTAATTTAATTTAATCTTTATTTGATGGATTTGGGCTTGTTTAATTTTATATTTACTTTGACCCAGTCAATATGTTTAGAGGAAACTACAACATCTCTACATATTGGTTAGAAAGCGCCTATATAGGCAATTTATTTTAACTTTTTCTTATTTTTTAACTGAGTCCACATGTAAATGTTTACAACCATTTACACTACAATGTAAATGTTTTTTAATTTTTATTTTACTTTGACCCAGTCAAAATGTTTAGAAGACACTACAACATCTTTGCATAGTCCCTTGGAGAGTGCCTATGTAGGAAATTTCTTCTATCTTTTTATTATTTTTTAATTGAGTCCACATGTAAATGTTTACAAACATTTACATCACAACATCTATCTCATACAAAGATGAATTTTGACTAGAAAATTGCTTTTCATAGGCCTAAATCTTTCATTTGAATCTTCCTACAAAAGGAGGGTGGTTGTTTGACTCACCGGATTACACAAACAATACCCCACAGTCTGGAACACCAAGGGAAATATTTCACCGGGACATGGCCTAAATATTTCATCTAAATATTCCTACAAGAGGAGGGTGGTTGTTTGACTCACCCGATTACACAGACAACACCCCAAACTCTGGAACACCAAGGGACAACAAACATAAAATGATGCTAAAAAAGATACAAAAGTTTCAGCAAAGGAAAATTTTAAGGGTGGAAAATTATTTAAGGTTTAGAAACATTGGTGAATCTTACTAGTCCCTAATATGCAAACTATAAAATGTTTGGCAATATGTTTGTAAAAATATTCAAAATTCTAATAATTGCAAATAGTCTCTATAAACATTTGGAAAATTTTTAAGGTAAAATGATTTTATGCTATAAAATTTGGGCGGATCATTCTTAGAAAAAATGGAAATTGACGAATATGTTTTTTGGAGAAAACATGGAAAATCACCTCACCTACAAATATTAGCCCCTAAAATTTTCCCTAGGACTCAACTTTCAGCTCAGGGGTTGTTTGACTCACTAGATTACACAAAAAATACCCCACACTTTGGAACACCAAGGGAAAACAAATAGAAAATGATGCTAAAAAAGATACAAAACTTTCGACTCATGGGCACAAAGATATCCGATTTAATTACAAGTTGAAACAAAAAACTTCAGGTCATGGGGACAGTCTATATTTTGAATCTCCTTTCAAGAGGAGGTATTTGTGCTCCACAAGTTTCCAATTTTTATTGATTTCAATGGAGATTATATTAAAAAAAATGTACGCCACAACGGATTAATCCTTGATCCTCCTAATCCAATGACAATGATCCAATGACAATGTATTTCTTTTAGATCTAGGAATAGAAAAGGTTTTTTCTATTTAAACAAAATAAAATACTGTCACAAGGTGATTGAAATGGACATTGGAGTTTTTGAAGCCGTCAAATTTGATGGGTGCTTAAGATTTGAAACTCCTACCCTAAATCCCATAACTCTTTTTTCTTATAGACATTAGAGTGGTTGAAACCGTCAAATTTGACAAGTGCTTAAGATTTGAAATTCCCACCCTGAATCCCATAGCTTTTTTCTTTTAGATTTAATTTTAAAATGTTATAAAATAAAATTAAAATGAAATATTTAGATTTTGAAATAAGTTATGGTTTTGTAGAAATTATACAAACAATATGTATACCAATGGATTCAATCCGATCATGCAGTATTCTAGAGCAAGATACTGAATCCTTTTACAATTAATTTGCGGAAATTAAATGTGATCGCACAATCAGACCAAGTAAGAGAAAGAATAAAATCCAGCGCACAACACAGATATTTTTCCTGGGGAAAGCTTACTGCTCAAAACCCCTCTATATTTGTTGTATAAAGCCAAGGAATCATGAAACAATTACAATGCACTCTTCTCACAAGAGTCTGTTGCACTCTACCAACTGTCTCACACTGATCCGGACAAAATTGACCAACACTTAGCCAATTTCCTGCCTTTGCTCAGCCTTCCTTGCTTGCTCAATTCTAAGAACAATTGATCCCTATTATTTATGAAATTCAACCTTCCAAAACTGGGGAATACATCATGGGAAATTCTATGGTTGTCTAATTGCGCACTGGAAATTTACTAATAATATAACTAATAGATAACTTCCCTTTAACCTTTGTCTCAATTGGGTCTTGATCAAAACTGACATGCATGTAGCTATTGATCATAAATCATGAGTCACTTGACAGATCCCTGCAAATGAAAATATAATGATAAGAAAATTTACTAAAATATCTTTTAAATATAAATTTTAAAATATATGGAAAGCATATTCACTGTATAATATTTTACTCCATTTCTTTCCCGCTTAAAAGACAATTTGTATTATTACAAAAATACATGGTTATAGTTTAGTCTGTCTTGGTTTAAATTGAGATTTGAAAACTTTAATATCTATGTATTGTGACAAGGTTCTCCTTCAACCTCTCTTCTACACTCGGTAGCACCACCTGAAGCTCGTTACACCTTTCAATGAATACACGTCGAAGCCTTGGAAGACCACAAAGGCCTTCTATACTTCTCAAATTATCACAGCCTATCAAGGTTACCTTTTGAAGCCTTGGAAGACGACAAAGGCCTTCTATAATTCTCAAATTATCACATCCGATCAAGGTCACCTATGTGAGTGCCTTTGGTAATATTCCAACCTCTGCTAAATTAATACACTCCTCTAAGATTAACTCTGAAAGGTTGGGGTATACAACGTTATCATAGAATACCCCTGATGTGTGCATTATTGGGCAACCAGAAACTTTCAACCAACTCAACTCACTCGACCGTTCAACTGAAGCCGACAAACACTTCAGTTCCCCGCGAAAATCGAGATCCAATTCCTTCAAGTTCAATAAGTCACCAAGCGAAGGCATCACCGTGTCCAGCAAAGGGTTTCCTATCCACAAAACTTCTAACTCACTAGGGATTTCAAAAGCTCTCCACATTTCTTTCTTGAAATTTTTGCCCATCAACCTCAGTACTTTCAGGGACCTTTGATGCACTAGTTTCCACGACCATACTTCAAAATTTTCACAGTTTCTGAGAACTATATGCTGGAGTGTTCTTATATTTCCAAATTTATTCGCTTGATATTTTCAAATTAGCACAAGAGGAAGCATCAAAATTTTCAAGGCTACTTAAACTCCCAAAGGAATCTTGCAGCCTCTCCAATTTCTTGCACTAACTGAGGTCCAAGTTGTGGAGGTTCTACAAGCTGCAGAAGGAATCTGGCAGCCTCTCCAATTTCTTGCACCAAATGAGGTCCAACATATGGAGATTTGACAAGTTGCAGAAGGAATCTGGCAGCCTCTCCAATTTCTTGCACCAACTAAGGTCCAAGTTGTGGAGGTTCGACAAGCCACTAAAGGAATCTGGCAGCCTCTCCAATATCTTCTAGTCAAACAAGTCCAAGTTGTGGAGGTTGGACAAGCCGCCTAAGGAATCTGGCAGCCTCTCCATTTTCTCGCAACACTTCAAGTCCAAGCTGTGGAGGTTCGACAACCTACTGAAGGAATCTGGCAGCCTCTCCAATATCTCGCACCCAAACATGTTCAAGTTATGGAGGTTCGACAAGCTACCGAAGGAATCTGGCAGCCTCTCCAATTTCTTGTAGCACTTCAAGTCCATGCTGTGGAGGTTCAACAAGCTGCTGAAGGAATCTGGAAGCCTCTCCAATTTCTCGCAGCACTTCAGATCCAAGCAGTGGAGGTTCAACAAGCTGTTGAAGGAATCTGGCATCCTCTCTATATCTCACACCTAGACAAGTTCAAGCTATGGAGGTTTGACAAGCTGCCGAAGGAATCTATCAACCTCTCCAATTCTCTTGCACCAACTAAGGTCCAAGCTGTGGAGGTTCGAAAAGCTGCCAAAGGAATTTGGTAGCCTCTCAAAATTGAGAGCACCAACTGAGGTCCAAGTTGTGGAGGTTCGACAAGTTGCTGAAGGAATATTGCAACCTCTCCATTTTTTTGCACCACTTCAGGTCCAAGCTGTGGAGGTTCAAAAAGCTTTTGAAGGAATTAGGAAGCCTCTCCAATTGAGAGCACTCATACAAGTTCAAGCTGTGGAGGTTCGACAAGCTGCCAAAGGAATATGGCAGCCTCTCCAATATCTTGTAGTCAAACAGGTCCAAGTTGTGGAGGTTCAAAAAGCTGCCGAAGAAATCTGGTAGCCTCTTAATTTTCTCGCACCACTTCAGGTCCAAGCTGTGGAGGTCTGACAAGTTGCCGAAGGAATCTGGCAGCCTCTCCAATTGAGAGAACTCATACATGTCCAAGTTGTGGAGGTTCAACAAACTGTAGAAGGAATCTGGCAACCTCTCCAATATCTTGCAATCAGACAGGTCCAAGTTGTGCAGGTTCAACAAGCTGTCCAAGGAATATGGCAGCCTCTCCAATTTATTGTGCCAACTGAGGTCCAATCTGTGGAGGTTGGACAAGCTACCGAAGAAATCTAGCAACCTCTCCAATTGAGATAACCAACTGAGGTCCAAGCTGTGGAGGTTCGACAAGTTGCCGAAGGAATTTGGCAGCCTCTCTAATTGAGAGCACTCATACATGTTCAAGTTGTGGAGGTTCGACACACTGTCGAAGGAATCTGGAAGCCTCTCCATTTTCTCGCACCCAGACAGGTCAATGATTTACCAAACACCAAGGCCTTCAATGCGTTCAGATCACTTAATTCTTCTGGAAATTTAGCAAGAGAGAGGGAATCAATTACTATCTTTTCCAGGTGCTTCAATTTCCCTATGGACTTTGGAATGATGGAGAGACAACTCGCATTAATTATCTCTAATTCCTGCAACTCCAAAGGTGCCTGGAATATCAAGCTTTTAGAGTGTAAGAAAGAATATATATGTGTGTGTGTGTGTGGTTCTCATGAGGAAAACCGTCAGAAATCATTGGAGACCCTATTATGCAATATCAATAGCTAATGACCACACACTTGAAATAAAAAAATTTAGATTTACATGCAATTTGTCTTGCCATAATGTTTCCAATACACCCCCCTCTAGTCTCAAAACCCTTAAATTCTTAATTGTAATCTAGGAAGGTAACTACTTGTAGGGACAATAATGCCAGGAAAGCCATATGAGATTTGGCGAGCATACCCGCAAAATACAATCCAACACATGAGCTTCAGTCTCAACCAGTTGCAAATTCAAGACATAAAAACCAAGAAAACAATAATGTATATTGTACAGACTATTGCAAAGCTCCATTAAGAAGTTCCCCAATAACTGCCTGTTAACTTATACATGGATGACTCTTTCACCCCTGACTTCGCTAGGACACCTTCGTCCCGAGTTGTAATAATAATTAAGCTATCCTTATGTAATCTTACATTTCTATCAGGTAAAAGGGCATCTACCTGGTTCACATGATCTATGTCATCTAAAAGAAAATAAAAAATTAGAAGATGAGAGAAATTGTCTAAGTGCCTCTGTACCATGATGAATGTTGTCTATTCGCTGATCCACATCAAACAAACCCTTTAGAAGTTTACTCTGCAAGGAATGTAATGAGATTTTTTCATTTTCTCTTACATATGATAAAAATTAGGAATTGATGTACTCTGAATGCTTGCTATTGAAAATCTCTTTTGCCAAAGTCATCTTACAAACTCCACCTAAGCCAACTATGCCCACAACCTAAACTTCTCCTGTGTGTTGTTGTGTTGATACTGTAGTTTCAAAATCTTCAATTTTTTCATCTAAACTGGTGGGATTCTTGGCAACATACAACTATTTATTTTCGGCCATTAGTTCCACCACACGTTTGACAACCTCATCCAGCAACAGACCCTCGTCGTTGTTCATTCAACAATAAATACCAAATAAATAAGTAATTGGAACCATAGACCAAGCATCATATGCATATGCATGTTAGGTATACTTATAATTGAAACTGCGCACACATCATCATACACATGTCACAAATTCATATACATGTTATATTTTATCCGTAGAGAGGGATTTGAATGACTCGCCCGTTAAAATTGCATCCTTCCAAATCAAAGCCATTTGTGTCTGCAAGAGTAGAAAGAGAATTTCTCCATTTTTGAAGAGTGGCAGTGTCATATCGTGGCTTCTCTTCATGAGTTTGAGGGTATACCGTTGTCTTCATTTGGAGTTGGTTGAGGGCCTCTGCATACACTCCTTTTTTCTTTTGATCTGTCCACCTGAGGTCAACAAGGTTGACATGGTAGAATATAGGAATAATAGGAGCCTTCGACTCCAGCATGAGGACAAGTTCACGCAGGCACCATGGTGAATTTTCATAAGTGGGAGAGAAGATGGCCACATGGACTGAGGCACTTTAAATAGCACCCACTATTTGGGAAGGAAAATTGGATCCCACTTCCAATTCTTCTTGGTCATAAAAGGGCCTCTATCCATGTATAAGAAGACGATGGTAGAGATAACTAACAAAAGAATTATTGGTGTCGGGGCCACGGTGGTTGATAAACATACCGTAGTTGCTACTTTGATGGGATGAGCAGCAGTGGAGGAGGAGGTAGAAGCGTCCATCGTAATTGCAGGAGAATAATGGTGATGTTGATTAATTTGAATTTCAGAGTTGGTTTTGGGAAACCAGGATGGAAGCGTTGGGTATGTGAATGCCATATGGTTATAGAAATAGAAATAGAAAGTGGGAAAATCTGAAGACCTAAGCGACTGAGACTCGAAATGCGAGGATGGAAATGAATTCAAGAGGCTGCCAAAAAATGTGGAGAATATTGGGAGGGGAGAAAATTTAGGAGTCTGGAGATATATACATCCTCGTTTTTCTAGATTCTTGCAACACCACCACATGTAGTGTTAGCTCCCCGTAATGTTCTAGATTGATTGAGATACAAATTGACAAGGGTAACATTAAACCAAGCTTTGGAATCCAAGGACCTAGCTTTCCTGGATTCGGAGAGGGATCTCTCTAGTAGGTGCAAAGATGTGAAATTGTTTGCTGATTAGGGTTGATTTTAGACTAGATGTCAAGTGCAGGGTATTTTGATTGTTTTTGGTTGGGTATGATGCTCAGATGGATTTTTAGATAGAAAACATGGAAGATTGTTGAGTCATTGGGAAATGGAGTCTAGCAAGGTCAAGATAATTTTATTAATGGTGTCAAGAGCATTTGCAGGGAATTTTAACTTGGTTGGTGGATATTTTAAGGTTTTGTGAAGGATGATGGGATGGACATTAAGCTTGAGAACAAAGCTAATAAAGGCAAAAACGGAATCCTTATATACTTTGTAAAATGAGAGAGTTAGTAAATTTATAAGCACAACAAGAGAATCAAAATAATAAGAAAAGGCTAATACATTTGATTTCAAACTGAAAATAGATAATCAACCAAGACAACAATAAAATAAAACATAGAAAGGAAAAAACTTGTCTAATCTTTCATATATTTTATCATCAAGAGCAGAAAAACATTTGAGAAGCACAAGTAACTATAACGATAGGAGGAGAAATAACCCTAACATCCACAGTTACAACTATGAAGGTTCCTTGAAACAAATTTAGCTAAGTAAAGGCAAAGAGCATGGTTGACCTACTTCTTTCACAGACTATAGGCAAAGCCACTTCAAAAGATGATTCCAAGAACAGAGTATTTCAGTGGAAAAAATATTCAAGGCTAACCATAAATCATAATTGATACTAACTGATCTAGATCATTCAATAAATGGAAAAACTGAGAACTCCTTAGACAGCAATAAATGAATTCCCTAACAAATCTCAGTAGAAGAAAACATTAAGGCAGTGAAGGCAACAAACAGATCTAAGGTGCCATTAGCAAGCATATTTTAGTCTAAATTTTTTGTCCTACTGCAGCATAGCAAGATGGAAAACTAGAAAACATAAACAAGAGAAAACTTCACCATCAACCAGGCCTATGGATCCTGCAAACAATCCTTCTCCATCAACAAGCAAATATGATCAAGCATGAGCTCCAAGACATCAATTTCTCATCAAAGGCTTCAAACGGCTATGTATTACTCCAGCATAAGTCATCAAAATCCAACCCAATACATAAGACCCTCATGCTCTATTTATGGAGAAAATGAGGATGTGGAAACCCTAAGAGGCTTCCAGAAACCCTAATTCAGCCATAAATGTCATAAATGTGCTTAATGACCATGCAAGGCCCAAGACACATAAGAGATAAGGAAATAAATGAAAAACACCAAAACATAACTCCTCAATCAAATCAGGAGTGTCTTTTCCAAGAAAATATTAAAAGACCAATTTGTCATTCATTAGTGTCTTTTGTTGACTTTTAGGCCAAAAGCTCTCTGTGCATAGCGCCATATCAGCAAAAAATGGGGTTTGTTGCAGCTGACTTTTGGACCCCTTCCCGGCATCGGATTTGGCCCCGTGATGGCTTGTTGGAAAGCTTGGAGAGTCTAATTTCCAGAAATACTTGAGTTGTGCTAAATGGATTCCATTTACCTGCTCAAAAATGCAATATCCCATGACTGCTCAGCAAGCAGCGCCAGGCCTGAAAAGGAGGCAAAAAGGTCAATTTTGAGGTGTTTTTTGACCTTTTGAGGGGGCAAAAATGATCCAATTGAACTGAAATTTTGTGGGTAGACTACTGATGACATGAAAAGCCCAAAAGTGTAAAATTTAGTAGCTGAGGATGCCCAAAAAAAGAGCGTAGTACCTAGGGTGTTGCGCTCCTAGGGGCCAAAATTTGGAAAAAACAAAAAGTGCCCGAATTTTCCTCAAAATTGGTGTGCAGACCCCTCAAGGGGTTTTAGACACCTACTAAGAAGCATCAGCCAAGATCCCAAGGCTGTCATGCACTTTGGGCCTTTTCAGCTCTTCTAGCTCTATGAGGGCATGCTTCAATTTGGCATTAGCAAGCATGCTCTTCCTCGCATAGTGTTTGACCATTTTCTTCTGCAAGGCAAGGCCCCTCTTTACCTCTTTGAAGTGCTTGTGTTCTTGCTTGTAGTAGTAAATAATTATTTGTGCCCTTTCAAATTTATTTTCTCATTCTTGAAGTTGGGCATCTTTCTCTAAGAGGAGCAACTTAGTGGTCATCTCTTGATCCTCATTATCACTGTCTAGATCAATAAAGAGAGGCCCTTGAGAAGCCTTTTTGATCCTTTTGCTCCTCCGGACTTGTGTCTTTTTCTCAACACTCTTCATTTTTTCTTTGCCTTTGTCCAATGCCTTGGTATTTTGTGAGGAGATGTCCCTTTACCTTTTAGAGGCAACAAACACATCTCTTTTCCGTCTGTGATAAGTGCATGAGAGAGGGGTGATAATGGGAGTCTCAAAGGTAGCAGTGTCATCATTTTGTCCTCCAATCTGCTCTTCCTATTCTGCACCTCCCTCACTCTGATTTTCTTTGTCTTCTATGAACTGATTCTTGTCAAGATAGTCATGACAGTTGTCATGACTGTCATTACTCCCTCTTGGACTATCTTGGGCACTTAGAGAGCTGTCCTCCCTATCTGGATGTTCTTCCTCTTCACTGTTTTCCTCTTCCTCACCTTTTTCGTCTTCCTCATCATCATGTTCACTGCTTTCATCCTTGTGGCTTCTTTCACTAATGTTATCTTTGTTGTTGCCATTACTAGTTTCATCTTTGTTTTCTCCTTCATCATCTTGCTGCTCTTGGCCATTGCTGCTTTCTTCTTGGCCACCTTCTTCTCCTTCATTTTTTCCTTCTTCTTCAATGCTTTTCTCATGATCATCACTGCTTTCTTCATGATCATGGCTACTCTCTTATTGGCCACCACTGCTTTCTTCATGGCCATCATTATCAGTCTCAGTCCCCTCCTAGCTGCTGCCACCCATTTTTTCTTCACTAGGGCTACTTTCATCCCCTTCACTTGGAAAATTAGGTGAAGAAACCGGAGGTGAAAATATTTGTGGATAAGGCATATGGGAAGATGATGGATGAGTGGATGTAGATGGCTGTGAGGTGGAAGGCAAGCTCTGTTGGATGAAGGCCCAGGGATCAGAAAATACATCATGTGAGATGAAGGCTTCCCATGAAATTCCTTGCTGCTCTAGATGATAGAGGACAATCATCTTGATCAGAGAGTGGTGAAAGAGGCTTGGCATTTGGTGGTCATAAATTTTCCTCTTGAAAGCAGAGACCATTTTATCAATACTCCGGAAAAGGTAATAAGGTAGATTCATCATCTTGACTTTGGTAAATTGCATCAGCAACCTGATATGATATGAGTAGATCTGGGAGTATATTCCCTCACATGTGAAAAAACTGATAATATGCCTCATTAATGTAGAATACCTCTCTAGAAAATGAGAAAAATGGAAAATAGCCTTACAATTTTGCTAATAGGTGGGTTTCAAATAAGGCCCATAATAACCCAAATCCAACTTCTTTTTCTTGAACCAACACTCACCAATGTCTGGTATACCTGTTGCCTTGGAAATGATTTCAGATGAAAACTCAAATTGGACCCCTGCTAGATTAACTTGATGGTTTTGTAGGCTACAGGAAAATAATATAGTCAAGTCTAGATGGCTGTTGACTTGCTTGACCTTCTCACAAAATTGGTAGCACCCTACATCTTGGAAGCATGAAAGGATCATAGGAGAGGAAGTGATTGGAGTGGTGTCTAGGGGCTCAAATATTTTAGCTTTTCTTCCATGGTGTTTTGGCTTAGTGGGAGTGTGACTCTCATCACCACTGGTGTGACTATCTCTCCCTAACATGATGGCTGGTCCAAAACAGCAGTAGAAACCTTGGGCTTTCTTTGAGAGTTTTTTGGAGTAAAACAAGTGGTGTAGGTCAACTCTTTGAAAGAAGGAAAGCTAAGGTGAAAACAATTTCTCAGAGCTTATACTTGATGGTGGAGGTGAGCCTTATAGCTACCCATTCCTCCTTTTTCACTAAAAAACCAATTTTTCTTACAAAACCTAGCTCAAAAATGATTTTTGTATAGTCTAGGGTTTGGTCAAATTTTGACTATGGATAACCTCTTTAATTTTTAGGCAAAGAACTTCTTGGGGGAAGAAGAGGGTTTCACCAACCTTGTAATTTAGCTTGAAGATGTTTAGAGGCTGAAAATCTGATTTTTGTAGCTCTTTGGAAAAATTTAGAGAAGGCAGCCAGGGGCGTAGCGTCGGGCCGGTCGGGCTGTCGGAGTGCAGCACTGGGCGGAGTGGGTGGCTTCCTAGCTGCCTGCTGAATTTTCTGGCCCTGAGCATAGCACCGGTCTAGGCACATAGCTATGAGCGTGTAGCGCAGTGTAATTTTACACTGCTTATCTCGCCTCTGTACATAGCGTCGGAGGCTAGGGGCGTAGTGCCTATAAATCTTCACAGTTTTGCCTGAAAACAATGCGATTTTCATGCAACGGCCTCTTCTTTCTTGCAAAGTGACAAATGGTGTGGGGGGGAAATAAGAAGGGGCCCTTTATAGTCTTTTTGAAAATAAATTAAAGGGACAACCCACTTTTGCAAAGTTCATATTTCCCCTCTTTTTCGAATGTGTCTTTTACTGATATTTCACTGTGTAAAATACTTTTGGCATAGTTTTTGCAAAATGTTTACTCATGATTTTATCATCTTTTTGTAGGAAAATCTTTTGAAAAGGATGCCCTTGTTGGGGGTCTTCAGCTGAGATGTGAAATCATAGGCAAAATGCTTCTTAGGCCATTTTATTAATGAATTATGTCCCATTTTGATCTTTTGGAAAAACTCTATTTTTTTCCCTTTTGGGTGAGATGAGACTCTGCAAACTGATACTCTTTATCCCTTTCCTTCAGTGCAGATGACCTGATGCCATCCTTGGAACAAACCTTGGGGAGGTGACTTTTGCCTTTGTGGTGTTTTATGGTGATTTTCTTGTTTGCCACCACTGTTTTGTGACTAATTAAAAACACATCTTTTCTCCTTAACACAAGCCCTTTGATGATCAGTGTTTCACTGATTTACCATATACTCATGATGTTTTTTGTTTATCTAAAGTTTACAGTGTCTTTATCAAAAATGGATTTATGAACTCTTTCAAATGCACTTTCTTTCCCTATCTTTGCTTCAGATTACTCTTCAATATATTCTTGCAGATAGGTTTGGAGGTGATAGTTTATCCTTTATATGTTTAGGTGCTGTAATGAGAGGTTGCCTTTGGAGGTCCACTTTGATATCCCCCCTACTGTTTAGGAAGGAGAATTTTTATTCCATTACCCTACCTTATTGCTAACCTGATGTCCTTTTGACTTTTTTGCAAAAAAGTGAGCAAGGAGCAATTGTCTATTTGCAAGTTCAATGTCACTAGGCTAAAAACTTCCTTGAATGGTCTCTTTGGTGAATCTAGGACCAAGTGACTTGTCCCCCTTTTGAATGTAATTTATGTATGTAGAAGAAAAATATTGTGTGTAGGGAACCAAATCCATCCTATGAGTTTGTGAAACCCTAGGTGACCTAGTGGAGGCCTTCTTGGACCTGGTTTTTTGGACTGAGACCTAAAGTTTGGGATCATTAGTATTTTAGAGTATCATGGGAGGCATAACAAAGCTATTTGATTGGTAAGCTTAGGCAACAGTGGGGGGTTTTTAGGAAAAAAAAAACAGAGGATCTGGGCTGAAGGTGACAAGACATGATGAATAATGAATGGCATAGGCACCTGATGGGTCTTTTGGGGATGATGGACTAGGCATGACTAGATAGGATGATAAGATAGTGAAAATTTTATCTTAAGGATAATGAATGCAGTGAGATTTCTAGAACTCACAATGTTCTATAAAATTTGTTTCTAGAAATCTAGAACCGATACTTAGTCATCTTCAGATAGTGAAAATTATGGACGACTAACAGTGGCTCCACTTGGGGAGGGCAACGCCTTTTCAGGAGGTGTCTAGAACATTCAAATCTCTGGCTTTTGAAGACCAATGCCTTACTTGCACTTTTGCAGATTCTCTTTCTTCACTTGCTGATGTCCTTTTGAAGCTATGATTTTATAATCTGAAAAGACATGATTAGCTCAACTTCATCTCTACCTACCCAACCTACTTGCCTAACATTTTTTTTCTTCCTTGGGTGCATTTGGACTAGCAAACCCTTGACATTTTCTTCTTTTGAAAGAAAAAGAAACTATCTACTTCTACTCTTATCACTTCCAAGAGTTCAGATTAGGCTAATTAACTCTCTTATTCTCTACCTAATCTAATCATTTTTCAAGATTAAGTTGTTTGACAAATTCATTCTCTAAGCTATAAACATGAAATTGAAAGCATGGTTAAATCAAGATTAGACAATCTGAACTACCATGGGTTTGTGGCATAAAAACAAGCTGCACACAAACATTATTTTGCATAAAAGTAAAATAGAAAGATAAGGGTTGTGATCTATCATTTGTTATGCATCCTCATCTTCCTCTTTGGTTATGTTTTGAGCATGTGGAACCAGTATCTTTTCATTCTGTAATCTATCCTTCTTGACAAGTCAAGTTTGAATGTTTTGACAAGCTCTCTTTCACTAACTTATCAACATAAATTTAAAACATGTTCAGCCATGATGAGGCTAGATGACTAAACAAGACTTCTTTATGAACAAGTAGTGGCATTTAGGATTGCACACTTTCAACATCACTCTTTTTTGGGTATGGGGCTGTACCTTTTTTTAAATCTACCCTCTTTTTCTACCTTTCTTTGTTTTTGTGTTTTTTCATTTTTTCCAAACAATCTAGAACTAAAAAGATGCTCACAAGGCTGAGCTTATTTTTCACACCTATCTATCCTAATCTAACCTATACATAATATACATTCATTTGGTGAAATCTCTTTTCCAATATAGCCAATCAAGTAAGTGACTAGATGATTGCTTTTTGTTCCATTTCTTAGGTATGTTGGTAGGCCACCCACACTTTGTCTTCTTCTGAACAGTAGCGCCCCAAATTTTCTTTAAGCTTTGCCACAAACTGTTCCTAGCATGCTTTACTCCCTCTTTAAGGGTCTCTAAGGAAACAGCAAAGGGGTCTTCGAATAATAGCTGGCCTAGAGGATTTGAGAAATAGACCTCATTTAGGATTAATCCCTCCTTTACTTGACTAACCTTGGGATTCTTTTGAGAAAGAATCTCTTCTCCCTCTTTATGATTATCTAATTTGGCAGCTTCAGAATGAAATTTTATGTTGCCTTCAAGAAATCCTAGTATGCCCTGATTGAGTGAGCTCATTTTTGTTTTTGAGCCATTGTCCTGATGAGTAGGACCATTCTCTGGCACCAGGTCTTCTTGAGAAAGTAGTCTAGCATCAACATCAATCTGTTCTGTACTTTCAGTATGAGAAACTACATTAGTAGATAGGTCAGCAGTAGAACACATAGACATATCTTCTTTACAAAAAAAATTGGATGCTGGTTGTATGCTTAGGATTTGATTGCTTTCTTCTTTTGTTAAAGGGGGAGGTGTCTTTCACTTTCTCTGGATGGAACTATGATGCTTCTCTTCCTTTTGTGACTGCTCACAAGGATGAATGTTTTATTGAGGAGGTATTACTACCTCAACAACAATCTGTTCCTTTGTTTCTTTATGAGTAGTAGTGAGAGAAATAAGAATATTTTCCTTATATGATGGTTTAGAGGCTATTTGTACTCTCAACATTTGATCTATCTCTTCTTCAGTTAAAGGAGGAGGAATTTTCTGTTTTCTTTGGATTGAGCAACAATTGTTTTCCTTTTCTAGAGAAGATAGATTATGAGGTTGGATATCTTCTTGAGCCTCATCTAGTAGGGGTGATGAATCATCACTTGTGTCTTTAGAGGGAGCCTGTGGCTTTTCTCCTACTTCTTGATGGATTTTATCCTCAATCAACACTTCTTGGCTGTCATGATAGTTATTTTGAGTATGAAATGCACGAATTTCCTCTAATAGGTCTTCAGGATGCCACTTTCCTAAATGTTCATCGATGTTCACAAGGTATTGGATGAGGTCTTCGGATGTTTCATAGCAATTTTCAGCTAATGACAGAGATGGACAATATTTTTTATAATGTTCATAGAATACCTTGTGGAAATCCTTCAAAGAAAACAAGGTGCCAGGGTCTAGGCCTTCATACCATTCCCTTGCCTTCCCTTATAATGTTAGCATGAAAATCTTCATAAGGCAGTCCTCATGCCATTTAGCTTTTAACCCCCATGTATGGATATGAAACTTGATGAGGTGTAAAAAAGGGTCATTAGACTTTTCATCTTGAAACCTAGGGAGGTTTTTGTCCCAATCTATCTGAGGCAATTTGTGTGGGAACCCAGGGATGTGATCTCTATTCATTGGAGCATATCTTTGTGTCCTTGGTTCCATGTTTGTTAATGAGAAAGGGTCATTGTGTCTTTTCAACCAGTCTAGAGTGCTCTACCAGTGGAGTCTTTTGGTTTATTGAGGGTTGTGGAGTCGCCAGGTGGAATATTTGAACTTTTTTGTCCACCATCAGCATGATTAGGATTGCTCAATGCATGCCCAGGGGAGTCTATGAGAACTAGTGGGGTTAATAGGCCTATTGGAGGCCAATGGAGTTGCTAGGTGGATGATATTTACTGTTTTGAATATGTACTTGTTGTCTACCATCAATAACTAAGTACCAATCTCAAGAAGTTTGTGGTCTTTTTGAGATCCTAAGGAATACTTAGATTGTCACTAACTCAAAAGGTCCCACCATGATTGCCATAGGTCCCCTTAATTTGCTATATTGATTGAGATACAAATTGACAAGGGTAACATCAAACCAAGCTTTGGAATCCAAGGACTTAGCCTTCCTGGATTCGGAGAGGGATCTCTCTAGTAGGTGCAAAGATGTGAAATTGTTTGCTGATTAGGGTTGATTTTAGACTAGATGTTAAGTGCAAGGTATTTTGATTGTTTTTGGTTGGGTATGATGCTCAGATAGATTTTTAGATAGAAAACATGGAAGATTGTTGAGTCATTGGGCAATGGAGTCTAGCAAGGTCAAGATAAGTTTATTAATGGTGTCAAGAGCATTTGTAGGGAATTTTATATTGGTTGGTGGATCTTTTAAGGTTTTGTGAAGGATGATGGGATGGACATTAATCTTGAGAACAAAGCTAATAAAGGTAGAAACTAAATCCTTATATACTTTGTAAACTGAGAGAGTTAGTAGATTTATACGCACAACAAGAGAATCAAAAGCATAAGCAAAGCCTAATCCATTTGATTTCAAACTGAAAATAGATAATCAACCAAGAAAACAATCAGATAAAACATAGAAAGGCAAAAACTTGTCTAATCTTCCATATATTTTATCATCAAGAGCAGAAAAACATTTGAGAAGCACAAGTAACTATAACGATAGGAGGAGAAATAACCCTAACATCCACAGTTACAACTATGAAGGTTTCTTGAAACAAATTTAGCTAAGTAAAGGCAAAGAGCATGGTTAAGACCTACTTCTTTGACAAACTATAGGCAAAGCTGCTTCAAAAGATGATTCCAAGAACAGAGTATTTCAGTGGCAACAATATGCAAGGCTAACCATAAATCATAATTGATACTAACTGATCTAGATCATTCAAGAAATGGAAAAACTGAAAACTCCTTAGAGAGCAAGAAATGAATTTCCTAACAAATCTCAGTAGAAGAAAACATTAAGGCAGTGAAGGCAACAAATAGATCTAAGGTGCCATTAGCAAGCATATCTTAGTCTAAATTTTTTGTCCTACTGCAGCATAGAAAGATGGAAAACATAATGGAAAACTAGAAAACATAAACAAGAGAAAAATTCACCATCAACCAGGCCTATGGATCCTGCAAACAATCCTTCTCCATCAACAAGCAAATATGATCAAGCATGAGCTCCAAGACATCAATTTCTCATCAAAGGCTTCAAAGGGCTATGTATTTCTCCAGCATAAGTCATCAAAATCCAACCCAATACATAAGACCCTCATGCTCTATTTATGGAGAAAATGAGGAGGTGGAAACCCTAAGAGGCTTCCAGAAACCCTAATTCAACCATAAATGTCATAGATGTGCTTAATGACCATGCAAGGCCCAAGACACATAAGAGATAAGGAAATAAATAAATAAATACCAAAACATAACTCCCCAATAAAATAAGGAGTGTTTTGTCCGAGAAAATATTAAAAAACAAATTTGTCATTAATTAGTGTCTTTTGTTGACTTTTTGGCCAAAAGCTATCTCTGTGCGTAGCGCCATATCAGCAAAAAATGGGGTCTGTTGCAGCTGAATTTTGGACCCCTTCCCAGCATCATATTTAGCCTCGTGATAGCTCGTTGGAAATCTTAGAGAGTATAATTTCCAGAAATACTTGAGTTGTGCTAAATGGATGCCATTTAATTTCTCAAAAATGTAATCTCCCATGACTGCTCAGCGCGCAACGCTAGGCCTGAAAAGGAGGTAGAAAGGTCAATTTTGAGGTGTTTTTTGACTTTTTGAGGGGGAAAAAATGCTCCAATTGACCTGAAATTTTGTGGGTAGACTGCTGATGACATGAAAAACCAAAAAATGTAAACTTTAGCAGTTGAGGATGCCCCAAAAAATAGCGTAGCACCTAGGGTGATGTGCTCCTAGGGGCCAAAATTTGGAAAAAACAAAAAGTGCCCAGATTTTCCTCAAAATTTGTGTGTAGACCCCTCAAGGGGTTTTAGACACTTGCTAAGAAGAATCAGCCAAGATCCCGAGGCTGTCATGCACTTTGGGCCTTTTTAGCTCTTCTAGCTCTATGAGGGCTTGCTTCAATTTAGCATTAGCAAGCATGCTCTTCCTCGCATAGTGTTTGACCATTTTCGTCTGCAAGGCAAGGCCCCTCTTTACCTCTTTGAAGTGCTTGTGTTCTTGCTTGTAGTAGTTAGTAATTATTTGTGCCCTTTCAAAGTCATTTTCCCATTCTTGAAGCTGGGCATCTTTCTCTAAGAGGAGCAACTTAGTGCTCATCTCTTGATCCTCATTATCACTATCTAGATTAATAAAGAGAGGCCCTTGAGAAGCCTTTTTGATCCTTTTGCTCCTCCGTACTTGTGTCTTTTTCTCAACACTTTTCATTTTTTCTTTGCTTTTGTCCAATGCCTTGGTATTTTGTGAGAAGATGGCTCTTTTCCCTTTAGAGGCAGCAAACACATCTCTTTTCCCTCTGTGATAAGTGCATAAGAGAGGCGCAATAATGGGAGTCTCAAAGGCAGAAGTGTCATCATTTTGTCCTTCAATCTTCTCTTCCTCTTCTGCACCTCCCTCACTCTGATTTTCTTTGTCTTCTATGGACTGATTCTTGTCAAGATAGTCATGACAGTTGTCATGACTGTCATGAATCCCTCTTGGATTGTCTTGGGCACTTAGAGAGTTGTCCTCCCTATCTGGCTGATCTTCCTCCTCACTGATTTCCTCTTCCTCACCTTTTTCCTCTTCCTCATTGTTTTCCTCTTCCTCATCATCATGTTCATTGCTTTCATCCTTGTGGCTGCTTTCACTGATGTTATCTTTTTTGCTGCCATTACTAGTTTCATCTTTGTTTTCTCTTTCATCATCTTGCTTCTCTTGACCATTGCTGCTTTCTTCTTGGCCACCCTCTTCTCCTTCATTTTCTTCTTCATCTACATCATCTTCTTCTTCAATTATTTTCTCATGCTCATCACTGCTTTCTTCATGATCATGGATGCTCTCTTCTTGGCCACCACTGCTTTCTTCATGGCCATCATTATCAGTCTTAGTCTCCTCCTGACTGCTCCCACCCATTTGTTCTTCACTAGGGCTACTGTCATCCCCTTCACTTGGAAAATTAGGTGAAGAAATCGGAGGTGAAACTCTTTGTGGAGAAGGCATATGGGAAGATGATGGATGAGTGGATGTAGATGGCTATGAGGTGGAAGGCAAGCTTTGTTGGATGAAGGCCCGAGGATCAGAAAATACATCATGTGAGATGACGGCTTCCCATGAAATTCCTTACTGCTCTTGCTGATAGAGGACAAGCATCTTGATCAGAGAGTGGTGAAATAGGTTTGGAATTTGGTGGTAATAGATTTTCCTCTTGACAGTGGAGGCCATTTTATGAGTACTCTGGAAATGGTAATAAGGTAGGTTCATCATCTTGACTTTGGTAAAATGCATCAGCAAGCTGATATGATATGAGTAGATCCAGGAGTATCTTCCCACACATGTGGAAAAACTATTAATTTGCCTCATTAATGCAACATACCTCTCTAGAAAATGAGAAAAATGGAAAATATCCTTATAATTTTGTTGTAGGTGGGTTTCAAATAAGGCCCATAATAACCCAAATCCAACTTATTTTTCTTGAACCAACACTCACCAATGTCTGGTATACTTGTTGACTTGGAAATGATTTCAGATGAAAACTCAAATTGGACCCCTGCTAGATTAACTTGATGATTTTGTAGGCTCCAGGAAAATAATCTATTCAAGTTCGGATGACTGTTGACTTGCTTGACCCTCTCACAAAATTGGTAGCACCCTACATCTTGGAAGCATGAAAGGATCATAGGAGAGGAAGTGATTGGAGTGGTGTCTAGGGGCTCAAATATTTTAGCTTTTTCTCCATGGTGTTTTGGCTTGGTGGGAGTGTGACTCTCATCACCACTGGTGTGATTGTCTCTCCCTGACATAATGGCTGGTCCAAAACAACAGTAGAAACCTTGGGCTTTCTTTGAGGGATTTTTGGAGTAAAATAAGTGGTGTAGGTCAACTCTTTGAAAGAAGGAAAGCTAAGGTGAAAACAATTTCTCAAAGCCTATACTTGATGGTGGAGGTGAGCCTTATAGCTACCCAGCCCTCCTTTTGCACTAAAAAACCAATTTTTATTACAAACCCTAGCTCAAAAATGATTTTTGTATAGTCTAGGGTTTGGTCAAATTTTGACTATGGATGACCTCTTTAATTTTTAGGCAAAGAAATTATTAGGGGAAGAAGAGGGTTTCACCAACCTTGTAATTTAGCTTGAAGATGTTTAGAGGCTGAAAATCTGATTTTTGTAGCTCTTTGGAAAAATTTAGAGAAGGCAGCTAGTGGTGTAGTGTCGGAGAGCAGTACCTGTGTGCAGCGCCGGGCCGGTTGGGCTGTCGGAGCGCAGCGCTAAGGGAGTGGGCAGATTCCTGGGCACCTGCTGAATTTTCTAGGCTTGAGCGTAGCGCCGAGCTACAAGCATGTAGTGCAATGTAATTTTACACTGCCCGGCTCGCCTCTATGCGTAGCACCGGAGGCTAGGGGCGTAATGCCTGCAATCTTCACAGTTTCACCTGAAAACAATGCGATTTTCCTCCAACGACTTCTTCTTTCTTGCAAAGTGACAAATGGTGCGGGGGGGAAATTAGAAGGGGCCCTTTATATTATTTTTGAAAATAAATTAAAGGGACAACCCACTTTTGCAAAGTTCATGTTTCCCCTCTTTTTTGAATGTGTCTTTTACTGATATTTCACTGTGTAAAATAAATTTGGCATAGTTTTTGCAAAATGTTTACTCATGTTTTTATCATATTTTTGTAGGACAATATTTTGACAAGGATTCCCTTGTTGGGGGTCTTTAGCTGAGATGTAAAATCATAGGAAAAATGCTTCTTAGGCCATTTTATTAATGAATTATGTCCCATTTTGATCTTTTGGAAAAACTCTGTTTTTTTCCATTTTGGGTGAGATGAGACTCTGCAAACTGATACTCTTTATCCCTTTCCTTCAATGCATATGACCTGATGCCATCCTTGGAACAAACCTTGGGGAGGTGACTTTTGCCTTTGTGGTGTTTTGTGGTGATTTTCTTGTTTTCCACCATTGTTTTGTAACTAATTAAAAACACCTCTTTTCTCCTTAAACACAGGCCCTTTGATGATCAGTGTTTCACTGATTTACCATAAACTCATGATGTTTTCCGTTTATCTAAAGTTTACCGTGTCTTTATCAAAAATTTCTTTATGAACTCTTTCAAATGCACTTTATTTCCCTATCTCTGATTCAGATTACTCTTCAAGATATTCTTGCAGATAGATTTGGAGGTGATAGTTTATCCTTTGTATGTTTAGGTGTTGTAATGAGAGGCTAAATTTGGAGGTCCACTTTGAAATCCCCCGTGCTGTTTATGAAGGAGACTTTTAATTCCATTACCCTGCCTTATTGCTAACCTGATGTCCTTTTTACTTTCTTGCAAAAAAAGTGAGCAAGGAGCAACTGTCTCTTTGCAAGTTCAATGTCACTAGGCTAAAAACTTCCCTGAATGGTCTCTTTGGTGAATCTAGGACAAAGTGACTTGTCCCCCATTTTGAATATACTTTCTATATATATAATAAAAACAGAGTGTGTAGGGCACCAAATCCATCCTATGACTTTTTGAAACCCTAGGTGACCTAGTGGAGGCCTTCTTGGACTTGGTTTTTTGGACTGAGACCTAGATTTTGGGATCATTAGTATTTGAGAGTATCATGGGAGGCATAACAAAGTTGTTTGATTAGTAAGCTTAGGCAACAGTGGGGGGTTTTTAGGCAAAAAAAAACAGAGGATTTGGGCTGAAGGTGATAATACATGATGAATAATGAATGGCATAGGCGCCTGATGGGTCTTTTGGGGATGATGGACTAGGCATGACTAGATAGGATGATAAGATAGTGAAAATTTTATCCTAAGGATAATGAACGTAGTGAGATTTCTAGAACTCACAATGTTCTATAAACTTTGTTTCTAGAAATCTAGAACCGATACTTAGTCATCTTCAGATAGTGAAAATTATGGATGACTAACAGTAGCAGGAAAAAAAGTAAAATATTTTCACTTTAACACACCAGAAGTAGGTGCACTGATGAACCTCGTGTAATTTCATCTCTTGCGCGTGGGGTCCACACAATTGATGATTTACAACGAATCTTTCTCTGTTGCGGTTGGGGTCGACACGGTTAATGGCTTAGAGAGAATATCTCTCTCATTGCGTATGGTGTCCACACTGGTTTAACTTTCATATTTTTTTCCCTTAACTTTCACTATAATCTCATTGCGTGGGGTTTAACTTTCATGTGTTTTTCGAAAAGTATGATATATATTACACAAATATTTCACTACCATGTTCTCTCATGCTAATATCCACTATGAATCCAACTTTTGTTAAAGATAAAATATATAATCAAATCAATATTATCAATTAAAAAATTGCACAAGAGAATCAATTTATAGGTTAGAACATATTTTGTGTTAATTATATTATGGAAACTAATTTTTTAGCACAATTTTCTTTTTTAATTCAAGTTTCTATTCATAGAATTAAAGGAAAGACTAAAGTACATCCAGGAAAAAACGCAAGTAGTCTCACCCTGACCAAGTTTGTTGACTATTGTTGATAGCATATGACAGTGAAACAAAAGGATAAAGAGAGACACAATCCACAATTTCAAAGGCCATAGGCCCCAGTAAACAGAAAATACACATAAAACACTTATAACCATGTTGGTCATCGGAGGTGATGGAAGATGGGTTGTGCGGAGTAGTACCAAGAGGTGGTGGAGGGTGAAAGGAGCATTGAACATGCTCCTCGAAATGGGCCATCTAGATCTCTAGTTTTTTGACCTTTTCTGAAAGCAAATTATGGCCTTGCTAGACCACCATGACGCACTCTTGGGTAAGGCATTGAAAGTAATGCATTTTTTTCAGTGTATCTATCAGTTTTGCATGCTCCTCTTGATTGACCTATTCCAATTTCTCAAGACGATCTAGCACAGATTGAAGCACCTCGTGACATTGTTGCATGTAGCAGATTTGTTGGAAACCATGACCACCTTGACGCCCAACTCCCCCATGGCGGGTCGAGCCCCCTCTCGCCCAAATTGAATCAGATTGGTGCCCCCGACTCCCAGCAAACCCCACACTTCTCCCTCCTACGAGCACCACCACCTCTATTGTTAGGGACCCCAGGACACGAACCGTTGATGTTCCCATTCTTTGGACTACTGGCACCGTGCCAGATACCATCACTAGTCGAGCTCGCGACTTAACTGCATCAGACCCTCCATAGCTTGGCGGCACCTAGGCAAAAGACCTCCCAACATGCGGAATCAACCTCATTTTAAAATGCTTGACACCTCTGAGCCACGCTGAATTCCACCAGTTCATAATTTCCCTCACATAGCCCATTGGGGTTAATACCTCCTCCACCGGATCCATTTGTCCCCCTTTCTTGAAACAATTATCCACCACAACCCAGCGGAAGCCACACCTGGCTCCCCAAAGACACCACCCTTCATTCCGAGACTCTATACTCAGACAAGGGAGTTGAATTACAATGCTTCCTCTCCACCAAAGACTAATACTATGACACCCTGGTCTGAACCCACCTCCAACAATCCAAAAAAGTATGCAGACCATCCTCGTAAGTCTCACAAATTCCACCCTCTCGGCAGACTTTCCACTCCCCATCTAAATTCGCTAGAAAGAAGCTCCCTTGACCCACCAACAAAGGCAGAAGCACCTGCATCTACGTTGACCATTCTTCCGGCCTGGGTAGCTCCTGCAAAACTTAACTCCTTGTACAACACTCCCCTCACCATCTCCCAAACACTCGCCACTACAAAATGACCCTTGCTTCCCTACACCACCCTCCATATCATTCTAGACTATGCCACCCTCTACTATCCTCGATGTGAAATGAAATCTCTCATGATCGAAGCTAATGACTATCGCACACAAGATGGCGTGGGTCGGCTGTGAGGCCAACCCGACTGTTTGCCTCCACGTGCTATTCATGTGAATCCCCACGTTCCCACGAGAACTCCTCACCCCCATAGAGGGAATTTTTAATGCAATTATAAATAATATACCAAATTTATATTTATCTCAACAAATTATCTTTTTTTCTCATCACAACAATCTGCATTTAAATTCATGTGAAATGGAGTGAATAGTTTATGTTTAACCAATTTACAATAAAACATCACTATGCATTTAAAATAATGTATAATGGGTGCATAATTTTAACATGATTTAAATTAATGATATTTCATTACATTAGAATATAAATATGTCCATCATTCCAATCTATAGTGTAATGATGTAACGTTATCGCAACAGTGTAATGTAATCAATGGAGTCATTATGATGTGTTAAACCTCCAAACTCTATAAAATTGTCAATGCAATCATCAAGTAAATATAAATTACCGATAATATGGTATGATGGACCTCTTTAATTTATAACAACATAAACATTCGAGAGGAACTGATATACATACTACAACCAATTGTTCTCCAACTAAGAAGATGTTATGTAGAATAAAATGCAAATATAAGCACAGAGTCAATTATCATATTTCATGGTCTTAGTAAGAAAACAACTATGTCGCATTTTCATGGCTTTAATAAGTTATAATTTTTTGTTGAGAATCACATGTATTTATAAATATTCTAACTTGAAAAGAGAGCAGTTTCTTCTATGTATATGAAAATTATAACTATAGTGGAACAAAAAAAATCAATTTTCAATAAGGAATTTCATTAATTTGTTATGGTCCAACTTGAAATTAAAATCCATCCACTATCACTGCGACATTAATACACCATCTATCACCTTGTTATCAAAAATGAGAATGAGTTGTAAGTAAATTGTGAGAACATGGATGCCTCATTAGCATGGAGTTAAGTTGGATCCCTAAGCTTTGCTACAAACCTCAATTGTATAAATATTGAAATATTTAAGGAGATTAACCTCAACTATATATATATTGAAATCTTTAAGGACATTCTTCTCATTTCATAAGCAACCGAGTTGCTTGTAGAAATTTGTTGAGGTTGATCAGCAATCATAGAGGTCTCTATATGAGTTACTTCTATTTCTAAGTAAAGTTAAATGATGGATCAGTGATATTGAGTGATGGATCAATGATGCATTATTTATTCTCTCTTTTGTGGTGCTATCCTTATGTGGTTACAGGTCCAAATTTCCCACTCTTTAACACTGTTAGAGCTAGAAATTTTGGAAAAGAACTTCATTGACATTGAAAGGAAAAATTCACATTAAATTTTTCAGTGTTTTCTTGATATTGAGTATAGTAGGGCTATTTTCAATGGTATTGAGCCACAATGGATTAAAGTCAGTTTTATCAAAAGAGTAAAAGTTGGATGTTTTAGTTTGAATTCAAACAAATTCCTTTTTAAGTTTGAATTAATGGAAGCGACGTATTCACATTAAAATCCCATGCAACCAAAAATACACAGGTTGGTGAAGACTCTACCCCACTGTCGCAAGCTACTGGTAGATTCCTTTTATTTAAGAGGAGAGAGAGACATCACTTGATTTCATAGTAAAATTGGTGATTCACGACCTTTGAGTTTTGAACATGGAATATAACACCAGTAAAATGAAGGCATGGCTGATGGAAGGACGTAAACATAGGTCTAATGCTTCATAGGTGATACTGGAAGTTAGAAACTAGTGATATTGGCATGTGTCTATAGTTTTTCTAGTCCAAAATATGTTATGTGTGATTCCATGTCAAACCTCAGAAGGATGTTAGTTTGCATAATATTTCCATGAATGTACTTCCTTTAGGGTAAATAAGGCAGGCCTTTGGCTAATCCCTTTGCAATTTTAGTTTTTTGCAACCAGAGCGGACAAAAGGGAGAGTTTGATGACCTTCCTACAAGATTGGAGAGATATAATGTTAGTTAATGTCCGTGTGAAAGGATTTGAAAAGGACAAACCACTAAAAATTTTAGAAGCTGAACAAGATGATCAAGATCAACATGCAACACGAGTCATAAAACAAGTCAAATCCTACATGATAATGGACTCCCTTTTGCAATGAGTACAAAGAATTGGACTTGGTTATCATAATGTTGAAATTGAAAAGGAATCAATACCCTTTGATAAGAAAGGAAATAATTGTACTCAACCTCTCGGAACTCAATGTGAAAATTTATCAATAACTAGTTATAAGCAAATACATAGAACCTAGTGAAAAAAATGACAAATATCCAATTTAAATGAATCGCAGAGAACCTAGTGAAAAAAAAAAAATATCCATCTTAAAGATAAAGGAGAAATGAAATAAACTGCAACATAACTTGAAAATAAAACAAACGGTTTGATATATATTCTAAAGAGGATAAAACCAATATAGACTACACAATCTAGAATCTGAACAAGAATCACTGATATTTTTTTTTAATAAATTATTTTATGGAGTAACAAAGATGAATAACCCCAAATAATTTTGCGAATCACAGAAAGTTGATTCCTATTCTTAAACTTCTCGTTTTCACTTTCATTTCAAAACTATTGTTGAAATCAAGTCTGCAAGCTTGAATACCACTGTAAATGTTATTGGTGTTGTTAGCCCCACTTTACCTTCCTCGACATTTCGATGGAGGCCCTGGAACTGAAACACTAAGAAAAACACTCACATTAAAGGATAAGTCGAGCTTTAACATTGATTTAACACTATGGGGAGATCATTGTGACTCTATAGGATGAAACCTTGTTGAATTTTTCTCTTTTGACAACCTTCCAATCCTTGCAATCAAAGGAGGTCATGTATCTAAATTCAATGGAACCACCATAGGGAGAGTCTCCACTGGCATTCTCTTCATAAATCCAAACATTGAAGAAACTCAACAACTCCATACATGGTTCTGTGAAATAGGTTATAGCTCTTCCTCTCCATATTTGAGTAGAAACTATAGTTTTGCTTCTAAATAAGCCTTAGCACAAAATATGATTCATGAAATTACTTGCATTCAAGCCTTTGAGAAAGAAATATGGGTTTAAGTTCATGCAACTATGACTTCTCTTCACATGAACGACTTCTATTTTCTTGCATGTCCATTAAATTTAAATGAAAAACAATGCATGAAAAAAATGATGCACCATTCTAACAATCTTTGGCATTGCACAAAGTGTAACGACAACTTCCCAGAATGTGACTACTGTTACAAACTTAAAATTGAGTTACATGAGTACACCAGCTAATTAGAAAATGTCACAACTTTCAATGACATGGGAAATGAGTTCATGAGCATCACAACAAAATACATGTTCCTTCTTTCTATCGAACTGACTGATCTCCAGGAAATTTGTGGACGAATTTTAGACCGCCTTTTCCTACTTATGCTTTCCATCAAAAAAAAATTCTTCAATGTCATCGAGCACTTGCAAAAAATATTGGTTAATTCAAAAGGAATTCAATATGACTTTGCATGCAAATAGGTCCTTATAGACATTCAAGCAATGTCCATTGCATAACGACCTGTTATTCGCTGCCTTTGAACTTTCTTCATGGTGGCAAAGACCACTATTGTTATGTACATGAAGTTTCATCTTTGTATAGATCATTGTTCCATAATTATTTGAAATATGGGAATGTTGTTGTGGTACACACTTTCTTTGACGAGACTCTTTTTCAATAATTCCAAAACATATATGTTTACTCCTTCATAATTTACATCATATACATATAAATTTCCGTAGGAACTTCAATTAATTTTTTTACTCCGTCATTTATATGTTTATAAATTGAATGTTTATTTTTTTTTTTCATGATATCGTTCATTGACGCTCGAATAAAAAAAACTTGAAATTTGACTATCTTACTATATTTCTATCGATGTTCGATGTTACAATAACATATATTTTTACAAGACTCTTGTTCAATAATTCCAAAATATGTATGCTTACCCCTTCAAAATTTTACATAACCTACATATCAACATTTGTAGCAATGTCAATTCATTCTTACTCCACCATTTATATGTCTGTAAATTGAATGTGTGTTCGTTTAACTATTCAATGCTATCGTTCATTGCACGTGTGAACCCCATTCTACAAGTCACTCATGCTTGTGGTGGTCAATATAAATATAGTGGCCATACAATTAGCTTCCCCCAAGACATCACTAATATTTCCAAATATTTACCTCGAATGATTTCTGAATTGGACATCCTCATTGTGAAAAGGCATAATCCTTCTGAAAAGGCTTATGAATTATTTGTTTTCAAATCATGTGTACTTGTGACACTTAAATATATCCCCACTACAAGGATGTCCAACTCAACCCATCTGCAATTTATGCTCTGCCAGATCAACCTACAGATATTTCTTCTCTTCTTCATAGTGTAACCACCTCCTCTCTTGAACCCCATCAAGAGTAAGATCATTATCAGACGTTCGAATCAATCCAATGTTTTCATTCTCACACATCTCACGTATGCAAGAAAGTCCATATCTCATGCGTAGACAACAAGAGGAATCATTTCTGATTTTTGTTCCCAACACTTAGTCAATAAGCATGTGTGATTGCGAAGAAGCCCTTGAAAGGAATTTTGGAAAAACCCTAGCAGTGCTCTGCACCAAACTGACCTCCATGAACTAGGGTTTGTGGGCTTCGGTGTTGGCTGCCCCAGGCAGACCTCCACCCTTAGACTGTAAGGTTGTGATCCCTCTCCTAGACAGGTTCAGGCTCACGATGACCGAATCCAGTGGGGGGAAAATTTATCCCCCCATTCCAGGCCAGCCTCCCACAGGGGCGTTGGCAGGGGCTGATACCATCAATCAGCACAACAATTTAGTCCTGTCTCAAGAAACTACAGGGGAAACTCCCACAGCGTAGCTGACAAATATATCAGCAGCAAAAGAAGTGAATACAAAGTCAGCAACATGCATACCAAAGAACTCCAAGAAAACAGTGATCAAACTCCCAACACATCGCATCAATGGAAAAATCCAGTTCATGAAGGATCATGCACTAATAGGAAAGTTCATGGGCTTCTGGCACACAGAAAAAACGTTGAGAGGATGGATAGCTTCAAAATGGAAACCCAAAGGCCACATTGACCTACAGCTGTGCGCTAAAGGCTTCTTCAACATGCTCTTCACTTGCACTTGAGACAAAGATAGAATCATGGACGAAGGCCCTTATTTCTTCAACACTACAGGTATATACCTCATACCCTGGACGGAGCGAATCAACCCTAAAAAACAGGAACTTACTTGGGCTCTAGTATGGATCCAACTCTACTCCCTCCCCCAAGATTACTTGGATTAGCTGACCCCTAGAGACATCAGCAATGCCCTAGGGGAGTTTTTCAAGATTGCAGAGGAGACCAAGATCAACCACTACGCAGCATATGCCTGTATATGCATCTATATAAACTTGGCGGAACCGTTACTAGGCAAGGTAAGTCTGTTGCATGAAGATTTTGAATGGAATCAAACTGTAGATTATGAGCACATTCCTTTCAGATGCAGGAAGTGTCACCAACACGAGAATCTCTTCAAAGACTGTTCCCTAAACTAGAAAGATATGGCTGAAAAGGAATCCAATGATGAGGAAGCAGAAGGATTCACGAAGGTAGCAAGCAAAAAAAGCCACAATAAAAGAGCTACCCCTCAGAAGAATAAAAAAGGACCTGTGACTAGCAACAACTTCGCAGCCTTAAATCAACTATATGAAAATGAAAATGAACCAGTCATCAAAGCTAGGAATACCTCCACGGAGCAGGCCCAATCCTCAAAGGCTCAACAGGACAATGTCCCCCTTGAGACCTTCCTAAAATCTCCAGCTGAAAACTATGCAATGCATTAAAAGGAAAAGAACAGATCACAAATTTGATCCCATAAGCCATGGAGGAAGAACCAGAAAGCATCGATCTGAAAGGTCTGGATATTATAGGATTAGAGGATGCCTGCAATAATAAAGACTTCAAATCTATCCCGAAGAAACAAGTCAAAAATATGGAAGAAATACTAGCCAGAGCATAGAAACTCCCCTCTCTGGGTATCCAGGGGGGAACACTCATTAACACCAAATACATCATGAAAGAGTCCCGCAAAAGGGGCAGGAAAACAACTATGGAAAGAACTATAGAAATAGGGAAAGAAATGGTGGAATCAAGGAGATTCCCCAAACTAACAAGATTCTTTGCCTATTTCACCAATCCTCTCCCATGAAGATCATCTTCTGGAACATAAGAGGGCTCAATAGCCCCATGAAGCACAAGACAATAAAGAAAAGGATTACTGAGGAACACCCTGCAATATTCTACATGCAAGAAACCAAATTTTTTAACTCCACTTTGGATACAATCTTAATTTCTTTTTGGAAAGGTAGCAATACAATAGCGATTGATGCCAACGGAGCATTTGGAGGCCTGGCAATCATCTGGAACCCCCAAATCATCTCCTTAGATAACTTTCATGCTAACAGACACTTCATCCGTGCCAAATTTCACCTGATTGGCATGGATATCCATGGTCTACTCACAAATGTCTACTTTCCACAAAACACCCAACAAAAATTGGAGCTCCTGGACAACCTAGTGGAACTCAATAAACAGTGAGCCTTTCCACTTTGGCTCCTGAGAGGAGACTTCAATATGATAACCAATCTTCAGGAAAAGAAAGGAGGAAGAATGCATCTAGACTCGGACAGTAATGGATTCAAGAACTTCATTCATGGTAACCACCTCATCGATCTACAAACCTCCAATGGAATCTTCACATGGAACAACAAAAGAGGAGGTGCCCATCAGATAACCTCAAGACTAGACAGATTCCTCATCACAAAATATTTCATTTGGCTAGGGGGTGACATAGATGCTACTATCATCCTCGCGACAGGCTCTGACCACTGGCCAATTCAATTTTGATGGTTACGACCAGGTAAGCATGATCCTAAACCTTTCCACTTTGAACATTGCTAGTTCCGACACCCAAGGTTTAAGGATATGGTTTCCAAATGGCAGACCTCCTTAGTACCCCTGCAAGGCACTAAAATTCTCTAGTTCCAGATAAAACTCAAACTGCTCAAAAGAAAATTGAAGGTCTGAAACAAAACAACCTTTGGAAATATCTTCACATAAAAGAAAGAACTGGAGGAAAAGATGAAGAAGTTACAACAGACTATCATCTAGGAAGGACGCTCATCCAAGTCGGAAAGTCAGGAGAAGACCTTAACTACTCATATGGAAGAAAGACATAACCAAGAAGAAGCTCTATGGAGACAAAAATCAAGAATCTACTGGCTCAAAGAGGGAGAAAGAAACACTAAATTCATTCATCGTTCCACCATTCAGCACAGGATGCACAACATAATTACTATTCTCAAGAACCAAACTGGGGAAAGACTAGAAACGCAAAAGGCTATAACTGAGGAGTTGCGCAATCACTTCAGAAATATTCTGCAGGAACCCAATCATCAGAGGCATGAGGCCATTGGGGAAATCACTCAACACATTCCCAAGATGATAACGGAGGAACACAACAGGATGTTGCTCGCAGCTACCACTCTGGCTGAGGTGGAACAAGCAGTCTTCCAGATGAAGGCAGGGAAAGCCCTAGGTCTTGATGGATTTACCACCAACTTCTTCCATTTTTTCTGGGAGACCATTCAAAATGAAGTCTGGGACGTAGTGGAGGAATCGAACACTACCTACTGGATTCTACCAGTGCTAAATGCTTTCATCACTTTGGTTCCAAAAGAAGAAAACACAACCTCGCCAAGTGAGTATAGGCACATAGCTCTCTGCAATGTCATTTACAAAATTATCTCCAAAGTTATTTCTAATAGGTTGAAGCAGATCCTTCCCATAATTATCTCCCGGGAGCAAACAGGCTACGTGGAAGGCAGGAAAATTATTGATGGCATCATCTTAACCCATGAAGTCATTCACTCTCTCAAAACCTCCAAAAATCTTGACATGCTTCTAAAAATCGACCTATCCAAAGCTTTTGACAAACTCAGCTGGGAATACATTAAAAAATTTCTCATTGCCTTTGGCTTCAGCCACACTTGGGTACGCTGGATCATGAGTCTCATCACCTCCCCTTTTCTCTCCATTTTGGCCAATGGTATCCCCTCTGCTACCTTCAACCCCTCGAGAGGCATCAGACAAGGGGCCCCCTTTCTCTCTTCATCTTCATCATTATGGCTGAAGGACTGGGTCGCCTTCTCAAAAGATCCATACAGTCAAGTGCCCTACTTGGTTTACCCCTCCACAACTTCCCCCCCTCCTCCCACCAACAATTTTTAGATGAAAATATGATTATGGGTTACCCCTCAGTCCAAGAAGCTCGTTCCATCAAATCCATTCTCGACTCCTTCTCTGAAGCCTCTGGCACCGAGGTCAACCCTAAAAAATCACAGATATTCTTCTTTCACACTCCCCCTCTCACACAATGCAACATTGCCTACATCCTTGGATTCTTCATTTCTTCTCTACCTTCCAAATACCTAGGATATCCTCTGATTGACTCTACCATTAATCAATCTTCCTGGTGCGCTCTGCTGGACAAATGGAAACCCGGTTATCCAACTGGACCCATCGCTCCCTCAATATTGCTAGTCACCTGGTCCTGATTAATTATGTCTTGAAATCTCTCCCCATATACCTATTCTCAGTCCTGGAAGCCCCCAAATGGGTCCTCAAGGCCATGTGCAAATTGCAAAGATATTTCCTATGGGGTGACACCAAAGAAAATAAAAAATGGGCCTTAGTCAAATGGAAGGATGTTTGTACCCCTAAAAGTCAGGGGGGATTAGGATTGCGCGATCCTGAGCACAGTAATAAAATAATGGGAGCTAGCTTCTAGGGGAAATGGGTCTCTAACCCTAACACTCCATGGGCCAACCTATGGGCACCCAAGTATGCACACTCCTGGCCTAAGTAGGACCTCATCTGGTACAACTTAGAAACTTGGGGATCACAAATCTAGAAAGCAGCAAGTAGCCAAAACAGTATGATACAAAGTCACAGCTTCTGGGAGCTGGGAAGTGGTACCCAAGCAAGATTCTGGGAGGACTACTAGCAGCAGATGCCAAGCCTCTCCTCCATCCTCCCCATATCTATTTGGAGTGCGGCTCTCCAAGGAAGGCAAAGACAAATTGTAAAGGACTTCTGGACAGACGACACCTCCCAAGGATATAGGAAATGGCTACACACGAACATATGGCAAGAAAACTGGAACAACGAGGGCCATACAGACATCTGGGAGGATCTCAACACCAAAAGAAAAATTAGAGTAAATACAGGACTTGGCATCCTTCGCTGGGGGCATATGCCTAGTGGAAACTACTTGACCAAAGAAGCTTACAACATACTTCATCAGCAGAACCCCAACCCAACAGATCTCATCTGGAAAAAGATATGGATGGCCAATCTCTGGCCTAAAGTAGCCACCTTCCTATGGCTGCTCAGTAAATGACGCATCCTCACATGGGATAATATTTTGAAGAGGGGGTTTGTAGGACCCTCCAGGTGCCCTTTATGTCAGGAAAACCTGGAAACCATCGACCACCTATTGGACCAATGTCACACTGCTAATTTCCTATGGGATATAATTGCAGTCTTATGTCGCCGTTCCAACCAAGTAAGGGGAAATATCATCAACACCATCAGTAGCTTGACAGATAATCCTTATAATAGTACTCTCCTACATAGACTCTGGCAGATCATTCTAGACATCCTCATTTGGAACATCTGGAAGGAAAGGAACAACCTCATCTTCAAAGAGAAAGCATCCACATCAGAGAAGCTGTGGGACCAGATTCACAACAACCTTCCTGAAACATTAGCCTTAGATGCTTGGAGTCAGGAGGACCTCCCCACCTCTGCAGCAGAGTGCCACATATGTGACAATTGGAAAATGAGTCTAAACACCCCCTAGATATCAATCCTAGAAGCGCAGGTAGAATTCCTGCCCCTGAAAAATGGTAACCCCCCCTAATGGCTTCTTCAAATGAAACTTCGATGGTGTGTCCAAAGGCAATCCTGACAATGCAGGATTCGGCAACATTATCAAGAACTCTCAAGGCGATCCTATACGAATTTACTACGACAACATAGGTTGGGACAATAATAACTCTGCAGATATGGAGGGGCTTATACAGGGTATTCAAATTACAATTGAGTTTAATTACTTCCCCTGTAGAAATGGAGGGAGACTCGCAAGTCATAACAATGGCAGCCACAAGAATCCTCCAAGGATCGGCTTCCTCAAAGGTATCCAAAAGCTGGAGGCTCACCCATAAGCTCAAGGTTCTGGAACAACTGATACACAACCACAGAGCCATTACTTTTGGCCATGTGTGTAGGAAGGAAAACAAGGTTGTGGATCTCCTTGCGAACAAAGGGGTGGAAAGCAGCTGTGAGTTGTACCATTCGAACCTAACTCAGGTTGAGGAGGAATCACTCAGACAAGAATGTCACACTCTCATTCAGAAGGATCTTCTCCCCCCGGATGCGGGTGACATAACTGACATGATTTACAATCATATCTCACACATCTCGGAGGACAGAGATCTGCGCAGAGCCTCACCTACTGCATATCCTCAAATCCTTAGCCATCCACACAAGAGTAATAGAATCAGGTATGATGATGAGCCGATGGGAACTGAGTCACCCTGTCTAGGGAACCCTTCCGCATCTATAACCATTAATTATTATCATGATTAACCTGTATATCAGCCATCCCCCTCCCCTTGAGCGTACTCAGGTGATCGATCATGGCACGCAGCTGTGTGTGAGGCATACTCATTGCATCCTCCTCGCATGTGTTCAAGCCCCTTTAATAGGCTGAGCTCCCAACCCCGAACAACCCATAGTATTTTCCCTCCGCCTTTCATTTTTTTATCTCAACTCTGGCACTTCCCTGATTTCAGAAGGCCACACAACCCTATTCTCAGTGCTGCGTCGCGCAGTCCCCTCTGGGCTGTGACGTCCCAATCTGCGCACCTCTTCCTCGGCCCTTCCGACCCCCCGAGCCCTAGTGTTGTGTATCCCTCCCTTGACTTCTCCCTCCTGCCTTATTGTGCAATGGCCCCTAGATTACGCTAGAGAAGGTATCACCGTGGCAAGGAAAATTGACTGGAGTCAGTGGAAGGTTCCTCCTCTAAAATTTTTGCGCGTTAGATCCCCGACCTTGAGAAGGAGGAAGCAACCCCTGTGAAAGCTGCGCAAAGAGGTAGGCACGGCCCGTGGAATTCCACCATCTCTCGCTAAACGCACCCGCAGCTCCGCAAGACTGACCCGCTGCTAGTTCAGGAGAAGGAGGATGATGATTCAGATGTCTGGGTGATGGATTCCGATGGAAACTGGACGCGTGTCCTTGATGAAGTAGATCCGAAGTCCCCTATCGTCTGTGCACCGATCCACAAACCCAGGCGTTTAGTGGCAGATTCAGAGGAAGCAGATGCGCAGGCACCTGCTTGCCCCATTGAGGAGGAGGTCCCCAATAATGGTGATGAAGATGAAGATCGAGGCCTGCGTAGCCACAGAGCTCTTCTATGGTTTTTTTCAAGCTTGCCACCTTCATTGCTTTTTTCTTCTGCATATTTTGTGCTACTTAGATACATCAACACTACTGCGCATATTGTAATTTTCTATCTCAAGTTTTGTTCGGGCTAGTTTCCTCCTCTGAGGCAGCCCTGAAACCGAGTAACTAAGGTTGGGATTGGCTAAGCGCGGCTTTCCAACCTAGCCTGTAGCATATGTAACTTATTTTTTTCAAATTAATAGAATAGCCTGACTTACCAAAAAAAAAAAAAACAAGAGGAATCATTGCTCACATTAAAATCTCCACAAGAGAATACACTCTAGCCAACCATACACTCTATCTTTCATATTTGCCCATGGTAAAAATCACTTGCTACTTAACCAAATTTCACATATGCTTGCTTACTATTACATTTAACCTCATATTATTTTCATTCTTATTTATAAAAAAATTCATATTTACTTTGAATTTAAATAATATATATGTGTGTGTGTGTGTGTGTGTGTGTAATTCTTTCAACATACACATCCACTAACAATTACCATTTATTTTTTTCATGACCAACAAATATGGATACAAGCTACTTAACATGCTCTATGAATATTGCCGAGAAATTTAGCAACATGAACTTAACTTGCAAGATATACAAACGAGGCTCATTCCCCGACAATCACTGCCTCTTTATCATTTGTGTCTAACTATTATCTCACTATGGAAGATAAGGAAACTACCAAAAAAGTAATCTACATCCATGAAAGAGATGCACAAAGGAAAATACGAGCTCACTGGCAAGAATGACATTGACATCTTGAAACCACAAAAAACATCAATTGTTGTTGTCGGTGTCATGTCTCATCATGTATATATGATTAGTTACTCACTGTCGATTACATTTATATGACATCGCATATTTTTATTGTACATATGTTTAGTTATTCACCATCTAATACATCCCTATGCATATAAGTCCTGTTCCGTTGAACTATTAAGCCATTATGTATAATTTCAAGCAAAGTCATTGCATAACATTTATAATATTGTTGTTACTTTTGTGTTAATGCTAATCAACCATGTATATGTTTCATCTTCCATTGACAACACACATACCTGATATTGACAACAACCATTAATTGATTACCATGTATAAATACTTGTTAATGTTGTTGCTTTCAATTAAAACACTTTACACTCAAGATATTCTCATCAAGTTCATGATTCAAGGATTGAATGTTTGTATATCTAATTTTATGTTGTCAAACTTGTATTTGAGCTCTTAAGCTATTTATATTTATATGTAAAGCATAGTTTTATTTGCAAACAATCAAGAACACTTTTTCCATTAACATCATGGAGCATCTCAAGTACAATTCCAAATATTTATATTATATCAAACTAAAAAATGGATTCTTATGTTGTCATCAAACACAATTTCTAAGAAAAACTCTAGATAAAACCAAAAATACTGGAATAGCATGTTGAAAATACCCCTTGCATTCTTCATGTGGATGAATTGCAAAATCATCTATGATGGTATGGATTTATCTTATAATGAAAAACAACTGTAGAATGTTTTTGTAATAAACTCATTTTCTTGTCTCTAAATAAAATATGATGCAATAAGTCCCATTTTTTTAATATGTAATTATCCTTATATTTGCAATGTGGTTATCCACATTGTTAATGGTCTAAAAACTCTAATATTGATATCTTTGCATGTGGGATCCATTAAATTTTCCATCTTCGAGTGCAACTTGAGCTGCTTCCTTCTACTAAGAGGGCTCACCTACACCTTCCAGATGTTGTGAACAATGGGTGAAAGAGACTTGTGCATCATCCCATGAATCACACTATGTGCAAAAAGCAGAACCCAACAAAATGGTTGACTTCGAAAACATGTTCTCCACATGTCGTGAACAATGGGTGAAAGAGACTTGTGCATTATCCCATGAATCATACTACGTGCAAAAAGCAGAACCCGACAAAATGGTTGACTTCGAAAGCATATTCTCCACATGTTGTGAACAATGGGTGAAAGAGACTTGTGCATCATCCCATGAATCACACTACGTGCAAAAAGCAGAACTCGACAAAATGGGAGTTGTCTTTTTATCGACGAATCGGGAGCTGATGTGACAGCTCCTGATTGCCCTCTCCGGCGACCCCTCCCTTCTTCGGCTCAATGGTGGACCCTGCGCTCGACGGCACTCCAGCTCTTGACAGCAGCAGACGACGACAGAACTTCAGCTCCCGGCAGATGACCACCTCTCTCCCTCCACGCCTCTCCCTTCGCGCTGCTCCTCTCCCATCCACCACCCCCACGGCACCACCACTCCCGCACGCGCAGGAAATTTGAATTTGAATGCTGAGCACGTTCCTGCGCGTAATAAACATATACTGGCGGCCATTCTGGTTCATTAAAATTCAACTGGTCCATGTTCTAATGTTTTATTTCTGCAGGGATTATACAAATCAAAATTTGCCCGTTGCCCCTTCTGCCATGGATGGAACTGGGAAGGTAAATGAAGTATGCTATGATAATATTTTGCATTGATGAAGTTGTTATATCAATGGTGTTTTTAATTGTTGGGTTCATTGCAGTTTGGCATTGGACCTGATGGGCAAAGAAGAGAGCCAGAGAAAACACAGGAAGTCCGGCTCAGGCGTTTCAGAAACTTGGTGGAACATTAAGGTTTTTAAGGACCTTTAACAGGCAACTCCATTTTTAATTACAGCTGAGGACCTTGGTGTAGGCAACATCAAATCATGATGTGTATTTTTTATCAATTTTTTCGCTTATACATCAGTAGTCATTATCTCATGAAGAAGCAAAATTTCTTAATGTTGTTGGCCAGAGTGTATAGTGCTTACATAAAGTGTCATAAAATGATATTTGTGAACATATATCCCTTTGTAGTCACTGTCAATGTTGTTTATGGTAATCTCTGGTGGATCGATGTTGTTTTTGTTGGTTCAATATCATAGTTGTGGCTACCTCATGACCAATTTGTCCCTGACTAAAACAGTCCCATCCAGGAAATTTGATGCAGGGCTTACAGAACTCCATATTAGCATTATTCCTGTGAGGGATAATTTACTTGTTACTGGTGAGTTTCAGGGGGAACTTGAATTTGTAAGGTAGGTTATGATTCTTGTTCCTGAGGAAACTGACCTATAGCCATCTATGATGTATGCTGTTCTAAACATATTTTCTTACTGCAAAATGTATACATTCAGTTTTGTTGTGTAGTATTTGTACCAACATATGAATTATTGCTCAAAGATAAATGACAATGACAACTCCATAAAGAAGAAACAAAATAAAAGGACACTTGAGCATAGTACAGTGAAATCACATGGCACTTACATTAACAGGTAAGGGGAATGAGAAGTTCCTAATCAACACCAAATCTCTCACCACAAATTCTCAGTATACCACAATCATTACTTGAAATCATGAATTGAGTTGCTCCACTATATAACACGAACCCCATGATAAAAATGGACTCAGTCAGGCTCTGCATAGTGGCTACAGAAAATAAGGCAACAAAAGGAAAATAAGGCTAGACAAAAGTATACCTAGAGGCTAGAACTATGGTAATCTACAATGCAGCAGTGATAGCATTTTCATTGTCTTGACCCTGGAACCATGAAGAGCTTAGTTGCACCGGTTACTGTTCAACTTGAGCCAGATAAATATCTCTGCTATGACAGGACCGAGCTCCTTTACCAGAGCGCTATAAGCACGGATCCTAATAATTCTCTTCTGCTATCAAATTATGCTCGGTTCCTCCATCTCGTCAGACATGATAATGACAGGTGCTCTCCTGCTATTCAGAATTTCCCCAAGCCTATTTAATCAGGGTCTTTGCATGTCATCTCCATTCTTTTCTTATTTTTACATTCATGATGTATATTCTGATTATCTTGAATTGGTTTATAGAATTTTTTGCATTTGTGATTTGAAATATTGTAAATGCTTACAATGTAATGTGGAGATTTAGAATTCTTTTTACAAAGTAGACTCTGGAACAAAATCTGCACAAAGAGAAATGCCACTGAATGACACATAGCAATATTTTTTATCTTTCCAATGATTTGATATATTCAAAGCTAATATGAATTTATGTTAATTTAATGGAAGGATGAAAACATATTTTAAGTCTCTCTTATGAAAAGCACCCATTTTCTGAAATTTGCAGAAATTTAACCTCCTCTGTTCATTGAAGGCCATTTTATTCATTTTGCAACCATGTTAGGGAACATTGACTATGATGCTTCTATTTACCTTGACAATAAATGCCCTCTAATATAGCAATAGACTACAGCAGATTCAGTAAGCCATCTAAAATGGATAGTGCTATCTATGTTGATTTTGTTTACATTGTACAAGCAGTCTTGATGGATTATTTGAACATAACCTACAGTGCAGATGGGGGACATCCTTGTTTATTTAGTATTTGTCTAGGGGACATCCCTGTTTATTTAGTATTTGTCTTCTGTTGGGAGGGAAGGTGTTTGACCTTTGGGAGTTCGGTTTTCTCCATCATTATAAAGGTTTAACGTACTTTTTATAAACCAAATTAGTTGAAGCAGAATTTTATTAGTTTTCCTACATCATTATACGAGTTTAACATACTTCTTATAGGCCAACCGAGTGTAAACCAACCTTAATATGATACTTTATCTTTTATCCTTTATACGAACTTTGGATATATTAAACATGACTTGAAGTATTTTTATCTCTGTCAGGATTCAATACCTTGGATATATTAAACATGACTTGAAGTATTTTTATCTTTGTAAGCATTCAATAAATTTGGGGTTAAGATAAATTTATTTTGGTATACTATATAGAGCATTTGCTAGTGCACAACATTTAGGTTTCCGTTCTTCTACGTTTTTTTCTTGATTATGTAAATTATGCAACAATGTTAAACAAAGATTTGATTTTTCTTTTTATGATGAACAGGGTTGAAGTGTATTTCAAGCTAGCTGCACAATCTTATTCTGTTGATGGAGAAGCTATTGTTCAATTCGCAAACTTTCTTTGGTTGGCTAAAGGTGACTTACCTGCTGCAGAGAAATCATATTTAGATGCCATAAATGCGGAACCTTGGAATCCTTTCCCTATTGCTACATATGCACACTTCCTCTGGCATTCTGGAGGGGCAGATTCATGTTCTTCCGATTCATACAATCCAACCATCTCATCAGCTGAGGGCTAGAATATATAATCTAAACATAATCTGATTCCCACATACCAAGAGTAAAAGCTCTAAATAGTCAAATTGTTGCCAAATATTTGTATATTCTAGGGTTTAATGAGAACTGGATGCTGTTGATGGATAGCCTCATAGCTTTTGTTTGAAGTAGATGTTCGGCTCATTCGTTTTTGTAGGTCAATTGAAATGATTTGATTGAGTCATGAGCTCAGTTGTGTTTCAGCTGGGTATTAGTCAGATATTTTTTATTTTACATCATTGTACTTGAGGGATTGGCCTGCAAAGTGGCACCATATTGCCAGTAGGCAAGTATATATTGATACATGAAGAGTTCCACAAAATTGAGGTTAGCTACATGTTCTTATAAATGTAAATTCTGCATGGAATTCAAAAGACTAGCAATATTTTCCTCTGTAGAGGTGTTGATGAGTTGCAGGGGTGTCCATGTGTCCTTTATATGAATCAACCTAATTAGCTGAAAAATACTAAATAGATAGATGTTCTACTTATTTTGTGCTTCAATGTGTTTGTGCAAACCCTAATTTGCTGAACAATACTGCATAGATATATGTTCCACTTAGCTTGTGTTTCAATGTGTTTGTGGAAACCCCAACTAAGGATTTGGAAGCTCCAATAGTTTTTCCACAGGTTGGAAAAATTTATATATCTAATATATGACATTGTCTTTTGCCCTTGAGCTCTTGTCCCGTCCCTTCCAAGCCATCTTGTCTTCGTTTTGGAAATAGTTGTAGGTTTGGAATTCTTTGTTGAATGGGGGAGGTTACATGACAAATTTATGTTTTCATTCATTATATTGCTGTTGGAATATAATGAAATTATCAAAATATAATGAAATTAAATAATAGCATACAATGTCATAAATAATGAAGAAAGGACATAAGATAAGCATTCCTTCCAAAAATTTATTTTATATCATGCTTCTAGGCATTAAATAAAAATAATTATTGAAATCAAGATGAGAGCTTTTAGTTAGCTTTTTGCCCCACTTATATGTAAATTTAAATGAATTTCATTATTTTGATGCAATAAAATTTAATATAAACATGAGTTCCCTATTGATATTAATTGTTTCCAGATAAATTTTGAATGAGAAATGTATGGTTCCATAAAGAATCTTGGAAACGACTTCTTTTGTAAAAATTTTAAGGTTGTAGGGGTGTTTAGTAAACTAACAACATGGACATATTTCAAGTATAGAAAATGTTATCAGTGAATTAAACTTCCATTGAAATTTAGACAATTTATTGAATGAAATAGTGGAATATTTTATCATTTTGGGGTTTTTTTAATTTTGGGGTTGATTTTCTAGCACCTAACTAGATATTTGATATGCATTTAATTTTTTTTTCCTGTAGGCACTGGAAAATTATTTTCCAGTGCCTACAAGAAAAAAAAGTTATATGCATATCAAATATCCAGTTACCGGAATCCTCTATTTAGAGTTTTTGATAGTGGAGATGGAGACAATAAAGACAATGTTGTACGCCTAAATGATCCTTGACCTAGTGCTTTGTAAATCTCAGGATCTCACTGTCGAATTTTCTTGAAATTTGGAGGGCCTCTAGAGGAAATACTAGAGCAGTAATGGACAAGAGATATAAATCTATTCAATAAAGACAATGTTGTATTAGGATTTATATACATTAGGATCTAATCAAAATATACATAGTATTTGATTTGGAAATATCAAATATAAATATTTTTTCAAAAAAGACAATGTTGTACAAGGCTAAAGACAATATACTAACAAATCATCACATTTAATTCATAAAATAAAAAGAGGTGGTGAATTATCTTCTTTATTACCTCGAGCATAGGAACCTCCTTTCATTTCTCCATCATATATATATTGGATGGATGAGACCACACCACTATAAAAGGTTTTCTATAACTGCATCCATAAACAAGGTACAACTATAAAGGGTTTGTTGTAAGTACATCCACGAGCCACTATAAAGGGTTTGCTATAACTACATCCATAAACAGGGGACCCTTGGATGAGGAAAGTAAATCCTTACCTCTTCCTCCATGAGGAGGAAAGTAGATCCTTACCAATGTACAGAAGGCATCACTCGACCATCGAAACAACCCACCATATAAGGGCTCCCTCTCTCACACTCACACAGAGGGTCTCCCTCCCACATAAGTAAATTTCACTATGTTATGTAGTTGTGGGTTCAAGCCTCGTCAATCCCATCAATACATCATTTTAAGGATATAGTGTATTGAAAAGTGCATTGGTGAATGATGTGGTCATTACCTAATTTGATTCATCTAATAGTGTAGGGATTGGGGTTTGGCTGGCTACTAATTTTAGTGGCAGAATAATTGTTAAAGAGATCATATATTTGGGCTAGAATAGTCAAAAATGAAATCAAGAGGCGGTGCAAGATCATGACATGCAATCTTTCTTTACTTCGTCTGTTGGAGGATGTTCGAAAAGCTCTCAACCATCATAGGTTCCTTAATTGTATTCATGTGGCATGTTTCTTGCCATCTGATTTGGTCTTTGTAATTGAGATTCCAAACGAGGACAAGAGTTGCTTTTGAATTTCCCTTAAATATATATGTTCTGGTGATGAAACAGTAAGTAGGTTTGAAACATCGACAATTCTCTCTAATGTAAATTCTTGAAGAATTGATGGCTTAGGATTTTCACCTTGGGCTCTAAAATCATAAAAAAATTAAAAAGACTTCAGAGATCCATATTGTGACCCAAAAAAAACGCCCTTAGAGATGATGTATGAGTTACTTCTTTTATTGTGTGAACAAATGTACCATTAATTATTAATTCTTGATTAATTTTCCAACATTCCAAAGTCATGGCCATTCAGAAAAAGACTAGATCTAGGTAATAATATTTCTGACCAGATTGTCAATGGAATCCTCATAGATTCACCCAACAGCATATATATTAATACAAAGCCTTTTAATAAACATAATGATTTATAGTTATTCATTTTTAATAAACATAATGATTTATAGTTATTCATTTTAGCAGCAGATGTTTTAACAACACTTAGTAATCCTCTGCTTCTCGCATATCTAAATGAAGAAAATATTCAATTGTTCTCACTCCCTCTTGTTCAGGGAGATCACAAGCCTAAGCTTGTCTTTCCAAAGTGCAAAGTGTCCATTTGGAAGCCTTCTACTTTGTAGATATAAAGGTGAACCTTAATAGATACAAAAAATGTTGAGGATGATGGTGAAGTGACCACCGAAAAGCGTTGGACATTTCTTGTAGATTCACACAATTCATATATTATATACAACTGTGAAAACTTAATGTACTTTAATATTTCAAACCATCTAACCCTTTATTCCACAGCCTACAATGGCAAATTCATGCAAGCAAATGAAGGAAGTTTCGATTATTATTATGGATAGATACTGGCTTCTCATGAATGCCAAGCTGTGACCATGTGATCATCTCTAAGAGCTCTTCCATTGTCCCATAACCACCTACAATCAGCAGTAGGTTGATACAACACTATCATATTAACAACTCTTTGTGATTAAACCAGGAATATTCTGAACTTCAAGAATCTTGGATGAATTTTAGCTTGACCTTTCCACATCCGACGATTTTGGCCTTTCTATCATCCCCTAGGAAGACATCACCATCATATTTTTCATACTCACAGAACCACTCCCTATGGGGAGTGAAGTGAAAGGATGCACCTGAGTCAATAAACCATGACTCATGATCTACATGTGTATTTGAAGAAGAAGCCAAATACACATCCCCACCTTCATCCGAGGTGGTTTTTGCCTCTGCAGAAGGAGCTTCATGAGATCCCTTTCCTTTCTCAGGAGCTTTAGATCTGCATTCCTTTTTGTAGTGTCCTTCCTTTCCGCATTTCCAGCACACCTTTACAAACTTTCCAGGAGATTTAGATCTCCCTCTAGATTTAGATCTCCCACTCGAAACCTTATTCTTGTTTTTGTTTTGGGACCTTCCTCGTACAGATAAGGCATCTCCATTCTGGCCCTCCATATTTCTCCATCTCATTTCCTCCGACAGCAAGGCTGAGACAATGTCATCAAAATTCAAGGTAGTTGTATTGCTACCTATTGAAATAACCAGACTATCCCACGAGTCTGGTAGAGAACACAAAAAACTGATGCACTTATCTTCATCTGATATTTTAATATCAATAGATGACAACTGACTTACCACAGTATTGAAGGCGTTCAGATGCTCTGTCAGCAGGTTTCCATCCTTCATCCTTAGGTTATACAAATTTTTCCACAGGAACATCTTATTCACCAGAGACTTAGATTGGTACAAAGTCCCAAGTTTTTCCCACAAATTCTTCACCGTATCTTCCCCAGATACATTCAACAATACTGAATCTGAGACACACAATTGTATTGTGCTCATAGCCTTCTGATCCAGTTTCTTCCAGTCTTCATCTGACATTGTTGTTGGTTTAGTACCTGGATCTACTGCAATCCACTGATCTTTATCCACCAACAGATCCTCCATCTTGAGATTCCACAACTCAAAACTCTGACCATTAAATTTCTCGATCTCTATCTTTCTGCTGCTCGCCATCTTCTTTCACTGCAAGAATTGATCCCGCAGATCTCCCACTGAATAGAGTCTACCTCAGGCCCGAGAAAAAAACCCTCAGTAGCAAAGGCGTCCCCTTGAAGCCAAAACAACTCTGATACCAAATGTAGGTTTTAACCCTGAACATAAATTATCTACACACGAATCTTATAACAGAAAATAAACAATAGTGACAGCATAAAACATAAAATAGATAAACACAAAAATTTTCCCCCGGATCCCAAATCAGGATGACCAGCTTGATTTTTCATTATATTCCTTTTAGTGTTACAACACATATATATACATGCCGAAGCATACATAAACCCCAATCCATTAACCCTGAATTAGAACATAACCGTAGTTCCCTTGACCGGATCTACAAAATACTAGGGGCTGAAAACCACCGTACCCCAAAACCATGTGAAAAATCATGCACAAAACATGGGTGGGTCCACCTATGAGTGGGTCTGCACACCAAAAATATTTTCGCTGTGGTGCCGCCTTGGACCCCAACAGTGGGGGCTGCCTCCCGCATTGTGACCTCCCTACTATACCCAGTGCAATGTACAACATGTGGGGCTAGTCATGGAAAGAATATAACACATGCCCAACAGTCCTAATGGGACTACCTTCTGTTGATTGGCCATACGCAGCTGGATATCCGACCATTCTAGCTGAGGTATCCCCATCCACACCCATGTTTGTTTAGGAAGAACATTCGCATCCGACCCTAAGTCAAGGATGACTTGATTCATCTCATAGTTGCCAATTTGTGCCATTAATTGCATCTCCCATCTAGTGCGGTTCGCCTGTTTAAACAACTTGTGGATGTCTTTCAGCTTCACCACTAAAGTGAGTCTACTCGTATAGTTATCAATCAGAGCCTGGAGGGTTGCTACTGCTTGCGGATTGCAAAGGAGCTTCATGCATGCTTGCAAGAATGCTCCTAAGTCCTCGGCCTCTGTGGGACGCACATGTATCTTTGTACTGGCAATCTCTTGCTGGGCTGTAACAAAAGATTCTTTTTCTTTAACCAAATCTAACCCGTCCTGCTTGACGGGTGCCTTTATAATAAGCAGCTCAGCATTGATCTTTTATGTATTCCCACTTGTAGCTAAGCCGCTACACGTTATAGCATTGATATTGGTCCCTCCAAGTAAAGGTTCAACCCCGACCCTCTAAATATTCTGAGTAGGATTCTATTTATTCTCTTTTATCCTTGCTATCAAGGTCAGAAAATCCTCAACCACATGATCCCATCTTCTGCAATATTTACAGTTTGGTCGAGTTGGCTGTGCACAGTCTCTGGCAAAGTGACACGCTTCCCCATAGTTATAACAGATCAACCATCCTCACTCTTTGCTAGTGCTTCTCTTGTGTTCTTTGTTTCAACTTCATGCAGGGTAACTTTAGTTACTAAAGGATGATCTGGGTGATGTGAAATTTGACATCACTTGGTATATCCTCCCTCGATTCCTCATCAATTCATATGTTCGGCAATTTTGTTCATCATGGCCCACAGACCAGAAAAACCTGCATCATTGCTGCTTTACTTCTGGGACGTACGCTGCTAGGTGAGGGCAATGATTAGTATCATGCGACCTTTCAACCTGATAGTCACTACACCATAGTAGTGGTTCCCTTAACCTTCTGGTGGCCAACATCTGTAGCAGACTAAGTCCTGGTCCCTGCTCATTCCATAGATTTTGGATCTCCGTCTGCATAGCTTCTAATTTCCCTTGTATCTGTTGTACACCCAACTAAGTCTTGTCTCTAGGCGCTGCTTCCAGCTTCATGGCTACTTCTAACACTTTCTCCTATGTCTCAATGGTTTGGTGACCCATTGGCGTTCGTAGATGAGACAATAGCGCAACAATAAACCATTCTGTGTGTTGTTTATCATCGTAATCGAAAGCCTTCTCAAATCGCCTTCTTTAACCGCTGATCTACTTCCCACACAGATTTGTTTGCTCCTTGTTTGATATCTTTTAGTTCATTAATGATCTGCAAATAGGAATTAGGATTCTTGAATTGCTATTTTAGGGATTTCTTGATTTCGTCAATAGTTGTGTTCGTATGTTGCCCAATGTACCCCATATACCAATCTAGGGCTCTTCCTTCGAAAGCCAACAACAGCTGGGCTTGTTTCATTGAATCACTCATGATGTTCTGAGCTATCCATACTAACTCAGCAACAAACCAGAATCTTTCCAGATCTTCATCACTCGCACCCTTAAAGGTAGGTAAGTTTAGATTTGTAGCCATATTACTTCGTATCCTTCCTTTTGGTGCTTTGGCATTACCTGAATGCTCTTTCAAAATGCTCCTGGTCCCGACAATGGAACCATATTTTGGCCTTCAGGGTCCTGACCTAGGTTCAAACATTAAGGTTTGCCAACAAAACCCCTATACTACTGGCCCTTTCGGCATTGACCTGGTTGCGCAGGTCAAAGTCTCACCCGAAGTAGTATGGGAGGGTGCTAGAACCAAGTTTCTGCACCCAGAAAGAGAGCAAGTAAGCCAAGCCACTTGCAACACACTGATATATGAATATAGACCTAGTTCGCAGCTTCAACAGATATACAGTACACAGAATAATACAGATCCAATAAACCAGGCTTCTTTGTAGGTGAAACAGATACACAATCTTGCATATCTAAGGAATAGAGTTAAGTTGCGAGCAGGAACAAAATTAATATATTCAGAACAGATTCATAACAGAGGTCCACATCGACGTGCAATGACCCAGAAAATCCGGATATTACAGTATACGCAATAGATCCAATAAGATAAGCAATTAACGTTCAACTTAGATCATTCATTCAACATAGAAACAGATGCATAACAGATCTAGAATAAAATACCAGCAATATTTCTCATATATAATCCACCAACTCTTACATAAGCCCTAATTCCCACCTGCACACACAACCTGTAGGGTTTGCACACAGCTAGACATAGGAGCTCTGCGCACACAACCAGCAGGAGTCCTACCCAAACACCAAACCTAGATCCATAATCCGCACTTAGCACTTATCTCTAATCATTCATATCTCTATCTATCGACTCAAAAAGACTTCTATTTATACCCCTTTAGCCTAGAATTTACCATGGTCCACAAATCGTGGTTTGCAGATCCCTGGTTTTGCCTAATTATCTGTTTTACAACAATTTGGGGCTTTGACCTGCCCTATAACCCCTGCGCTAGACTAAATATAATAAAAAAAATACAAAATTGGACCAGTTTGCCTCGATGTGGGAGACCTTGCTCCAACACGAGGGCGTATTGAAGAATAGATATCAGTATTGGGTTATAAAATGGCCCCTAAAAGGAATTCAACACCCATTAAGCCTTAATAAGGCTCTCCTATGACTCATGAAGACGAAGAAACACAACATGAGATATCAAAATTGCAAGAGCAAGTGTACGAAATTTTGCTATCGCAAAGAGCAACAAAAAATGAAATGGAAGTTTTGAAGAAAGGCGTGGAAACTAAGATGGATGGTTTGAAGAAAGGCGTGGAAACTAAGATGAATGGTTTGGAAGCTAAGATGGAAGGCATGGAAGTGGGCATGGAAGCTAAGATTGAAGAAAAAATGGAAAACATGAAGAATGATATAAAAGTAGACATTGAAGGTTTGGCAAAGTTGATACAATAAATGTTTCCTAATGGCAAAAAGATAATACAGGAAACTCATGATGAGAAAAAAAATAAATGTTAATCGTGATTTCATAAACTCTAATGTTGGACGAAAGAACCACCATATTCCAAAGATGGATATGAGGAAGTTTGATGGCAAGGATCCCGTAACATGGATACTATAGATGGAGCAATATTTTGATCTCAATAATGTGCAAAACACACAAAATGTACGCATTGCAACTTTACATTTAAAACAAAATACATTTGTATGGTATCAATGGCTTTGCTCTCGTAAAAAAAATTGTCACTTGGTCAATTTTTACTAAGGAAATGATAGCACATTATGAAGATACAAAAAGAAACACCTTCTGTAGCCAATTGATAAATCTCAAACAAAAGGGTTTAGTGCCGGAGCACATTGAGGACTTCCAAAAACCAAATATAAGGGTAACTGATATTCCAAAGGAACATAGGATTGATGTCTTCATAGGGACTTTAAAGGATAACATTGAATATGAAGTTCATGTTTGGGAATCTGATTCATTGGAAAAGGAATTCAGGTTGGCAAGAAAAATTGAATGTAAAATTATGGCAACAAGGAAGCCTACCACTCACATATATAAAGATGGAAGTGTTGCTACTCCTAGAATTCTACAACCTACAAGGTTGACACCACAACAATTGGAACATAAGGTTTTAATAATCAAAGAGTAGAAAGGGGCATAAAGTTAATTAGGAACATTACTCCTGGAATAGTCCAACCTCATTAAGAAAAGAGGGTGGAGAATGAAAATAAAAATGAATAGGGAGTCATTTTGGTGTGAGGAAAATTATTATATTTTAATAAGAATTTAAGGAAATGAAATTAGGAGAGACTTAGTGAGAGGGTGACACATGGGTGGGTGAATAATCAAAACTTTAAATTAATAAAATATAATTATTTTGCATGAAGTTCCAAGTGTCCCCTATGAAGCCTCATATAAAAGAAGGAGAAAGCTATGCATGGAGGGATATTTGTGGGCCCTATTATTGGATGGATGAGATATTGCTATTGGCTTGACTAAAAAGACTATAGTGAGTTTTGTGAGGTGGAGGTGATGAGAGAGGGAGCTCCAAATCTAGGAGTGCTTTCCTCCATCAGCTAGTATTTATTCTTCTACTTACAACCACATTACATCTCAAGGGTCTATGGGGAAGAAGATTACCAAAGGAGTAGGCAAAGAGGTCAACCCTCTTGAGCTACGAGTGCTTGCCTCCATCAAATAGTATTTATTATTATACTTAGAACCACATTACATCTCAAGGGTCTGTGGGGAAGAAGAGTGCCCAAGGAGTAGGCTAGGAGGTCAACTAGTGAGTCACCAACATTCTATCGAGACACGTTATCCTTAACACATGGATGTAGACGATAGTAAGGGAGTACAAGAAACAACAAATCAGAGAATAAAAAAAGTGAATGATACCTTGTGTATTCATAATTTTTTTTATATGATTATCGATGTATTTTTAATGACCATATTATAAAAGTGAATGTTATGATGGTTGAATTGTAATATATGGTTATTGACGATGTATCTTAAATTTAGGTGTTTTCAATATTGATGTACTTTTAATTAATATGCAACTTCATAAAGGATGTGGTTAATGATTGACTAGTATAAAATAGATAGCCAAATTGTTTATTTTTCAATGTTGTACATCTTAAATTATATCACTAGTCCCCTAGACTACAACAAATATCACATCCTGTATCTATTAGTATCTGAGACCGCTTTGGCCAGAGTATTAATCCAGGAAGTCCTAGATGGGAAGGAGCACATAATATACTACATTAGCAAAACATTACCAGGCCCTGCATCAAGATATGAACTCGAAGAAAAAATTTCCCTAGCGCTAAATTATGCAGTCCAAAAGCTTCACCACTACATCATCTTAATGACCACAATGGTCGTCGCAGATATTAATCCCATCAAATGTCTTCTCATGCATCGCCTAATGAACCACAAATACGCCTGCTAGATATTCATTCTACAAGAATATGACTTACAGTTTCTCTCCCCCAAGAGAAAAAAGGTGTTAATCTTAACAAAGTTCATTACGAACCTCCCAAGTCATACCAAATGATCACCAGTAAACAATTCGCTGCTAGGCAAACATCTCTTCCTCATAGCAACCGATGACCCTTGGTAGAAATATATTATTCTCTTCTTACGAACCCAAAATTTCAGACCCCATCTTACTTGAGACGACTGTCGACGCATTTGCCATCAGACCCCCCGATACCTCCTCATGGGAGATGTATTATACCGACGGGGCATCGACACCATCTTACATCGATGGCTCATCCCTGACCAAGAGAAACAAGCCCTTAATGATTGCCACAATGAAGCTTGCGGCGGCCACCTTTCCGGTGTGGCCACCGCCCAAAAATTCCTACAAGTAGGATATTTCTGGCCCACTTTATTTTTTGACTGCATTACAACAGTCAAGAGGTACGAGCGATGTCAACGCTTTGCTCATAAGGCAAGAGCCCCTCCCACTCCCCTACACCTTGTCATCATCACCAAACCCTTTTTTAAATGGGGGATCGACTTCATGACTTGCAACCCTGCATCGTTGGGAAATCAGAAATACATCATTGTGGCTATCGATTATTTCACCTAGTGGGAAGAGGCTATGCCCACATACGAAAACACCATAGAAACCATTGCACTATTTCTATTTAACCATGTCATTGCTTGGTTTGGCTTTCCCAAAGAGTTAGTCTCCGACCATGGGAAACTCTTAGAAAACAATTTTTTCCAGGAAATATCTCACCACCTCGTATTCACACATGAATTTTCATCACCGCACTACCCCCAATCCAATGGACAGGTAGAAGCTATGAACAAAGTCCTCAAAACTATGTTACAACATATGGTGAATAACCACAAAACAAACTGGCACCACATGCTTTTCTCTACCCTTTGGGCATACAACACGGCCATGAAAACATCCACTGGGTTCACACCCTTTCACTTGGTATATGGGGTTGAAGTCGTGATTTCCATAGAATGTGAGATCTTGAATTTACACGCCGTCATCGAACTCCTCGATGACACCCACCCTCTAGAACATTGTCTAGTGCAACTAGAGTTTGTCGACGAAAGCCGACGGCAATCACTACAACACAATGAGGCCCACAAGAAATGGGTAAAAGCATCATTCGATCGCCACATAAACCCTCGTTCATTTACTAAGGGAGAGTTAGTCCTTCGCTAAGATGTCGCAAAAGATGCCCTAGGGCTAGGAAAGTTTGAAACATTTTGGAAATGACCCTACATCATTAAACATTGTCTCCTCAATGGGTCATAAATCTTGACAGATCTAGATGGAACATGCCTCAGCAACCCCATCAATGGCCTTTACCTCAAGAAATTCTACCCATAAGGGCCAAGAGTGCTCACCCCTAGAGTCAAAGTACACAGACCAAACACTTTTAAACTTTGACCAAAGACTTGTCACAAACTATGCTCTTGTGTCACAATGGATTCTCAACCTGACCATTACTTTGGATTTGCTGATGGAGCATCGAGATGGTCTCAAAGTTTAGCTACAGCCACCTGGGTCATCTATCACCCTGCCTGATTTTCATTCTTCACCAATGGTGCATGCATCGGATCAACGACAAACAATCAGGTAGAATATGATGTCGTCATCGGACTTATGTGCGACGCCCTTAATCAAGGCATTCACCATTTTCATATCTACCTTGATTCTGAGTTAGTGGTGTCACAGTTAAACCAAGAATTTCAGGTATGGGATTCACATTTGTTTAGAAAATATTTTCTTGCAAAAATATTAAGCTGTCAATTTGATCACATTACATTCATACATGTACCAAGAAATCAAAACCAAACAAATGATCACATAGCTAACACTATCCTAAACTAGAATGAATCTCGGATAAACCATCATACATAAAAAAAAATCATAAAAATATATGGATATACATCAGCATAGCACATAATCCATAAAAAAATATTAATATGGGTCACACCATGTTGAGCCACACAAAATATTTCTCTCATATATACCAAAAAATATGTGTTTGAGTACAAAAAATATCGTGTCTCTGACCTGTAAGTTAGCCCAAAGATACACATATACAATTCAAAAGAATATGGGAAGCATTCCCATAATGGATGATTTCCCTATGTACAATAAATTCCCTAGGGAGGTTCCCCCCCAAGTGGGGCACCTGGACCCATGGTTGCTCCTGGTACTAGCATTGGAGCCGTTGTAAAAACAAAGATTTCCACCCGGGAAAATTTGGCTGATAGCCCCTCTCCTAGGCCATTAAAGTCTCTAGCCATGCATCATCAAGGTTATCTAAGAAACCTCAAGTAGGCATCCCTTGGGTCAAGCAGTCCTCTCGACCCCATGTATCCTCCAAAAATTGAGCCCTGACATCTAGAGTAGCCATTTGCTCTGCCACCTTTGTGACGGGAGCCTCCGCTACCTTGGCACGAGCGATCGCAGCAATGCACTTGGCAGCAGCCCAACTACTACCCTCCCTCGAGGGACCAGCCTCCCCGCCAGGTGCTCCACCCTCAGGCTGCGCTGGAGCCCCTCCCTGTCCATCAGCTATGCATGGAAAACCTTGAGGCCTCCATATCGGATCATGGCCCACCAACTGAGCCAGGAGTAACAAAGATATGTCAGTGTCATCATAATACACATATAATGCATAAATACTCAAGTAAATGTAGAATAAAAACATGAAAACATACCTGTTGGCCCCCATGCATACCCAACATGAAGACCCATGTCTGGGTCTCCATGCTGGAAATATTTTCATTGATGGCAAAGGTCAGCAGAGAAGAACAGAAGGAGCAGTGACAGAATGGGAGAAAAGAATACAAAGGCGCAGCAGAGTTTTGTTATACAACAACACGCATTCAAGAAGGATGGGAGAAATTTAAGGGTGAATTAATTATCATGGGCCGCAGCTGCAATTTGTAGAGGAGAGTTGATTATGGTGATGGGCAGAGCCGTTTTAACAGTGGAACGAAGATATTCCCGTAGATTTAATTTACGGAGGAACAGAGTTATTCAAGATAGTCATTTCGGGCGTTTAAGCCCTCAACAACCAAAATGAATGAAAATTGAATTAAATAGGCGGAAGTCTTTTATTTCTATTTTAGCGGGACAAGTGGTCCCCACCACTTAAGCTCTAAATCGGAATCGCAAATTATTTTGGTGAAGCAGTGTCTTGCTGATATGGAGTTCTGCGATGCGATGTGCTCCAATCACAATCGCAAATCGCAATATATATGAAACATAAACCAAATGTCTTGTGGATGTGGCAGTGTTCCATAGTGGAACGAATGTACACAATACAACTAAATGTTATATTATAAATCGCCCCCACCAACAGCCGAGGCCCGTGGGTCCACTTGACCACGTGGCGATGTTTTAATGGAAATCGCAAAGTTCAAATCGCAAGGTTTGATCGGAGGCCTTTTTGAAATATGCTCCGATCAAAGGCCGGACCCAATCTGATTATATGCCACAGTTCATAGTTCAATCGCATCTAGGTTGTCAATCGCAATCGGAAGCTGTTAAGTGTTGGGCCTGATTGCACTTTGAAATTGGCAGACCTGATGGCGTTATGCAATGGAGTTAATAAGTTCAATCGCGTCCGTGATCTTAATCGCAATCGAAACTTTCCGATTGATCGCACGCCTTTGTAATATGTTGCGATTGAAGTGGTGGACCCGATCCAGTTATATGCCGGAGTTAATATGTGCAAATCGCATCCATTTCCTGATCGCAATCGAAACTTTTCTATTGTGTGCCCCGATTGCATTTGCTCAAAGTTTGGACCCGATTTCTCTATGAGCCATGTTTTATATGGTCATCGCATCTGATTTTTCAATCGCAATTGCAAGTTTTTGTTTGACACCACCGATCTGCCGACTGCGATGTGGGCCCAAGGTCAAAGATTGAAATCCAGTTTGGTTGAGAATTGAAGTTCAGGTTAAAAATTTCATTGAATTTGATATTACGGGGGCAGTGTAAAGTTTTAAAATAATCAAAGGAGTTATAGTTATAAAATTCGAACATTTTATTATGAAGTATGAAGGAAGCCCCCGAATTGAAATAGTATTATATGGTGGAGATAAAATACTATCTTTGGGACAATTCATGCATGGAAAAATGAAGGTTGGGGTTTTAAATTTAAATTGGCTCGATTTTTAATACGCTGGATTATCTATTTTGACTCGGTCCAGGAATACCATTAGCAGTTCGTGGTTTTGACTCATGGTTTTTACTAAAGGAAAAACTATATAAGGAGAAGAGAAATAGAGAACGGGATGGATGTGTAAGGGTTGTGAATGAATACTTTGCTCTAAAACATATCTGTATGGAATGGGTAACAGTTTGCTGACAGATCTGAAGTAATGGTGCACCTCTGAAGAAAATGACGAAGAAGGAATTCCTCTAAGGTATATCTGTATGGACAGACAACGTGCTTAATTGATGATTCTGAGTCCATGATGCACCCTTCGATATATTGATCTAAAGGTGATGAGTCGTGAGGTTGTTCAACAGAAGAAATGATGAAGAGTTAGCGCATACATATGAATACGGGTTATAGTGATCGCATTGTTCTATTATGAAGAATTGGACAAAACATGTTTGCTGATAATTGAATAAAGGGTTGCATTGAAACTGTTTGATCCAGTGTGAAATTGATGAAAGATGGTTTGCAGTGGGTCAGAGGGTTGAAGCCTTCTGCGTATAGAAGCTGATGTTATGATCAGGGGGTTGTAGCTCCCTTCCAGGGAAGGCTGGTAAACGAGAGAAGGTTGTAGCCTTCTGTAGGTGGGTGCCTGCATGCTGGTATAAGTCTACACCAACACATAATTTGTAATATGTTTTCTTTATAATAAAATATTGAAGACAGAGACTTCAGCAGTGGTGGTTTTCTCCCGAATTGGGTTTCCACCTTAAATCCTGGTGTTCATATGTGTTTCTTATGTTCGATGGTTTGTACAGTTATTTCTATTCATGCTTGCTACTTATCTGATGAATAAATGATGAAATGATCTAAGTAAAGACATGATAAGATCTCTGGACATACAAGTTGGATGCAGTAATGTAACATACGAGAAAGGAAAACTAAAAATTTGCTAGTCAGCTCTAAATACTGATTCACCCCCCCTCTCAGTATTTTTCCCAACAATTGGAATCAGAGCAGGTCCTTCTGAAGAGGCTTAACCGCTAGAAGGAAGATCAAGCAAGATGAGCAATCAAGATGGAACGGCATCTATCAGGCCTCCACTCTTCAACGGAAACAATTTAATCTTCTGGAAAACAAGGATGAGATCTTATCTTCAGTCTCTAGGAGCAGAGGTATGGGCAATTGTTGAAGGAGGATATCAATATCCAGCTGCAGTAGCAACAGATCCAACGGAAAGAAAGAATTATGAAACAAATGCAAAAGTGGTCAATGCTCTATTGGGAAGTCTAACTGAATTAGAATTTGTCAAAGTCATGCAGCTGAATACAACAAAGGAAATATGGGACAAGATCATTCTAAGTTATGAAGGTGATGCAAAGGTAAAAAGTGCTAAACATCAAACTCTCAGAATCCAATATGAGAATCTAAGAATGCTTAATGAAGAAAGCATTGTAAATTTCTTTCTACGTCTTGATGATATTGTAAATCACATGAGAAATCTGGGAGAAACAATTACTAAATCCACTTTGGTTGAGAAAATTTTAAGATCTCTAATAGCAAAATTTGAGTCAAAAGTTTCAGCTCTTGAAGAAAAGTAGGATCTTCAAAATCTTACTGTGGTACAACTTCATGGAATACTAACTGCATATGAAATGAGAAGAGGAGGACCATCTGAAGTCAAAGAAGCAGTCTTTAAAACTTCTACAAAAGGGAAGGAAGTACAAATAACAGAAGGATCAGGATATATCTCAGAAGAAGATGAGATAAACTTCGTAAAGAAACTTCAACTTGGCACAGGATGGTTCAGAGGTAAGCTTCCTTTCAAATGTTTTGATTGTGGAAGATTTGGTCATTATGCTGCTAAGTGTCCTTATAAAGAAACACATAAAAAAGGGAAGGAAGTAGCAAGAAGGAATAAGAATCATTTTAGCTCTAAAAAGAGTTTCTATACTCATGAAGATAGTGATGGGTTATCTGATAGTGAGGAAGAATGTGAACAAGATTTGAGACTTCTCATGGCATTTGAAAAAGAATCTAGAGAAGAAAAGGATACTTTTGTGGATGCTCTAGAAGACAGTGATTTTATTAATGAAAACAATAAACTCAAAATTTGCTTAGAAGAGAGCGAAATAATCATAGAAACTCTGAAAAATCAGCTTGAAGATAAAGAGAAACACAATGAGAAATTAGAATGTGAGGTAGTATATCTAAGAAAAGAACTTGAGAAAGTAAAGACTCTGAATCTTAGATTTGCTAAAGGATCTGAAACCTTAGATGATATTATTAAGGTACAACGTTCTCCTCTTATAAAGACAGGACTTGGATATATTGGAGAAGCTTCTCAGGCTTCCGCACCAAATTATCTAAAAGCAGTTACAGCTAGTTTTAAACATGCTATCACTTAGCAAGGGAATAAAGAATCGTTACAGGTAAAGCATGATCATTTCAATTCAAGGAACACTAACAGGAATGTCTTTCAAAGAAACACCAATCAACAGATAAATTCATATAGAAGATCTTATGATCGCAGAAATTTCTTCTTCAATGGACAATGTTTCTCATGTCACAATTTTGGTCATAAAGCTGTTCAATGTGTAGCATATAAAACTATTATGACAAGAGAAGAAAGAAAGAAAAGGATTGATATTGAAGTAAAGAAGAATACTTATAACAACTTTTCTCCTCTTCAAAATGAAGTTGAATGCACTTATTGTAATAACTTTGGCCATAAAGAATCTGAATGCAGGAGCAAAGTTCAGCCAAAAGAACATGTTCCTTCAAGCTCCAAAGTATGGAAAAAGAAGGAGTTATAGGTTCAAAATTGTGGCATAGCGTTATTTGTAGAAGATGAAGAAAACCAATGGTACATTGATAGTGGATGCTCAAGACACATGACAGGTGATAAAGACAAACTTCTTGCATATAGTGCTCTAGAAAAAGAGAAGAATGTTACATTTGGAAATGATACTCCTGCGGTAATTAAAGGTAAAGGGTCTGTTTTCTTAAAAGATAAGGTGAAAGCTAATGAAGTCATGTATGTGGATGGATTAAAGCATAACTTGTTAAGTGTAAGTCAAATGTGTGATCAAGGAACTGAAGTTGTATTTAGTTCAAAAGAATGTGTGGTACGTGATCTTGATATAGGTAAAACGATTATAAAAGGAAAAAGAACTCCAAACAACCTGTATATATTGAAGAATCCCAAAGAACAATGTTATTTGAGTAAATCTTTAGAAAATTGGCTATGGCATAGAAGGTTGGGGCATCTGAGCTTCTCTCAAATCAACAAATCAAGCAGAATTAAAGCTGTTCGTGATCTCCCCAATATTACTCTACCTGAAAATATCATATGCAAATCTTGCCAATTCGGTAAGCAAACCAGGGTACAATTTAATGCCAAGGAAGGATCATCAAGTAAGCCTCTTGAACTCATTCATACTGACATATGTGGACCTATGAGGAAAAAGTCACCCCATGGTGAAGAATACTATATCTTATTCATTGATGATTTCTCTAGAATGTGTTGGATTGGGCTACTTAAACATAAAGATGAAGCATTTGAGAAATTTCAGATTTTCAAAGCACTAGTGGAGAATGAATTAGAATTAAAAATCAAGTGTCTTAGATCTGATCGAGGAGGAGAATATACATCCAAATAATTTCTTGAATTCTGTGAACAACATGGCATAAAAAGACAGTTCTTTGTAGCTGGCACTCCACAACAGAATGGTGTTGCAGAGAGAATGAACAGAACAATTCAGCAAATGGCTAGAGCTATGCTTGATGATTCCAGAACACCTGACACATTTTGGGGAGAAGCAGCACATACCGCAACAAACATTCTCAACAAAGCACATGTTCATGTAAATAGTGATAAAACTCCATATGAGCTTTGGTATGGTAATCCTCCCACTATAAAGCATTTTAGAATTTTTGGGAACAAATTCTTTATCAAGAATAATGATGAAAAACTTGGCAAGTTTGAACCCAGAGCTGATGAGGGAATATTTCTTAGTTACTCCTCTAGGAGTAAGGCATATAAATGTTATAATAAAAGACTTCGAAAGATTGTTGAATGTATTGATGTTGTTATTGATGAGTCTCCTGCAGTCCCAAAAGAAGAAAAGCAAACAACAGATGAAGATGATGAGGACACATATCCTTCTACATCAAACAGTAATGATACAAATAGTGCACCTAGTGAAGAACCTGAAGAAGAGCTGTCTGAAAAGGCTCCATCTAGATATGTTCAAAAGAATCATCCAGAATCTCAAATTTTGGGAGAAAAGGAATCAGGTGTACAAACAAGAAGAACTCTTATGGGATCTTCTAGCAATCTGGCATTTCTGTCCACTATTGAACCTCACAGTGTTAGTCAAGCTAGCAAAGATGACTGTTGGATTCAAGCCATGAATGAAGAGTTCTATCAAATTGAAAAAAATCACACTTGGGAATTACTACCAAGACCTCACGATAGAAATGTCATTGGAACTAAATGGATATTCAAAAACAAGTTAAATGAGAATGGGGATGTTATAAGAAATAAAGCTAGACTTGTTTGCAAGGGGTATGCTCAACAAGAAGGTATAGACTTTGAAGAAACCTTTGCTCCTGTAGCCAGACTTGAAGCCATAAGAATGTTTCTTGCTTATTCAAGCTTCCAACAAATTAGAGTTTATCAAATGGATGTTAAATCTGCTTTTCTCAATGGTGATCTAGAAGAAGAAGTTTATATAGAACAACCAGAGGGATTCATTTTGGGAAATGATGAAAAACTTGTTTTTAGACTTAAAAAGGCTCTATATGGTCTCAAACAAGCTCCAAGGGCATGGTACTATCGTCTTGAAAAATATCTTCATCAACAAGGATTTTCAAAGGGGTCCGTTGACAACAACTTATACACAAAAACTGAAAATGAAAATCTGTTGATTGTGGTTGTATATGTCGATGATAACATTTTTGGAAGTAATAAAGAGTCTATGAGTCAGAAATTTGCTTCTGATATGCAACAAGAATTTGAAATGTCTTTACTTGGGGAACTAACATTCTTTCTCGGCCTGCAAGTGCAACAAGCAACAGATGGTATATTCTTATCACAAGCAAAGTACCTCAAGCAAATCCTGAAAAAGTATGGCATGGAAAATTGCAAACCTGTAAGTACACCAATGATAACCAGATGTAATCTCAGTTCTAATGATGATTCCCCCACCGTAAATCAACTAGAATACAGATCTATGATAGGAAGTCTACTTTATCTCACTGGGACAAGACCAGACATCATGCATGCATTCGGGATTGTTGGACGATTCCAAGCTAATCCAAAAGAGTCTCATCTTCAGGCTGTGAAAAGAATATTCAAATATCTACAAGGAACTCAAGATTTTGGACTATGGTACCCAAAGAATGTTGAACTTACTCTTCATGCATACACTGATGCAGATTGGGCTGGAAGTATTGATGATCGGAAAAGCACTAGTGGTGGTGCATTCTTTATGGGGCCCCGATTAGTATCTTGGTTCAGCAAGAAGAAAAGCTCCATTGCCTTATCTATAGCAGAAGCTGAATATGTGGCTGCAGCATCATGTTGCACTCAACTTCTTTGGATGATGCAAACCCTACAAGATTTTCAAATCAAATGTTCACTGCCTATCTCCATTATGTGTGATAATACAAGTGCAATCAGTATCTCAAAAAATCCTGTTATGCATTCCAAGACCAAGCACATTCCCATCAAATATCACTTCTTACGAGAACAAGTGCTTGAGAAAAAGGTGAAATTGGATTATGTTTCCTCCGAAAGAACAAGTTGCTGATATATTTACCAAACCTCTACCCAGGGAAGCATTCAAATATCTCAGATAGAAACTGGGAGCAGTCTCTGCCACACAGAGGATTAGGTCTACTTAATTACATAAGATTAAATTGGTTGTAAGGTGTTGTTGGGCATCTCTAAATGCAACATGATCTCAGGGGGAGCATGTTGGTACAAAGGATCTTGATCAACCCTTTGCCATTGATGACAAAGGGGGAGGAAAAGCAAAGAAGGGCTTCTATAAGACAAATAGAGGATAGAGGAAGAGTATTGCCATCAATGCCAAAGGGGGAGATTGTTGGAAATATTTTCATTGATGGCAAAGGTCAGCAGAGAAGAACAGAGGAAGAACAGAAGGAGCAGTGACAAAATGGGAGAAAAGAATACAAAGGCGCAGCAAAGTTTTGGTATACAACAACACGCATTCAAGAAGGATGGGAGAAATTTAAGGGTGAATTAATTATCATGGGCCGCAACTGCAATTTGCAGAGGAGAGTTGATTATGGTGATGGGCAGAGCCGTTTTAACAGTGGAACGAAGATATTCCCGTAGATTTAATTTACGGAGGAACAGAGTTATTCAAGACAGTCATTTCGGGCGTTTAAGCCCTCAACAACCAAAATGAATGAAAATTGAATTAAACAGGCGGAAGTCTTTTATTTCTGTTTTGGTGGGACAAGTGGTCCCCACCACTTAAGCTCTAAATCAGAATCGCAAGTTATTTTGGTGAAGCAGTGTCTTGTTGTTATGGAGTTCTGCGATGCGATGCACTCCAATCGAAATCGCAAATCGCAATATATATGAAACATAAACCAAATGTCTTGTGGATGTGGCAGTGTTCCATAGTGGAACGGTTGTACACAATACAACCAAATGTTATATTATAAATCGCCCCCACCAACAGCCGAGGCCCGTGGGTCCACTTGACCATGTGGCAATGTTTTAATGGAAATCGCAAAGTTCAAATCGCAAGATTTGATCGGAGGCCTTTTTGAAATATGCTCCGATCAAAGGCTGGACCCAATCCGATTATATGCCACAGTTCATAGTTTAATCACATCCGGGTTCTCAATTGCAATCGGAAGCTCTTAAGTGTTGGGCCCGATTGTACTTTGAAATTGGCGGACCCGATGGCGTTATGCAATGGAGTTAATAAGTTCAATCGCGTCTAGGATCTTAATCACAATCGAAACTTTCTGATTGATCGCACGTCTTTGTAATATGCTGCGATTGAAGTGGCAGACCCAATCTAGTTATATGCCGAAGTTAATATGTGAAAATTGCATCCGTGTCCTAATCACAATCGAAAATTTTCTATTGTGTGCCCCGATTGCATTTGCTCAAAGTTCAGACCCGATTGCTCTATGAGCCATGTTTTATATGGTCATCGCATCCGGTTGTTCAATCGCAATCGTAAGTTTTTGTTTGACACTGCTGATCTGCTGACTGCGATGTGGGCCCAAGGTCAAAGATTGAAATCTAGTTTGGTTGAGAATTGAAGTTCGGGTTAAAAATTTCATTGAATTTGATGTTACGGGGGCAGTGTAAAGCTTTAAAATAATCAGAGGAGTTATAGTTATAAAATTCAAACATTTTATTATGAAGTATGAAGGAAGCCCCTGAATTGAAATAGTATTATATGGCGGAGATAAAATACTACCTTTGGGACGATTCATGCATGGAAAAATGAAGGTTGGGGTTTTCAATTTAAATTGGCTCGATTTTTAATACGCTGGATTATCTATTTTGACCCGGTCTAGGAATACCATTAGCGGTTCGTGGTTTTGACTCATGGTTTTTACTAAAGGCAAAACTATATAAGGAGAAGAGAAATAGAGAACGGGATGGATGTGTAAGGGTTGTGAATGAATACTTCACTCTGAAACATATTTGTATGGAATGGGTAATAGTCTGCTGACAGATCTAAAGTAATGGTGCACCTCTGAAGAAAATGACGAAGAAGGAATTCCTCTAAGGTATATCTGTATGGACAGACAACGTGCTTAATTGATGATTCTGAGTCCATGATGCACCCTTCGATATATTGATCTAAAGGTGATGAGTTGTGAGGTTGTTCAACAGAGGAAATGATGAAGAGTTAGCACATACATATGAATACAGGTTACAGTGATCGCACTGTTCTATTATGAAGAATTGGACAAAACATGTTTGCTGATAATTGAATAAAGGGTTGCATTGAAACTGTTTGATCCAGTGTGAAATTGATGAAAGATGGTCTGTAGTGGGTCAGAGGGTTGAAGCCTTCTGCGTATAGAAGTTGATGTTATGATCAGGGGGTTGTAGCTCCCTTCCAGGGAAGGCTGGTAAACAAGAGAAGGTTGTAGCCTTCTGCAGGTGGGTGCCTGCATGCTGGTATAAGTCTGCACCAGCACAGAATTTGTAATATGTTTTCTTTATAATAAAATATTGAAGACAGAGACTTCAGCAGCGGTGGTTTTCTCCTGAATTGGGTTTCCACCTTAAATCCTGGTGTTCATATGTGTTGCTTATGTTCGATGGTTTGTACAGTTATTTCTATTCATGCTTGCTACTTATCTGATGAATAAATGATGCAATGATCTAAGTAAAGACATGATAATATCTCTGGACATACAATTTGGATGTAGTAATGTAACATATGAGAAAGGAAAACTAAAAATTTGCTCTAAATACTGATTCACCCCCCCTCTCAGTATTTTTCCCAACACTCCATGGAAGTCCATCCCTGCATAAGGATACGGCAGGAACATCTGAGGGTTGGCCTCAAACCAAGCCTCTATTGTGGTATTCCAGTAACACCCCACTCCACCTCTCCCACCACGAGGAATCACGGGGGCCCACCTCTTCATACGAGGCTCTCGGGGACCCCCAGCAGGCATTGCCACCATAGGTCTTAGCAGCAACACACACTCATACATAATTTTGCACAAAATTCTAGCATATGTAAACAACTTCGATCGATCTAGGGCCTTGGAAAGATGAGCCAGTATCCCATCATAACAATGACAAGCGAAATCAAAAAAGTGATCGGCCCTTAGCTGGCGCAGAACACAAATATGTGGGCCTGATGCCTGATTTGGCGCAGATGACCTCGACAGTCTCATAATAGCGACTAGAACACACCACTCGGCCAAGTCAGTCACCAAGGCTATCTGAATACACCCCTCCATGAGAGGCACCCTGCCACAATGGTTCACCAAGAACTACTGAAGATCCACTCTCCCAGGGGGAGCGGATAAGGAAGCGCCTCACCCTGAGGTAGCAGCCTAGTCACAAAATAGATATCCATCTCAAGACGAATCGTCAGTTTGCATCCCCGCAGCACCATGACCTTGCATCGCCCGTTCCAACATCAGATCAATTAACGTAGCAAACGATCCTGTGATCATAAAAGGTCATTCTCCATGAACTTAAGGAGACCCCATCGCACCAACTACTAGCATGCTTTGGCATTAACTGCCAAAGTGTCCAAGAGATTAGGCCAATACCTCTCCCTCAAAAACATCCTGTAATCAAGCAGGAACACATTAGTGACACCAAGAGCACCAAGAGCACCAAAAAATTGACAAAATTCCCAAAAGAAAAATTCAAAAAGTTTCTTTGGCTCTCCGTGCACCTGTTTCTCAGACAAGCGTGAGATATGCACACCTATTTTTCCCACAGGCATGCACAAAGCCCTTACAAGCATGAAATTTGTGCACAAAACCTCAGTTAGGCACGCAAATTACATGCCTATGCCTTTATCACTTGCATGGTAAAGGAAAAAAATTGCATGGGTTCCATACAAACACAGTTTGTGCGGACCTTGGCCCCACTGTATTGAAAAAATTAAAATGTAGGACATTATGGGGCCTACCTGGCTCAGGAAGCACGAGTCCCGGGTGCATAGGCTGACCGCAACTAGAAGAACAACACTGCAACATTGTCTGACCTCTCATAGCTCTCAAACACCCAAATGACACAAATGAGCTGAAATGAGCCATATTGGCCTATATGTTGCCCTTTGCAGAATTTTTGAAGGACCATAATAGGAGCTCAGAGGACTCAATTATAGAACCGAAAGAAACACATCGATCAACACCTCATAACACCCAATGGAGGCTCCTCACATTCACACCTTCGAAAAAATAAATTTTCAGTGTCGGTAGGCATGCCCTCTCCTATATTCCATTGATTTATTACATATTTTCAATGCTATTTGAGGAATAATATTATTTCACTTAGGGTTTTTTTGTTGCAGGTATTAGATAACACAACAAACCATCCATCACCCTAGGAACTGAAGGTTCCAAAGTAGGTATCATTCTACCCTTAGCATATAGAAAAAACTCTGCATATCCTAACATCATTTCTCCACAAGAAATAAACCATAGGTTCCAAACACCCAACCATGTTTATTGTCTCCTCACCTTGCACACAATAAAAATCCTTTTAGGTCGGTAAAACCTCCCCTTCATGGTGCCCATCACTCAAAGTAGACCTCACGTTAGCAAAATCATGGTGCCATGGCCCTACCACTTTAGTTCGGGAAGCACTTCATGCCCATCCACCCATCATGCATCAAGCCAATTTTTACCATATTAAAATCAACCCCCTTTCCTAGACTACCAGTTTTTGCAAGCAGATCGAAAGCACACCACCGTGCCTCACATGGGCCTACTATACCTCCATCGTCATAGCCCATCTGCAATATTTTTCATCTGCTTCATCACCCCCCACACAAGAGACCAACCAATGGGGCCCCCACCCTCAGCAAAAACACCCTCCTCACATCATCAGTGAGAAAAAAATTTCACGCTTTGGGACACTCGTCTCTGTGTTTTGTACAAATCCAATCCCATTATTTCATTCTTTTGGTAAGTATAAAAATACTGCAAATAGTGAACAACGTCCCCCACTCATCCATCCATTTTTTCTCCCATGGCAGCATTCCCTGATCACTCTTGGTCGGAGTATCACACCTTTCACACATAAGCCATCATGACATTCATAACCAACATATACCCACCCTAGACGTCCTACCAACTCTAGGGATTTCCTCAGTAGAAATAGTTATGATTGCCTCCAAGTTGCTTTTTATTCTCCGACCTTGGGCCACTGAATCCCCATCATCAGTTTTCAGTCACCCCTCGCCATCATGCCCATGTTAAAACTATCACATCCAAGATCCTGATCCCTTGCATCAGTGACTCTCTCGTTTGGTTGAGGCTTCCTTTTTGTCGATTTCAACTCCTATGTTCCAAAAAGGAAGCAGCACCTTCGATTACCCCTCACCACAATTGGGACATCCTCGGGTGGCACTGTGAGAATCTTCATTGACCACAAATGTCATCGGTCCTCCTAACATTCGACTATGACATAGGCTTTCATGTCAAGATGGTATCATGCCTTACAACCATTTTACTTTGATCAAATTCGTCGAAGACCCATTCCAGTATGTGCATCTCATTTAACAACACTTACACGGGAAGGTCCCATTCATACACCCATGCGTACAATGAGAATTTATATTCCATACCAAGATTACGCATGTGGGTACCACATTCCACCTATTTTCAAAGAAAAAATGCCATTGAGGGCATAAAAATTCGTCATCATCAACCAAATTAGCAGATCACTACCATACTAGTGACACATACATAATATGTATCTATCAATTAGATTTGTTTATCTATCCAAAGCATCACGAGCATGGGACATGCTCGCCTTGTAGAAAAATTGTATTTATTGTATCATACCATTTATGGTAGGGATCCCACAGGACATGGTCGCTCTTCGACCCGCTGTAAGGCATTTCCAACTTTTTTCTACACGTAGGTCTCTCTCTCTCTCCACACAGTACACAGAAAAGAAAATATAATGTATTTCGGCTATACAGTTCTTCATAGACCTCACACAATAGGGGGGAACTGTTAACACTGGAAAATAAGAAAAACAAAGATGACATTATTAAATGTCAGACATAAGGATTTATAGGGCTGAGGCACATTAGAGAATCTGAAATTTTTTTAAAATCTCTAAGGTCCAGAGGAAAAATAAAATGCGCACTCAAGACACTCGAAGAATACGCCTTCGCGTGTATTTTTCTTTGATAGGTGCGCCTTTGCGCGACTTTCCCTCCAAAAGCCGTGTGGATCTGAGAGTGGCGGAAGTCACTTTCCGAGACCACAAGGCACACTCCAGGAAAATTATCCCACACTTGAGGCCGCCCAAGGACAACCCCCTAATCCTCCTTGGGAACTCAAGGGAGCACACAATGGAATCAAGTGGTGCACAATGGAATCAAACCCCTCTCTTGGGTCACCATCCATCAATGTACCAAGAGAGGGTAGGAGAGTTTGAATTCATCTATAAAAGGCCACCAAGAGATGAACAAAAGGAGAGCACATTGTTATGATCGAAAAAATTGCTTTGAAGCAATCCAGCAGTATGTAATCTAGAGCAGAAGTAGAGAGGGGATTCGATTGTTGGCCATCCAACAACTCCAATCCTTTGGAGTAGAGAGAGAGACCTTGCCCTAAGAAGCTAGAATGTAAAAATGTCCTTGCATCAGGTCTTAGAACTCCATAGTTCTAAGGGCCCCTTGGCAAGTGTGTAAACGTATTATCTTTCTCCTTAATAGCAAACAATAAGAGGGGACATTGATTCCATCGTTAGTATTATTGTTTTGTCTAACTCTATATGAGATTTCATGTTTTTGTTTATTTTAGTATTGTTTTCTCTTTACATATGCATACTATATCATTATTTAGTGTGCTTAATGTTTCACAACATGTTCACTAACCTGCTAACTCTTTTGTTTATCTGTGTGTGACCAAAGCTTAAGGGGCAGCGACCACTTCTCTTAAGAAAGTGTGGATTGGTACACTTGTGCACCAAATCCGCCAACACAACAACCATGTTGGAGTTTTCTCACCACAACCTGTAGATATATAAGATATAAAAATTATTAAAACACCAACAACTCTCACACTTTGACATCAAGAGCAAAGGGCGGACAAATTCTCCCCCTGAGCACATGTTGAGAATTCAGATTTTCAATAAAACACATGACTCTATAACTCATGACCTTTCCTATCACCAAGGACACAAAATTACTTCAAGGATCCAACTAAGTGGATTTACATATTGACTCAACTACCCAACCAAGTGGGTTTAAAAATTTGACCAGGTCCATACATGACTCAAAATGACAATCTCTACATTAGAGGTGTCAACATGAATTTTATATCAAATTACAAGTATAACTTTTTGAGAGATCATAATATAGCAACCAAAATAGTGCCAAAAATGCAATCTTTTCAGTAAGGAAAATACTCCCCCTAAACCTGTGCATCCTGAACACCTTCAAAAACCAATTCATCAAAGCATATTCATCAAGAAGATAAATATCAAATAAAGGAATTGTAAGATGAATACGAGAACACCAGAATTTACCCATCAACACCTGAGGACAAATATATGACCCAGAATTTTCTGAAAGCTGACCCATAGATTTATGTCATCAAAACCATGTGCGACTTTATATAGATATATTCGATTATATACGTGACTTGCCTTCATGAAAACTCCGTACTGAATTTAATCTTCTGAAATAAAGCAAATTTTATAAGTGAGGCACAAACAAATCCTAGCTTCTGTCTTATATATTCAAATGCTTCCCTGGGAAGAGGTTTAGTAAATATATCAACAACTTGTTCTTTGGAGGGAACATACTCCAATTTAACCATTTTCTGAATCACTTTTTCTCGTAATAAGTGATACTTGATAGGAATGTGCTTGGTTTTGGAATGCATAACAAGATTTTTTGAGATACTATTGACACTTGTATTATCACATAAGATGGAGATGGGAGGATAATATTTAATTTGAATATCTTATAATGTCTCCATCATCCAAAGAAGTTGTGTGAAACATGATGCGACAACCACATATTTTTCTTCTGTTGTAGATAAGGCAATGGAACTTTGTTTCTTGCTGAACCAAGATACTAATCGGGACCCCATATACAATGCACCACCACTAGTGCTTTTTGATCATCAATAATTCCATATAAATCTGCATCTGTGTAAGAATGAAGAGTAAGATTAACATTCTTTGGATACCATAGACCAAAACCTTGAGTCCCTTATAGATATTTGACCATTCTTTTTATAGCCTGAAGGTGTGACTCCTTTGGATTAGCTTGGAATCGTCCAACAATCCCAACTTCATGCATATTTTTTGGTCTAGCCCCGGTTAGATTAAACAGACTTCCAATCATAGATCTATACTCTGGTTGGTTTACCATGGGAGAATCATCATGAGAACTGAGGTTACATCCGGTCACCAATTGAGTTCTCACAGGTTTGTAGTCTTCCATCCCATACTTCTTCAAGATTTTCTTGAGACATTTTCCTTGTGATAGAAATATGCCATATGTTACTTGTTGCACTTGTAAGCGAAGAAAGTATGTTAGTTCCCCAAGAAATGACATTTCAAATTATTTCTGAGAAGAAAATTTCTGACTCATGGACTCTTAATTACTCCCAAAAATGATGTCATCAACATATACAACAATAATTAATAATTTATCATTCTCATTATTTTTTTATAAGTTACTGTCAACACATCCTTGTGTGAAACCTTGTTGTTGAAGATATTTTTCAAGACGATAGTACCATGTCCAAGAAGCCTGCTTGAGACCATATAGAGCCTTTTTGAGTTGGAAAACAAATTTTTCATCATTTCCCAAAATGAATCCTTCTGGTTGTTCTATATAAACTTCTTCTTCTAGATCACCATTGAGGAAAAAATATTTTACATCCATTTGATAAACTTTGAATTGTTCAAACTTGAAAAGGAAAGAAACATTCTTATGGCTTCAATTCTAGCTACAGGTGCAAATGTTTCTTCAAAGCCTATACCTTCTTACCCTTTAAAAACAAGTCTAGCTTTGTTTCTAATAACATCTCCATTTTCATTTAACTTGTTTTTGAATATCCATTTTTTTCCAATAACATTTCTGTCATGGGGTCTTGGAAACAATTCCCAAGTATTATTCTTTTCAATCTGATCAAGTTCTTCATTCATGGCCTGGATCCAACATTCATCTTTACTAGCTTGATTTACATTATGTGGTTCAATGGTGGATAAGAATGCCAGATATCTAGGGGATCCTACAAGAGTTATTCTTGTTTGGACACCTGATCCCTTTTCTCCCAATATTTGAGATTCATGATGATTCTTTTGAACATACCTGGATGGAGCCTTTCTTGATATATCTTCTTCTGATGCTTCATTGGGTTCTCCTTCTATATTTTTGTTATTTGATGAGGGAAAATATATATCATCATCTTCTTCATTAGTTTCTATTTCCATTTTGGGAGTTGTGAGAGACTAATCAATTACAACATCAATACATTCAACAATCTTCCAAAGTCTTTTATTGTAGCATTTACATGCTTTACTTCTAGAAGAGTAATCAAGAAATATTCCTTCATCTACTTTAGGCTCAAACTTACCAAGTTTTTCATCATTGTTCTTGATAAAACATTTTCTTCCCAAAAATCTAAAATTCTTCACAGTGGGAAGATCACCATAGCTCATATGAAGTTTTATCACTATTTACTTGAAGATGAGTGTTACATGGTATTTTGTCACCATCCATGCAATCCACATCTTGCACATTGGAGGACCATTTCTGTGACTTCTGTGTAGTGTCATGCCTTGCAAAAAGTGTCATTGCATCCCTTGGCATGAGAAGAAAATTTCCTCTGTTGACTATTCCTAGAACAAACCATCAAAAACATATGATTTTGGGTCGGTGCTGGCAGGCAGTTATGGCCTTGTGCCCATAGAGAAATTAACACTGGGCCCCACGCCCATTGGCACTCTGTCTCAGTGAACTACCCACGCCAAGCAGTTTTTGATTTAAAAAAAAGATAGAAGCGAAGTTTCCATTGCCAGCTACTTCATGAGCGGAGTCAGCATGGGTTGTTCGATTGAATAACGTCAAGCACCTTCCTTTGGCTTTTTGTTTCCTACATTTGGGCAATCTCCCAAAGGATAAGGCATCCCTTCCACCATATGAGGGATCCCAACCTCCTCCTCCTCTTCTATAAATACATCTCTCTCACATAGATGCAGCTAGATGAAATGGTTGAATAACTGAACAGTTTGAATAACTGGTGTGAGATAGAGTAGAAAGAGACCCATTGTTGAGAGAGAGCCTAGGCTTATTTCCTCGTCAAGTCCAATTCCCTGACGAATGCTTGAGATGCGTTTTGACTGGACCCACTCAAGGAGGTTGTAACGTCAAGGGTCTTTTGGTTGTAAACTATTTCTCTCTTCTTATTAATACATGATTGATGTTTTGGTTCCCTTCTTGCGTTTGATATGATTAATCTTGTGAAATACATTTAATTCTCCTTAACCAATTAGATAGTTATGAATGAAAATATTGTTTCGTATGCTTCTATCGTTCTCTGATCCTTATGCAGGAATCTAAGTACCACTGCTGAAGGACCGCGACGTGTCAGGATGAAGATTAGGAGACTGCCACCATAGCTATGACAACTACATTGGAACAAAGGTAGGACATCTATCCCGACTCAGTTTCATTCATTAACTAGGAATTGACGCATTAGCACGTCCTCTTGCTGCTAGACCCACCCTAGAGCTAGAGGGATCGCCTCTATCCATAGAGGGGATTTACCTACACAACAATGAGCCTTGTTGACAATATTTACAGAAGTATGTGTTGCTTCACCCCAAAAGGTATCAGGAGTCCCAGATTCATCAAGCATAGCATGAGCCATTTTTTGAACTATTCTATTCAGTCTTTCTGCCATGCAATTTTTTGTGGAGTTCCAACTACAGAAAACTGTCTTTTTATGCCATATTGTTCACAGAAATTAAAGAATTCATTTGATATAAATTCTCCTCCTCGGTCAGATCTAAGAAATTTTATTTTTATATCTAATTCATTTTCAACCAAATATTTGAAGATCTTAAATTTTTCAAATGCTTCATCCTTATGTTTCAGTGAATCAGTCCAACACATTCTAGAAAATTCATCAATAAATAGAATATAGTATTGTTCTCCACGAGGTGAATTTTTCCTTAAATGACCACATAAATCAGTATGTATAAGTTCAAGAGGCTTACTTTTTGATCCTTCTTTGACATTAAATTGCACCCTAGTTTTCTTACCAAATTGGCATGATTTGCATATGGTTCTTTTAGGTAGACTGATGTTGGGTAGATCACGAATAACTTTGATTTTGCTAGATTTATTATTTGAGAGAAGCTCAAATGTCCCAATCTTCTATGCCATAACTAGTTTTCTATAGATTTACCTAGATAGCATTACTCTTGGCCACCTTTAAATATATACAATTTTTTTGTGTGTTTTTGTTCCTTTTATTACAATTTTTCCCATGTCAAGTTCATGGACTACACATTCTTTTGAAATAAAGACAACTTCATTTACCTGATCACACATTTGATTCACACTCAACAAGTTATGCTTTAATCCATCCACATACATAACATTGTTAGCTTTAAATTTTTCTTTCAGAAAAATAGAACCTTTACCCTTAATGATAGTAGGAGAGTCATTCCCAAAAGTAACATTATTTCCTTCTCTAATGCATTGTAGGAAAGAATTTTATTTTTATCACATGTCATGTGTTTTGAGCAT